>JBBGZY010002408.1:0-217500 GCA_037952925.1 Lithobates clamitans
ATGGAGACATGGGTGGAGACATGGGTGGAGACATGGGTGGAGACATGGGTGGAGACATGGATGGAGACATGAATGGAGACATGGGTGGAGACATGGATGGAGACATGGATGAAGACATGGGTTGATGGAGACATGGGTGGAGACATGGGTGGAGACATGGATGGAGACATGGATGGAGACATGGATGGAGACATGGATGGAGACATGGGTTGATGGAGACATGGGTGGAGACATGGGTGGAGACATGGATGGAGACATGGGTGGAGACATGGATGGAGACATGGATGGAGACATGGATGGAGACATGGGTGGAGACATGGGTGGAGACATGGGTGGAGACATGGATGGAGACATGGGTGGAGACATGGATGGATGGATGGATGGAGACATGGATGGATAGATGGATGCAGGCATGGATAGATGGATGGATAGACATGGATGGATGCATGGATGGAGACATGGATGGATGGGGGAGTGGAAGGATGGATGCAGATGTGGATGGATAGAGACATGGATTGAGACATGGATGGAGACATGGATGGATGGAGACCGACATGAATGGATGGGTAGATGGGTGGATAGACATGGATGGATGGAGGCATGGATGGATGGATGGATGGATGGATGGATGGAGGCATGGATGGAGACATGATGGATGGATGGAAACATGGATAGATGGAGAGATGGATGGATGGATGGATGGATGGATGGAGGCAGGGATGGAGACATGATGGATGGATGGAAACATGGATAGATGGAGAGATGGATGGATTTATGGATGGGGGAGTTTGCTTTGAATATTACAAATGAATGGAATAGTGTTTTTGGTTTGTGTATTTCCTCTTTAAATGCTACATGAACCACCATCTGCCCTCACTCAAGATGGCCGCGGCTTGAAAATGCATGTGGACTCACCTTCAGCTGGTTTGGGATGCATCAGAATGAGTGGGAGCTCCACTGATACATCACTAAAAAAGACAAAAAAAAGCAGCATAAAATAACATAAATGTGCAAATACAGAGTCATCTGTTCAAAGTTTCCCATCCCCCCCCAACTTTTAATGCTCAACTCTCTAGCGCCCCCTGCTGTCCTTTTCTTTCTTTCTTTCTTTTTTTTTCTGTGCTTTTCCTCCCTTTTCTCTTTTGTTTTTTTTTTTATTATTTTTTTTAATACTGGAACTTTGCTGATGAAAATGTAAACTATGACATGAGAGAGCTCCGCAGAGCACAAACCATTCTCATATTTTAGCCACACTACCAAAAGAATCTTGAAGGGATATTACACCCTACAATTTTTTTAAGCACTTTCATCGCGGCTGGGCCCCTGGCTCTCTCAGTGCTGCTTCCCTGAACTTCTGGTCAGGGAAGATCAACAAAATTTCCCCCACGGCCAATCAACTTGCCAAACTTAAAAAATTGATCGAGAGCTCACTGTGTCGATCAAACTGAGGGCTTGTGATTTACCATTCTAAATCGGTGCAATATGTACCGGCGGACAACCTGAAAGCTCCCGTTCGCTGCTTGCAAAATGGGAGCTTTCCGATCATGTGACAGCCAATCACGGTAGTCACATGACCTAAGCCCCCACCCCCTGGCAAACTAAAGTTCTTAAAGGGCCGACAGGCGCCGGCTCTAAGGGGTTAACCCTCTTGTATTTTATTGTAGTGTAACTGTATTGTCTCCCTTGTATATTGTAAAGTGCTGCAAGGAAACAATAAAGCAGTAACAAAAATAATATTTATTGAAAAAAGTACATAGTATGATTACAGTATTCAAAAAAATTAAAAGTCATATAAGAATGATACAATCTGTTCAGTAAGCCCTTGTACGTCTACGCGTTTCGCCGTGAGGCTTCTTCAGGATGATCAAGGTTGCTATAGCAACATTTATTTATTCACTATTTGTTGGAAATATTCCGCATCTCTGGTGACCTTCTAATCACTGAATATTTGTACATGAGACCTAGTCCACCTAAAGATAGTGAGATTCGCTCCCCCCCCCTTTTTTTTCTTTGTTATATCTCTGAACCTTGATCATCCTGAAGAAGCCTTACGGCGAAACGCGTAGACGTACAAGGGCTCACTGTACAAATTGTATCATTCTTATATGATTTTTAAGGTTTTTTTTTAATACTTTAATCATACTATGTACTTTTTTCAACATATATTATTTTTGTTACTTCTTCATTGTTTCCTTGCCTTCAAAGTCCGACCTGTGGTTACTTTTTCTAGTACCCCTTTTTTTCCCCCCATCATATCTGATCGATTATATGTTCAATCAGTACCGGATGTGTTTCTTTGTTCAGTAATTTCATTGATGATGAATCACTTGTAGTCAGATTGATCAGATCGCTACATAGGTGTGGGGCAAAAGGGGCAGCTGCCCCGGGCCCAGTCATTGTTGTGGGGGCCCAAAGCAGCTGCCCTTCGAGCCCACACTGCCCGCAAATACTTGATTAGTCGATTCGGGGAGGGTCCAAGAAAATGTTTGCCCGGGGTCCGATCAATATTAAAGACGGCCCTGAGAGGACGGCAGGAAATCATTTTAACATCTAAAAAAAGAACCAGAACACCGATATCTGTGAAGGTCCACTGGGTATAGTGGTGACCACCTATGTAGGGCCGTCTCTAATATTGATCGGGCCCTGGGCAAACACTTTCTTGGCCCCCTCCCGAATCCACCTACCCTAATTCCCCAAAAATAAGACCTAGCGTGATTGTCGGTGATGGCTGCAATATAAGCCCTACCCCCCCAAATAAGCCCTAGTTAAAGTCCTTGTAGGTCTTATTTTCAGGGAAACAGGGTAGGGCTTATTTGGGGGGTAGGGCTTATATTGCAGCCATCACCGACAATCGCGCTAGGTCTTATTTTGGGGGAAACAGGGTATCAACTATTTGTGGGCAGTGTGGGCTCAAAGGGCTGCTGCCTTGGGACCCCACAACAACGACTGGGCCCCGGGGGCAGCTGCCCCTTTTGCCCTGCAGGTAAAGACGGCCCTGCGTCCTCTACAACGACAGTTCATCAGATGGGAAGTTTTCAGTTTCCATTTTATACTACAGATATGGTACTTACACCACTACAAATCACCCCGACCAGCTCAGGTATGTACTGATCATCACTGTGTATGTTCATCATGTGTACCTACCTTGATATTAGGTCTCCCAAAATGCTGGAAAAGAAAAAAAAACAAGTCAGATTTGAGGTTATACAAAAAAGAACAAGCGGCTCATCACTATAAAGAAGTATTTACTGTTACAGCGGGGAAAATAACGATCGTCTCCCCTGCAGATGGTGTAAGTTTTGCCCCCTTACATAGAAATGAAGGGTCTATAATTATTATCATAGGTGTATTTTATATGATAGAGACAGAATATCAACCAAAAATCCAGAAAAATCACACAATACAAATGTTATAAATGGAGTTCAGTGAGTAAAATAAGTATTTGACCCCCAAGTAAAACATGACTTAGTAGTTGGTGGAGAAACCCTTGTTGGTGATCACAGAGGTCAGACGTTTCTTGTAGGTGGTGATCAGTTTCCACACATCTCAGGAGGGATTTTCTCTTCTTTACAGATCTTCTCTAAATCCTTAAGGTTTCTTGGCAACTCGAAGTTTCAGCTCCTCCATGAATTTTCTATAGGATTAAGGTCTGGAGACTGGCTAGGCCACTACATGACCTTAATGTGCTTCTTTTTGAGCCCCTCCTTTGTTGCCTTGGCGGTATGTTTTGGGTCATTATCATGCTGGAAGACCCATCCATGACCCATCTTCAGTGTTCTGGCTGAGGGAAGAAGGTTCTCCTCCAAGATCTTACAATACATAGCCCCGTCCATTGGCCCCTCAATGTGGCAAAGTCGGCCTGAACCTTTATCAGAGAAACAGGACCAAAGCATCATGTTTCCACCTCCGACTGTAGGGATGATGTGACTGTAGGGATGGTGTTCTTAGGGTCATAGTCAACATTTTTCTTCCTCCAAACATGACAAGTCGAGTTAATGCCAAAGAGCTGAATTTTGGTCTCATCTGACCATTGTTTTGCTCTGCCTATAGAAAGCCTGGCATTGTTTTCCTCTCCCAATAGAAAGGCTGGCATTGTTTTCCTCTCCCAATAGGAAGCCTGGCATTGTTTTCCTCTCTATGTATCAGGAAAGCTCCAACAATGAATGTTTGCAAAATGAAGATGTAAAAATAAATATTAAACGTGTAAGAATGTAACAAACATTGAATTGATGATCTTGTAACTTGTAAAAAAGAAAAATAAGACCAATGGCCGTTCTAGTTATAAAGGGGAATAGCACTAAGCAGGTCACAGAACTTCTATTTAGGTCTTATCAACTCACCCGCCTCTGGATGCCATCAGGTTAACTCGGATTTTATAGGACACCAGAATCCCCATCACCTCCTTATCCATCCCCGGACGCAGGCTGCGGGAAAGGGGCGGAGTCATTGAAATGGAAATGTGTCGTTCTATACTCTATTTATTGTCTAAAGTATACCTGAGGTTTGGTTATGGTCATTAAAGGAATTATTGAGTCTCAAAAGAAATCCTCACTGACCGCAGGGGACATTGAGTCACAGCTGGGAGGGGAAACCGGAGGAGCTGAGCTGCTGAGTCACTGCTTGGAGGGTGGAGCTGGGTGGTCTGAGTCACTGCTGGGAGGGGGAGCTGAGCTGCTGAGTCACTGCTTGGAGGTTGGAGCTGGGTGGTCTGCGTTGCTGCTGGGAGGGGGAGCTGAGCTGTTGAGACACTGATAGGAGGGTGCAGCTTGGTGGTCTTGCTGAGAGGGGGAGCTGAGCTGCTGAGACACTGCTAGGAGGGTGGAGCTGGGTGGTCTTAGTCACTACTGGGAGAGGGGCTGAGCTGCTGAGACACTGTTGGTAAGTTGAAGGAGGGTGCAGCTTGGTGGTCTTGCTGGGAGGGGGAGCTGAGTTGCTGAGTCACTGTTGGTAAGTTGAAGCAGGGGGAGCTTAGCTGTTGAGTCACTGCTGGGAGTGAGATCAGAGGAATCTGAGCTACTGAGTCACTGTTGGGAGGGTGAATTTGGGTGGTCTACATGAATCCTAATCACTGGTGGGAGGGGGGTGAGGGCTAGGTAAGCCAAGCTTGAGTCACTGCTATGAGCAGGAAGCAAGGGGTATTGAGTTGCTCAACCATTACTTGAACTAGGAGCTGAGCTTCTGAGTCACTGCTGGGAGGGGGGGACAGTGAAATCTAAGCTGCTGTGGAAATTACAGCAATGCTTCTCCTGGGAATTTTCAGGATGAATTGGCCCACAGTACCTATAGCTACAGAGGTCAGTGAGGACTTGCTATTAAAGCTCTTTTGACTTCTTGTAAAGAATATGTACACATTTGTTTGTCCGTACACTGGCCGCAGGTTCACTTTAAGACACATAGAGAATGTAATCTGTGCTACTAATAGAATGGGGTGAGGGGGCTGCAGATGAAACTTTTGGAATGCAGTTTGAAAATGTGGGTACAGAAGATGAAGGTTATAATTACGTTGTGGAGGACGCCAGGTTGGTGTCGCCATGCTTCAGTTTGCCATCCAGTGCCAGGCCGCGCTTCTCCGTATTATTGGCCAAAAGGGGGGTCACCTGGTATGCCTTGGTGAAGGCAGAATTTGCCGCTACAGTATCACTAGGGAGACAGGAAAAAGTGTTATCATCTTTGATATTAAACTTTATATAGAACAAATACACCATATATACCATGAGTGAGGTGTGGACAATGATGCATTGGATGGAGGGTTTGGTGGACAATGATGGACTGGATGGAGGGTTTGGTGGACAATGGTGGATTGGTGGACAGGTGGATTGGATGGAGGGTTTGGTGGACAAGGGTGGATTGGATGGAGGGTTTGGTGGACAATGGTGGATTGGATGGAGGGTTTGGTGGACAATGGTGGATTAGATAGAGGGTTTGGTAGACAATGGTGGATTGTATGGGGGGGTTTGGTGGGCAAGGGTGCATTGGATAGAGGTTTTGGTGGACAATGGTGGAATGGATGGAGGGTTTGGTGGACAATGGTGGAATGGATGGAGGGTTTGGTGGACAATGGTGCATTGGATGGAGGGTTTGGTGGACAAGGGTGGATTGGATGGATGGTTTGGTGGACAATGGTGCATTGGATGGAGGGTTTGCTGGACAATGGTGGATTGGATGGAGGGTTTGCTGGCAATGGTGGATTGGATTGAGGGTTTGGTGGACAATGGTGGATTGGGTGGATGGTTTGGTGGACAATTGTGGATTGGATGGAGGGTTTGGTGGACAATGGTGGATTGGATGGAGGGTTTGGTGGACAAGGGTGGAATAGATGGAGGGTTTGGTAGACAATGGTGGATTGGATGGAGGGTTTGGTGGGCAAGGGTGGATTGGATGGAGGGTTTGGTGGACAATGGTGGAATGGATGGAGGGTTTGCTGGACAATGGTGGAATGGATGGAGGGTTTGGTGGACAATGGTGGATTGGATGGAGGGTTTGGTGGACAATGGTGGATTAGATAGAGGGTTTGGTAGACAATGGTGGATTGTATGGGGGGTTTGGTGGGCAAGGGTGGATTGGATAGAGGTTTTGGTGGACAATGGTGGAATGGATGGAGGGTTTGGTGGACAATGGTGGAATGGATGGAGGGTTTGCTGGACAATGGTGCATTGGATGGAGGGTTTGGTGGAAAGGGTGGATTGGATGGATGGTTTTGTGGACAATGGTGCATTGGATGGAGGGTTTGCTGGACAATGGTGGATTGGATGGAGGGTTTGCTGGCAATGGTGGATTGGATTGAGGGTTTGGTGGACAATGGTGGATTGGATGGATGGTTTGGTGGACAATGGTGGATTGGATGGAGGGTTTGGTGGACAATGGTGGATTGGATGGAGGGTTTGGTGGACAAGGGTGGATTAGATGGAGGGTTTGGTGGACAATGGTGGAATGGATGGAGGGTTTGGTGGACAATGGTGGAATGGATGGAGGGTTTGCTGGACAATGGTGGATTTGATGGAGGGTTTGGTGGACAATGGTGGATTGGGTGGACGGTTTGCTGGATAATAGTGGATTGGATGGAGGGTTTGGGCATGGATTCAGTTTTTTTTTTAACTAATCAAGGAATACCCGACAGATTTTATCTTGTATTTATTCAGAGAATAATGTCTTTTGAGCACCATCAGGAAAAAAAATTACCAAAAACCAAGTGCATGTTGCATCCATGATCATATTTCCATTATCTGTTACTTTTTTAAAGCGTAACATCCCCTTCCAATCTTCTTCAAGGGTGAGTGGGATGTCCTCAATGAGATGTGATGACATCACGACGCTCCCTGCATCAGTGTGCTGCTGTAATTCCTCCTCGGGGGGGCGGGTCTGTGATGCCTTGCACTTACAGTATGTCTTGAGTCTTCTGGATTGAATGAAGGCTCAACCTCATTCAACCTGCAAGACTGAGGACATCTAGTGGAAGAAAGGAAAGACTGCAGGGGACGGCTTCAGACAGGAGGGGTGGGTATTGCAGCCAGACCTGCCTTTTTTAACACCTCTTTTTTTAAAACAAAGAAAGGTGAGCTTTAAATACTCACTTCATCTCCTCACAGCAAACAACTTTGGTATACTTGTCCAATGAGTACAGCACAACATCTGTAATCTGTTCCACTGTAAGAACAACCAAAATGTCAGTGAGTAAGGGGATTATTTCATATCAAAGACCATAACATGTCGATTCTGATTCATATTAGTAATTCTGGAATTGGAATTGTAGAAGAGCACATGTATTTATTACCCCCCACAGAAATCACAGGACCCCCCCCCCTGACAATGCCTGGGCATAGCCAGCCACTTGTTCAGAGCTCAAGGGCGGCTTTCTAATGATAAAAGGTGGAGCTTCTCAAAAAAATTATACTGATTATTTACATTGTGAAATTATTTGCCATACGAAAAAATAATGAAACCCAGGCTGTTTTCCAACATCCCATTCCAAAACGGGACAGTTGAGTTAGGCAGCCCATCTTAAACCCTGGTCCTCTTTTGTTACTACAACTCCCTCCACTCTTCTGGCAAGGCTTTCCACAAGATTTTGGAGGGTGTCTGGGAATTTGTGCCCATTTGTGAAGTCAGGTACTGATTTTGGATGAGAAGACCTGGCTTGCTATCAACACTCCAATACATCCCAAAGGCATTCAGTCGGATGCGAGCTCTGTAGAGGACACCCAAGTTGGGCAACCCATCCTTAAACTCTGGTCCCCTTTTTGTGGCTACAAATTCCTCCACTATTCTTAAAAGACTTTTTACAAGATTTTGGAGGGTGTCTGTAGGAATTTGTGGGGTCGGGTATTGATATTGGATGAGAAGGCCTGGCTCACAATCAATATTCCAACTCATCCCAAAGGTGTTCAGTAGGGTTTAGGTCAGGGTTCCGAGTTTGTTGGACATCTCATTTCAAAACCATGGCCCTTGATATGGAGTTGACCCCCTTTTGTGACTATAACATCCTCCACTCTTCTTGGAAGACTTTCCACAAGATTTTGGAGGGTGTCTGTGGGAATTTGTGCCCATTTGTGAGGTTAGGTACTTATGTTGAATGAGAAGACCTGGTTCACCATTGGTGTTCCAATCCATCCCAAAGATGTTCAGTAGGGATGAGATCAGGGATCTGTGCAGGACACTCAAGTTTGGCACCACATCCTAAAACCCTGGCACCCTATTGTTGTATCATCCTCCACTCGGGTCAGGTACTGATGTTGGATAAGAAGACCTGGCTCACACATTGGGCACCAAAAAAAAAGACCTGGCTTGCAGTCAATTCCAGTTAATCTCAAAGGTGTTCAGTAGGGATCAGGTGAAGGCTCTGTGCAGGACACTCGAGTTCCTCCATGACCTCAAACCTACTGAAAACCTTTGAGATGATAAGACCTCATAGCAATGGTTTTCCGCAGTGTTAAGGGCAGGTACTTATGATGGGTGTGAAGACCTTATACCAAAAGTCTTCCAAAAGTAAGGTTGAGGTCAGGTCTCTGTGCAGGACATTTGAGTTCCTCCACACCAAACTGGTCAAACCATGTCTTTATGGAGATGTTGGTTGAGGAGACCTGGCTCATTCCAATTCATCCCAAAGATTTTCAGTAGGAATGAGGTCATGACTCTGTATAGGATGCTGGAGTTCCTCCACACCAAGCTGGTCACACCATGTCTTTATGGAGCTGGCTTTGTACACAGTGGGGAGCACAGTCATGGTGGAACAGAAAAGGGTCTTCACCAAACTGTTACCACAAGGTTGGAGAAGCACAATTGTCTATAATGTCTTTGTATGATGTAGGATTAACAAGACCCTTCACTGAAGACACCTGGCCTCCATCATTTGGGAGGGGCTCAACTTTTGGACATATAATGCATTTTCTCAGCACAGCTTTCTTAAAAAAAAAAAACATTTTCATATCTTTTTAGGGTAACCAAAATACCTCCTGTCCTCCTATAATCATACCATATTGGTAGCTACAAAATTGACACCTGCTCAGTAGGTTCGTGTTGCTGTTTGGTTCTTTGCACACTGGTCACCTACCTGTGATCTTGATCTTTTTCACAATCTTATTGGTTGAGTTGTTGATTTTCACATTGACAATGATGGGTTCCCCGTGATAATGTATCTGTAAAGAAGGAAAGTAGAAGATTAATATATTAGAAGCAAAATAAGAATGACTAAATGTGTGGTTAATGACCCCATAGGGCAAGATACATAGTGCTAAATAGCACAAGTTATGTTAAAGTGCCGTACGGTAATATTGACCCAGAGGCCACTTTGGCATGCCGTAAGAGGCCTATTTTCTATATTAAGTACATAAAGGTTCGGTCACTGGAGCTAGTATTTGGCATAACTAAGATTTTTTTTTTCGATAAGCTGTATTTACTTAGATTGGAGCAATTCACTGATTTAGAAATGTATTGAAAGTTCACATTTTTTGGATTATGGTCCTAAATACCCGAAGGTGCTCCTGGGACCCAGTCTGGGGCACTGAGAATTGGTGGAATGTATCAACATTAAAATCAATTTGAAGTCCTTCTTTTATGATTTAGACAGTTTTTTTTTGCCTTATTAAATGCCTTAAAATACCTTCTCCTCCCAGAGAAAATGCTGTTTCCTGCCCTCACACCGCAGTGCTCTGTGCTGGCAGAGCAGAGTAGTAGCCACACCCAGGGCTGTGGATAAGGGGGTACCACCGGTTCTCCTGTATGGGGCCCAGGAAGCAGGGTGAATCAGACGAACGCAGGAAGGGTGATCGGCGCCAGGGGGGGTGATTAATGGAACCGATCCCCTTTATGGTTCTCTCTGCAGCAGCTGAAAGCCGGCTTCTTCTCCTCTCCCTCCCACCGGCTTTCAGCTGCTGTAGAGAGAGCCATACAGAGGTCAGGTTCCAGTGATTGCCCCCCTCACACTGCACCGTTCACCCTCCCTGTGCACCATACATTTTCCCCTGCTGCCCAGGCCCCCCTGTGTGAGCCCCCACCCCCGCAGTGCTGATGGCTTCCCTTCTCTCCTTCCCTCCGGCAGCCACAAGCACACAATATGATCCTTCAGGATGGAGAGTGGAGAAAGGGTCCAGTAAATATGTCACATTTACCAGCCCCTTCCTTTCCTGAATGAACACAATGAGTGATTGGTTTTCGAGGGAATTCCGGGGTCCTGCAGTATGTCACCCTAAGAATTTCTTATGGACGGCAGTATCTATGGGGCCTGGTGTCCTGGTGGATGTTTCTCATTAGGATATATCTCCTTTTATATAAATCAGTAGCGGTAGAAATCCTCCCAGATGGACATATCAATAATATAGAGAAAGAAAATGGGGGACTCCAATAGTGAAGGATGTAAAAACTAGGTATTTATTAGATTACAACCAAGATTGGTACTCAGATAAAAGCAGGTAAATAGAGTAAAAACAAAACGAGCAGCGGCCTCGCGGCCTGCGTCACTTCCGGTGCCCGTCTATTCCGATGCATATCGTCACGATCACGTGACTTCATTGGGGGATTGCACTGATGAAGTCACATGATCGTGACGATACGCGTGTCTGACCAGAGAGGGGGCATGTCTAACCAGAAAGGGGGGCATGTCTGACCAAAGAGGGGGTGTGCCTGACCAGAAAGGGAGGCATGCCTGACCAAAGAGGGGGGCATGTCTGACCAGATAAGGGGTGTGTCTGACCATAGAGGGGGCGTATCTGACCAGAGAGGGGGCGTGTCTGACCAGAACGGGGGGCGTGTCTGACCAGAACGGGGGGCATGTCTGACCAGAGAGGGGGGCGTATCTGACTAGAGAGTGGGGCATGTCTGACCAGAGAGAGAGCATATCTGACCAGAGAGTGGGGCATGTCTGACCAGAGAGGGGGCATGTCTGACCAGAGAGGGTCGTGTCTGACCAGAGAGGGGGTGTGTCTGACCAGAGAGGGGGCATGTCTGACTAGAGAGGGGGGCATGTCTGACCAGAGAGGGGGGGTGCCTGACAAGAGAGGGGGGCGTGTCTGACCAGAGAGGGGGGGCGTGTCTGACCAGAGAGGGGGGGCGTGTCTGACCAGAGAGGGTCGTGTCTGACCAGAGAGGGGGCATGTCTAACCAGAGTGGGGGGTGTGTCTGACCAGAGAGGGGGCGTGTCTGACCAGAGAGGGGGTGTGTCTGACCAGAGAGGGGGGCGTGTCTGACCAGAGAGGGGGGGCGTGTCTGACCAGAGAGGGGGGGCGTGTCTGACCAGAGTGGGGGACGTGTCTGACCAGAGAGGGGGGCGTGTCTGACCAGAGAGGGGGGCGTGTCTGACCAGAGAGGGGGGCGTGTCTGACCAGAGAGGGGGCGTGTCTGACCAGAGAGGGGGCGTGTCTGACCAGAGAGGGGGCGTGTCTGACCAGAGAGGGGGCGTGTCTGACCAGAGGGGGCATGTCTGACCAGAGAGGGGGGCGTGTCTGACCAGAGAGGGGGGCATGTCTGACCAGAGAGGGGGGCATGTCTGACCAGAGAGGGGATGTGTCTGACCAGAGAGGGGGGCGTGTCTGACCAGAGAGGGGGGCGTGTCTGACCAGAGAGGGGGCGTGTCTGACCAGAGAGGGGGGCGTGTCTGACCAGAGGGGGCATGTCTGACCAGAGAGGGGATGTGTCTGACCAGAGAGGGGGGCATGTCTGACCAGAGCGGGGGTGTGTCTGACCAGAGAGGGGGGCATGTCTGACCAGAGAGGGGGGCATGTCTGACCAGAGAGGGGGGCGTGTCTGACTAGAGAGGGGGTGTGTCTGAGCAGAGAGGGCGTGTCTGACCAGAGAGGGGGCGTGTCTGAGCAGCTCTGTTACCATGCTGGGGATAAGATTGCTCGGGGAGGACAGAAAGTATTATTTCAGAAATAATATTTCCAAAAATGTAATTATTTGATCTTTATGTGCAAATCCAATGAATGTCATTGTGACATCACAGAGTAGTCATTGTGTGATGTACAAAAGAAGTATGATGTGAATCATTCTGTCCAATGTTAGCAAAAGGTACAATGGAATGAAAACAGCGCCCCTGAAAGGCTAAGTTTGCTACACCTCGGAAAAGCAACCTGTGCTGGGATCGCTTTTCAGATGTGTTTGACAGGCGGCGTGGAGGTATTATGACACCTCCCACCAATCTGTTTTAACCCCAAAAATGACACGCGGCGTCACAACCCTGTGCATTGGTTTGGAATTTTAGGGCTGCAGAAAAAAAAAACAAGGAAAGACGATGACATCACAATACAACCAATCCTAAGAAGGGGAGGGGTCACCTCTTTGTTTAGGGACGCCTCCAGCTGCAGCGGCTTGTCTGACATCATGAACTGCTTGGTGATCTCGACATGTGGGGCGGCTCCGCTGGTCTCCGGGGCGTACTGGACTTTTCTTATAATGAGGCGCGCCACGTTCCTGGGAAGAGCGGAACAATATCATCCGAGTGCTACATATAAAACGTATTCATAATATTATTACACCAGACTCACACACGCCACCTGCTGACTGGAAAGGGAAACTATGCAATAATTAAATACAATATTTAACATAAAAAAAAAAATATATATATATATATATATATATATATATATATTATATACTCCTGAATATAACACATTAAGTCCTATTTATACAACATTTGTTGCACAAATGTCAGAAGCATTTGTATAATCTGAACCAAATTTCCCAATATTTGTTCTAATAGATTAATTCCTGTATCGTCGGCTCCATCTAGAGGCCAAAATGCAATACTGAATTATACCTCAAACAGAAAACATGGCACGTTTCGGCCACTAGATGGCGATATTGGTACGTGAATTAATCTATTAGAACACATATAGGGGAATTTTGCTCATCTTGCTTCTGACGTTCGTCCAACGAATGTTTTAATAAATAGATCCCGCTAATAGGGAAAATATATGGAAAGACTCTGTGCTCCCTTTACCATAAGCCTTTGCAGGATTTATGTCCGGTTTCATATTTTAGTGTTTTTTTTTCTTACTTTTTTGAACTTTTTTCTTCGACATCATCTCCCCAGAAACCTTTCACCTCGAAATCCACTCCGCAGGCCTGCAATAGAGGAGGTCAGAGTTCATTCTAGCAAGTGAGGCAAGTGAGAGAGCGTTTGAGGTCATCAGTCTGCTGCTTCCCCTTTACTGTCCAATCACAGGCTGGGGAAGGGGGAGGAGGCGGTCCTTTCCTGAGAAGGATGAATAATAGGAGGAGAGAGTAGAGAGATGAGCTCATCAGTCTGCTGCTTCCCCATTACTGGCCAATCACGGGCTGGGGAAGGGGGAAGAGGCGGTCCTTTCCTGAGAAGGATCAATAATAGGAGGAGAGAGTAGAGAGATGAGCTCATCAGTCTGCTGCTTCTCCTTTACTGTCCAATCACAGGCTGGGGAAGGGGGAGGAGGCGGCCCTTTCCTAAGAAGGATGAATATTAGGAGGAGAGAGTAGAGAGATGAGCTCATCAGTCTGCTGCTTCTCCTTTACTGTCCAATCATAGGCTGGGGAAGGGGGAAGAGGCGGTCCTTTCCTGAGAAGGATGAATAATAGGAGGAGAGAGTAGAGAGATGAGCTCATCAGTCTGCTGCTTCTCCTTTACTGTCCAATCATAGGCTGGGGAAGGGGGAAGAGGCGGTCCTTTCCTGAGAAGGATGAATAATAGGAGGAGAGAGTAGAGAGATGAGCTCATCAGTCTGCTGCTTCTCCTTTACTGTCCAATCATAGGCTGGGGAAGGGGGAAGAGGCGGTCCTTTCCTGAGAAGGATGAATAATAGGAGGAGAGAGTAGAGAGATGAGCTCATCAGTCTGCTGCTTCTCCTTTACTGTCCAATCATAGGCTGGGGAAGGGGGAAGAGGCGGTCCTTTCCTGAGAAGGATGAATAATAGGAGGAGAGAGTAGAGAGATGAGCTCATCAGTCTGCTGCTTCTCCTTTACTGTCCAATCATAGGCTGGGGAAGGGGGAAGAGGCAGTCCTTTCCTAAGAAGCATAAATAATAGGAGGAGGGAGCAGAGGGATGAGTTTCTCAGTCTGCTGCTTCTTCTTTACTGTCCAATCACAGGCAGGGGGGAGGACGGAACGTTTGGTCCATTTCTAGGAAGCATGGATAATAGCAAGGCAAGCAAGAAGCATGCTAATAGGAGGAGAGAGCAGAGAGATGAGCTCATCAGTCTGCTGCTTCTCCTTTTATCACAGGGTGGGGGGGAGGGACAGGTGGTCTTTTCCTCTGCTGTCTGGGGTACTCAGTCAGGCTGGACTTTGCTCAGAGGAAGTCGATTGAATGAAGTCTGCGGGGGGGACAGCCCCGGAATTGAGGTGAATATTGTAGTAGGAGTTCCATTTTTTTTTTTTGTCCACTGAATTTTTTAAACATTTGTGAAAAGCGGAGAGTTGGCCTTTACAGGATAACAGTAAGATGATTGTGTGTTCTGTGACCGGATTTCCGTACCGGTTGTTGCCGGGCGGATTATTATCATCACCGGGCTGCCAATGAGAGTGAAGTTCCTGTGAGGATGGATCGTGTTTGCTCGGTATACAGAAGCCGCCTTTGTCATCCTTATTAATTCCTAATATAAAATCTATCGGGCGGGTTTTATAGCCTCGCAGACCAGGACAGCAAACATGTTTATTGGTCATGGCGGTTTATTGGCCGCGCTGTGTGACCTGTTATTGCTCTCTGTGCACACAAGTCATCGTCACTGGTGAACACGGAAGACGGTGAAACTTCTGATATCTACCTTCATTGAACTAGTATTGATTAGTGATCAGGAAAAGGGGGCGGTACACTTAAAGCTGAACTCCGGCCACAAAAAACTTTTTCTCAGTAGACACGAAGGATATAAATCCACTAACCAAAAATATATATTTAAACCCAGATATGACCTTGTAAAAGTAACTGTGACATCATCACTGGGCTGTACATAGCCTGTGCAGAGAGCAGAGCTGTGGGAGGGGCCCAGCAGGCTCCACCCACTACAGAAAACTACAGGAGGGGGCGGAGACCAGACCTGCACAGGGAGAGAGAGCAGAGCAGTGGGAGGGGCCCAGCAGACCCCACCCACTGTAGGCTGCCTGTAGAAAACTACAGGAGGGGGGTGGAGACAAGACCAGTCGCCCTGCACAAGGAGAGAGCAGAGCAGTGGGAGGTGCCCAGCAAGCTCCACCCACTACAGAAAACTACAGGAGGGGGCGGAGACAAGACCAGTCACCCTGCACAAAGAGAGCGAGCAAAGTTGTGGGAGGGACCCAGCAGGCTCCACCCACTACAGAAAACTATAGAAGGGGGGCAGAGACAAGCACAAGGAGAGAGCAGAGCAGTGGGAGTGGCCCAGCAGACCCCACCCACTGTAGGCTGCCTGTAGAAAACGACAGGAGGGGGCGGAGACAAGACCAGTCACCTTGCACAGGGAGAAAAAGAGAGAGCAGAGCAGAGCAGTGGGAGGGGCCCAGCATGCTCCACCCACTACAGAAAGCTACAGGAGGGGGCGGAGGCAAGGTCAGTCACCCTGCACAGGGAGAGAGCAGAGCAGTGGGAGGGGCCCAGCAGACCCCACCCATTGTAGGCTGCCTGTCTAAAACTACAGGAGGGGGCGTGGACAAGACCTGTCACCCTCCACAAGCAGAGAGCAGAGCAGTGGGAGGGACCCAGCATGCTCCACCCATTTCAGTCTGCCTGCGAAGATTACAGCAGGGGGCGGAGACAAGACCAGTCACCCTGCACAAGGAGAGAGAGTAGAGCTGTGGGAGGGGACAAGCAGGCTCCTCCCACTACATGAGGGGGCGGAGACAAGACCAGTTACCCTGCACAAGGAGAGAGAGCAGAGCTGTGGGAGGGGACAAGCAGACCCCACCCACTGTAGGCTACTACAGGAGGGGGCGGAGACAAGACCTGTCACCCTGCACAAGCAGAGAGCAGTGGGAGGGGCCCAGCATGCTCCACCCACTACAGAGGACTATAGTATGGAGGCAGAGACAAGCACAAGGAGAGAGCAGAGCAGTGGGAGGGGCCAGCATGCTCCACCCATTTCAGTCTGCCTGCGAAGATTACAGGAGGGGGTGGAGACAAGACCAGTCACCCTGCACAAGGAGAGAGATCAGAGCTGTGGGAAGGGACAAGCAGGCTCCTCCCACTACATGAGGGGGCGGAGACAAGACCAGTCACCCTGCACAAGGAGAGAGATCAGAGCTGTGGGAAGGGACAAGCAGGCTCCTCCCACTATGGGAGGGGGTGGAGACAAGACCAGTCACCCTGCACAGGGAGAGAGATCAGAGCTGTGGGAAGGGACAAGCAGGCTCCTCCCACTACAGGAGGGGGTGGAGACAAGACCAGTCACCCTGCAAAAGGAGAGAGAGCAGCAGCGGGCGGTCTTTATTACAGGAAGCTCCACACCAGATTACTGCACAGAAATACACAAAGGTCACCCGGGTGTCTATGTATAAAATATTCGCTGTGTGGATGTCTCAACCATTCACATGGAAAGGCAAATATTTGCCATTTTGATTGTAAGGTGATTGTCTCCTATGATTGTTGGCTCCATCTAGTGGCCATAATGCGGTATTTCCTGAAATACCTCAATCAGACAATAAAATACTACGTTTTGGCCACTAGATGGAGCCGACAGTCATTGGAGATAATCCTATTACAATGATATGATGTACCTTTCCAGAATCCTCAGGTCCGGGTTGTAGGGTCACAGAACAGGGCAGGTTTGTTGCCATCTGGAAAATAAAGAAATAACTAAGATCCCGACTCCATAACGAACATTTCCCTCCCCCCCCCACCCTCCCAGGCGTACAAAGTCTCCTCACATTGAAGCTGAAGGGGAAGGAGTTGCTTCCAAGCTTGGCCTTCAGCTTCTCCTGGAGCGGAGTCAGCGCCTTCTTCTCCCCCGGCAATGGTGGGTGCACCTGGCATGACTGCACATAGATGTCCTTCCTGAAGCTCAGACCGATGAGCTCCATGTCATCCCGCCCATAGCGGAAGGCGCAGGTCATCATCACAAACACTGAATGATAAAAAGAAGAAAAGCAGAGTCAGGAGAAGGAGCCAACCCAAGTATAAGGGGGTCCGGGGGCCCTTTGTCACTGTGCCCTGCATGTGCAAGGTTAGAGTATCTCTTTAAAACATGCTAAAATACCATAATACTGACCGAGAGGCCACTTCAGCATGCCTTAAGTGCCCATTACGGTGCCTTATATTTTATAGCAGTTAATGATTAAAGCCTGAAGTGCACAGAGTGGATCTGGAGTGCCGTATATATATATATATCATCCTTCACATTTTTTGCATACATTGTTTTATATCGGTTGCTTTTTGGATACTTTATCATTATTTTACATGTCATTATTTAACTCTAAGTTCTCATGTATGCGGGTGTGGGGACTGCGTGTAAATCGCACCCTTTCCTGAACCTGCAGCAAAAAAAAAAAAATTGCGCTGCTGTTAGCAGACAAGTGGAGGTGCCATTTATTCTTAATGGCATCCCCACTCACTGGAACCGGCAGAGCGTTTTGCCACGTTTGGGGACTGCATAGCACAATGCAGTTTCCCTGCGGCTGCAATTTTGAAAGAGGCGCAGGAACCTTTCCCCTGCTTTTTCCATAGGTACAATAGTCCATGCAAATCAATGGGCTGCTGTACCTACACAAACGCAGCTGCAGGGAAGCTGCAATAGCATGAACCCATCCTACAGGGGAGCTGCAATAGCATGAACCCATCCTACAGGGAAGCTGCAATAACATGAACCCATCCTACAGGGAAGCTGCAATAACATGAACCTAGCCTGCAGGGAAGCTGCAATAACACGAGCCTAGCCTGCAGGGAAGCTGCAATAACATGAGCCTAGCCTGCAGGGAAGCTGCAATAACATGAACTTAGCCTGCAGGGAAGCTGCAATAACATGAACCTAGCCTGCAGGGAAGCTGCAATAACATGAACCTAGCCTGCAGGGAAGCTGCAATAACATGAACCTAGCCTGCAAGGAAGCTGCAATAACATGAACCTAGCCTGCAGGGAAGCTGCAATAACATGAACCTAGCCTGCAGGGAAGCTGCAATGACATGAACCTAGCCTGCAAGGAAGCTGCAATAACATGAACCTAGCCTGCAAGGAAGCTGCAATAACATGAACCTAGCCTGCAGGGAAACTGCAATAACATGAACCTAGCCTGCAGGGAAGCTGCAATAACATGAACCTAGCCTGCAAGGAAGCTGCAATAACATGAACCTAGCCTGCAGGGAAGCTGCAATAACATGAACCTAGCCTGCAAGGAAGCTGCAATAACATGAACCTAGCCTGCAGGGAAGCTGCAATGACATGAACCTAGCCTGCAGGGAAGCTGCAATAACATGAACCTAGCCTGCAAGGAAGCTGCAATAACATGAACCTAGCCTGCAAAGTAGCTGCCATAACATGAACCTAGCCTGCAGGGAAGCTGCAATGACATGAACCTAGCCTGCAAGGAAGCTGCAATAACATGAACCTAGCCTGCAGGGAAGCTGCAATAACATGAACCTAGCCTGCAAGGAAGCTGCAATAACATGAACCTAGCCTGCAAGGAAGCTGCAATAACATGAACCTAGCCTGCAAAGAAGCTGCAATGACATGAACCTAGCCTGCAGGGAAGCTGCAATGACATGAACCTAGCCTGCAAGGAAGCTGCAATAACATGAACCTAGCCTGCAAGGAAGCTGCAATAACATGAACCTAGCCTGCAAAGTAGCTGCCATAACATGAACCTAGCCTGCAGGGAAGCTGCAATGACATGAACCTAGCCTGCAAGGAAGCTGCAATAACATGAACCTAGCCTGCAGGGAAGCTGCAATAACATGAACCTAGCCTGCAAGGAAGCTGCAATAACATGAACCTAGCCTGCAAGGAAGCTGCAATAACATGAACCTAGCCTGCAGGGAAACTGCAATAACATGAACCTAGCCTGCAAAGAAGCTGCAATAACATGAACCTAGCCTGCAGGGAAGCTGCAATAACATGAGCCTAGCCTGCAAAGAAGCTGCAATAACATGAACAAGCCTGCAGGGAAGCTGCAATGACATGAACCTAGCCTGCAAGGAAGCTGCAATAACATGAACCTAGCCTGCAAGGAAGCTGCAATAAAATGAGTATAGCCTGCAAAGTAGCTGCAATAACATGAACCTAGCCTGCAGGGAAGCTGCAATAACATGAACCTAGCCTGCAAAGTAGCTGCCATAACATGAACCTAGCCTGCAGGGAAGCTGCAATAACATGAACCTAGCCTGCAGGGAAGCTGCAATGACATGAACCTAGCCTGCAGGGAAGCTGCAATGACATGAACCTAGCCTGCAGGGAAGCTGCAATAACATGAACAAGCCTGCAGGGAAGCTGCAATGACATGAACCTAGCCTGCAAGGAAGCTGCAATAACATGAACCTAGCCTGCAGGGAAGCTGCAATAACATGAACCTAGCCTGCAGGGAAGCTGCAATGACATGAACCTAGCCTGCAGGGAAGCTGCAATGACATGAACCTAGCCTGCAGGGAAGCTGCAATAACATGAACCAAGCCTGCAGGGAAGCTGCAATAACATGAACCTAGCCTGCAGGGAAGCTGCAATGACATGAACCTAGCCTGCAAAGAAGCTGCAATAACATGAACCTAGCCTGCAGGGAAGCTGCAATAACATGAACCTAGCCTGCAGGGAAGCTGCAATAACATGAACCTAGCCTGCAGGGAAGCTGCAATAACATGAACCTAGCCTGCAAAGAAGTTGCAATGACATGAACCTAGCCTGCAAAGAAGTTGCAATGACATGAACCTAGCCTGCAGAGAAGCTGCAATAACATGAACCTAGCCTGCAGGGAAGCTGCAATAACATGAACCTAGCCTGCAGGGAAGCTGCAATAACATGAACCTAGCCTGCAGGGAAGCTGCAATAACATGAACCTAGCCTACAGGGAAGCTGCAATAACATGAACCTAGCCTGCAGGGAAGCTGCAATAACATGAACCTAGCCTGCAGGGAAGCTGCAATAACACGAGCCTAGCGTGCAGGGAATTTTCCATTTGATCTAATAAAGATTCCTATAGAACAGCCTTTCTCAACCTTCCCAACACAGAGGAACCCTTGAAATAACTCTGTTCTCAGGGAACCCCTACTAAAAATGACCACATCTACAAGTCATGATACATCAGTGTGGTGAAGAAATTGCTCATTGCTCAAGGAACCCCTAGCAACCTCTGGAGAATCCCTAGAGTTCCATAGAACCCTGGTTGAGGAGCCCATCTATAGAAGTATAGCAAACTCACACTCAATGTAATTTGGTTAAAAACCTGATTCATTTACCTTTCTTCTCCTTTTGATACTCTGGGTCAATTACAATCATTCCATCTGTAGAAAATAGAAAAGAAAAGGGTCGTCAGAGCTCTGAGAATGTGTTAGAGAGACGTTATTATGAAGAAAAAATAGCCACTGACCTACTGGCTCTACAAACTCTACGTGGTCCACATAGTCCCGCTTTGCCAGATAAACAGTTATCTAGAAGAGGAAAAATAAGTCTTCTTTATGAAATAGTACTTCTAGAGTATACAATATGGCCAAAAGTCTCTGAAGACCTGACCATCACACCTGTATGAGCTTGTTGGACAGTACCATTCCAAAACCATCTGCTATTAATATAGAGTTCCCCAACAACCCCCCCATGGCCATTCATATAGGGTTACACCCTCTTCCCATAGCCATTAATATGGATTTGCCCCCTTTTCTGACTATAACGTCCTCTATTCTTCTGGAAAGACTTTCCACAAGATTTTGGAGGGTGTCTGAGGAAATTTGTGCCCATTTGTGAGGTCAGGTACTGATGTTGGATGAGAAGACCTGACTTACCATCAATATTCCAACTCCCCTTCAAAGATGTTCAGTAGGGTTGAGGTCAAGGTTCCGAGTTTGTTGGACATCCCATTGCAAAACCATGGCCTTTAATATGGAGTTGCCCCCTTTTCTGACTATAACATCCTTTATACTTCTGGAAAGACTTTCCACAAGATTTTGGACGGTGTCTGAGGGAATTTGTGCCCATTTGTGAGGTCAAGTATTGATGTTGAATGAGAAGACCTGGCTCACCATCAGCATTCCAATTCATCCCAAAGGTGTTCAGTAGGGTTGAGGTCAGGGTTCTGAGTTTGTTGGACATTTCATTCAATAACTGGCTCGTAATCTTTATTCTATTTCATCTCAAAGATATTCAGTAGGTTTGAGATTGTGAAGGTAGGTGAGGAACACCATATGCGAAGAGAAAGTCTTGGAAACTCCAGTCAGCCGGTTGGAGAACAATTAACACTTTATTAATGTTTGACTTAAATCACGAGGAACATGTGCCAGGGAATTGGGGCTCCCCCTTCTTTAGGACTTTGGTAGTGTTAGACCTGTTAGACATGGGGACCACAGTCTAACATTGAGGTCAGGGCTCTGTGCAGGACACTCAAGTTCCTCCACCAAACTGGTCAAACTATGTCTTTACGGAGTTGGCTCCACTCTTCTGGGAAGAATTTCCACTAGATTTTTGGAGGGTGTCTGTGGAAATTTGTGCCCATTTGTGAGGTCAGGTACTGATGTTAGATGAGAAAACCTGGCCCACATGTTGGGCCCAATGTTGGGCACCAAAAAAAGCCATTGGTCACAATCAGGGGTCCAATTCATCTCAAATGTGTTCAGTAAGGTTGAGGTCAGGGTTCTGAGTTTGTTGGACATCCCATTCCAAAACCATGGCCATTAATATGGAGTTGCCCATTTGTGGCTCTAACATCCTCCACTTTTCTAAGAAGGTGTTCTCCAAAATTTTGAAGGGTGTCTGTGGGAACTTTTGCCCATTTGTGAGGTCAGGTATTGATGTTGGATGAGAAGACCTAGCTCACCATCGGCATTCCAAGAACCGGCTCATAATCTGCATTCTATTTCATCTCAAAGATATTCGGTGGGGTTGATATTGTGGTGGTAGGTGAGGATAGCCATATGTGAAGAGAATGTCTTGGAAACACCAGTCAGCTGGTTGGAGAACAATTAACACTTTATTAATGTTTGACTTAAATCATGAGCAACATGTCTCAGGGAATTGGGGCTCCCCCTTCTTCAGGACTTTGGTAGTGTTGGACCTGTTGGACATGGGGACCACAGTCTAACATTTGTGAGGTCAGGTACTAATGTTGGATGAGAAGACCTGGCTCACATTCCAACTTATCCCAAAGCTGTTCAGTAGGGTTGAGATCAGGGCTCTGAGCAAGACGTTCGTGTTCCTTCACATCAAACCGGTCAAACCATGTCTTTATGGAGCTAGCTTACATTTGGCATTCCAATTCATTCCAAAGGAGTTCAGTAGCTTTGAGGTCAGGGCTCTGTGCAGGACACTCGAGATCCTCCACACCAAAATGGTCACACCACATCTTTAAGGAGCTGGCTTTGAACATAGGGGGGCACAGTTATGGTGGAACAGAAAAGGGTCTTCACCAAACTGTTACCACAAGGTTGGTAGAGCACAATTATCTACAATGTCTTTGTATGATGGAGGATTACCAGGACCCTTCACTGGAGACACCTGAACCCCATCATTTGAAGAGTGGTTCACATACTTCTGTTCATAAAGGAAGGTTTGATGGCCAGATGTCCACAACGTTTAGGCTTTATAGTATACATGGGATAAACCTTTAGGCTGGGTTCACACTGGAGAAGGCAGCGGCTCACAGCAGGAATCTGGTGCGTCTCCATTCACCATTTCAGGTCTGATCTCAGCCCAAATTTTTGGCTGAATTTGGACCTGAAACGGACCAAAAGACGCACAGGACTCCTGTGGGGTTCGCACCGGAGCCGCTGAGGAGATGTGTAAACCGGCTCCATAGAGAGCCGGTCAAAATCTCCTGACGAATTGTATGCGTAAAACCGACATCCAATTCGCAAAAGTTTGAACCCAACCTCACACCCATTAACACCTGAGCTTCAGGTTGCAGTTGTTGTTTTTTTCCTACCCTACCATAAAGGTTAAATAGAAATATTCTTCTCACCTTGCCATCAGGACTGGTTTTCTTAAAGACTCTGAAAGTAGACAATGAAATAAAACAACAAGTAAGCCAATTTGTGTAACGTTTATATATTTGTATAATGTGTGGATTGATATCTCTAGTGTTTCCTCAATGTAAATGGTGATCTGAGATCTTGATGGATAATGAGGTATTGCTGGAAGGTACGGGATTGTTGGTGCCACAAAGAACGGTTTTCTATCCTGAATTCCGGGGAATATAAGGTGTATGTAGACAGGAAGTGGTGTAGATACAATGTAATGGCCACCTGGATAACGTCTCTGTACCGTCTGATGGGTTCTTGCGCACCAGTGCAGACAGAGTGTCCATCTTGAGTTGAGTTCTTTAGACAATCTCTATATCTGGGCTCAGTCACACCACGATGCATGAACTTTAACACACATGCGTTTTCATACATTGCATTTGGCAGCTTATTCATCTTCAATTGGCTGCCAACACCACTACTACATTGCTATTCCAGTGATCCCCTTTAACTTCCTGGTCCCTCACCGAGAAGCTGCCCTTCTGCGTTCTGAACGCGCGGTACCTTCACGCTCGAGGCGATAGAGCCAAGGTCCGCCCAATGAGCTGTGAACTACAGTGCATCCGGAAAGTGTTCACAACGCTTCACTTTTTCCACATTTTGTTATGCTACAGCCTTATTCCAAAACGCATTCAATTCATTATTTTCCTCAAAATTCTACAAACATCAGACCAGAGAATTTTGTTTCTCATGGTCTGAGAGTCCTTCAGGTGCCTTTTGGTAAACTCCAGGCTGTCATGTGCCTTTTACTGAGGAGTGTCTTCCGTCTGGCCACTCTACCATACAGGACTGATTGGTGGAGTGGTGCAGAGATGGTTGTTCTTCTGGAATGTTCTCCTCTCTCCACAGAGAAACTCTGGAGCTCTGTCAGAGTGACCATCGGGTTCTTGGTCACCTCCCTGACTAAGGCTCTTCTCTCCCGATCGCTCAGTTTGGCCGGGCGGCCTGCTCCAGGAAGAGTCCTGGTGGTTCCAAACTTCTTCCATTTACAGATGATGGAGGCCACTGTGCTCATTGGGACCTTCAATGCTGCAGAAATGTTTCTGTACCCTTCCCTCGATCTGTGCCTCCATACAATCCTGTCGCTGAGGTCTACAGACAATTCCTTGGACTTCATGGCTTGGTTTGTGCTCTGACATGCACTGTTACCTGTGGAACCTTCTATAGACAGGTGTGTGCCTTTCCAAATCATATCCAATCAACTGAATTTACCACAGGTGGTCTCCAATCAAGTTGTAGAAACATCTCAAGGATGATCAGTGGAAACAGGAGGTACCTGAGCTCAGTGCTGAGTGTCATGGGAGGAGCCTGTGATACTTGTGTACATGGGAGGAGCCTGTGATACTTATGTACATGGGAGGAGCCTGTGATACTTATGTACATGGGAGGAGCCTGTGATACTTATGTACATGGGAGGAGTCTGCGATACTTATGTACATGGGAGGAGTCTGTGATACTTATGTACATGGGAGGAGTCTGCGATACTTATGTACATGGGAGGAGCCTGTGATACTTATGTACATGGGAGGAGTCTGTGATACTTATGTACATGGGAGGAGTCTGTGATACTTATGTACATGGGAGGAGTCTGTGATACTTATGTACATGGGAGGAGTCTGCGATACTTATGTACATGGGAGGAGTCTGCGATACTTATGTACATGGGAGGAGTCTGTGATACTTATGTGGGAGGAGCCTGTGATACTTATGTACGTGGGAGGAGCCTGTGATACTTATGTACATGGGAGGAGCCTGTGATACTTATGTACGTGGAAGGAGCCTGTGATACTTATGTACGTGGGAGGAGCCTGTGATACTTATGTACATGGGAGGAGCCTGTGATACTTATGTACGTGGGAGGAGCCTGTGATACTTATGTACATGGGAGGAACCTGTGATACTTATGTACATGGGAGGAGCCTGTGATACTTATGTACGTGGAAGGAGCCTGTGATACTTATGTACATGGGAGGAGCCTGTGATACTTATATACATGGGAGGAGCCTGTGATACTTATGTACATGGGAGGAGCCTGTGATACTTATGTACGTGGGAGGAGCCTGTGATACTTATGTACGTGGGAGGAGTCTGTGATACTTATGTACGTGGGAGGAGCCTGTGATACTTATGTACATGGGAGGAGCCTGTGATACTTATGTACATGGGAGGAGCCTGTGATACTTATGTACATGGGAGGAGCCTGTGATACTTATGTACGTGGGAGGAGCCTGTGATACTTATGTACATGGGAGGAGCCTGTGATACTTATGTACATGGGAGGAGCCTGTGATACTTATGCAAATGGGAGGAGCCTGTGATACTTATGCACATGGGAGGAGCCTGTGATACTTATGCACATGGGAGGAGCCTGTGATACTTATGCACATGGGAGGAGCCTGTGATACTTATGTACATGGGAGGAGCCTGTGATACTTATGTATATGGGAGGAGCCTGTGATACTTATGTACATGGGAGGAGTCTGTGATACTCATGTACGTGGGAGGAGCCTGTGATACTTATGCACATGGGAGGAGTCTGCGATACTTATGTATATGGGAGGAGTCTGTGATACTCATGTACGTGGGAGGAGCCTGTGATACTTATGCACATGGGAGGAGTCTGCGATACTTATGTACATGGGAGGAGCCTGTGATATTTTTTTCCTTTTTTTATTTTTAATAAATTTGCAAATATTTCAAACAAACTTCTCTCATGTTGTCATTATGGGGGATTGTTTGTAGATTTTTGAGGAAAATAATGAATTTAATCGTTTTGGAATAAGGCTGTAACATAACAAAATGTGGAAAAAGTGAAGCGCTGTGAATACTTTCCGGATACACTGTAGTTGAGCAGCATGCGTTGCCTGTCCTGCCTGCCCCTCACCCCGCCCTGCACCCAATGCATTACCCCCGATTCCAGCCCTTTAATGCGCGTTATCTATCGTGTTATTGGTGTGAATGATCTCTGTGATTGTTATATCAGAACAAGGCTTCCTATGTCATGTACTGGGCAGAGAAGGACCAATCAGAACACAGCATTATACTCCAGTTCTATAGCATCATTTTAACATTAGAATCTCTTACTTGGAACCGTCCGCCATATTGACTCCAATCTGTTGGGGGGATAGAAGAGAGAAAATCGATCAGTTCTAGGTTCAGGCATCCCGTCTTCTTCACACAAAAACGATATTGACTTATAATGAAGACTGGAAGTATTTGGCTTATAATGGGCAAAGAAATGTTTAAAGCAGAACTCCAACCAAGAATACCAAGAAATGGCCCATAAAATAGAACCAGCCTGTGCTGCAAAACTTACCTTCAATCCAGAGATTTCCTCGCATTGCTTTATTCGGCCACTAGGTGTCCTCAGGCTGACAGCCAGCTCCATTAAACCCACTTCCTCTGAGCCCAGCCTGTGACTGGACAGTGAAAGGAGAAGCAGCACAGTGGCAGTCATGTGTCTCTGCTCCCTCCTCCTACTGGCATGCCCCTTGTCTGCCCATGAACTGATTGGCTCCTTGTGCTGCATTTACTCTCAAACTTCAGCCCTGCTGTACATGGACTGCTGGAGGCTGGTACCAGGGGGAGGAGTCATTTCCTTAGTCTCCCCTCCCCCCAGTGATCAGACTGTACATTGTAACTTTGTAGAAAGAGGAGGAGTCATTTCCTCAGTCTCCTCCCCCCGTGATCAGACTGTACATTGTAACTTTGTAGAAGGAGGAGGAGTAATTTCCTCAGTCTCCTCCCCCAGTGATCAGACTGTACATTGTAACTTTGTAGAAGGAGGAGGAGTAATTTCCTCAGTCTCCTCCCCCAGTGATCAGACTGTACATTGTAACTTTGTAGAAGGAGGAGGAGTCATTTCCTCAGTCTCTTCCCCCGTGATCAGACTGTACATTGTAACTTTGTAGAAGGAGGAGGAGTCATTTCCTCAGTCTCCCCTCCCCCCAGTGATCAGACTGTACAATGTAACTTTGTAGCCTATGACAAGGTAGGAGGCTGCAGCAGGGGGTTGATCTGTGTCAGACATTTGTAAGAACGCCAAGAAATGCACAGGCACCAGGATCTCTATGATGTCTTTGTATGATGGAGTATAAACTGTGCCCTTCTCTGGAGGTGAACTCATTGCAGGGGGGAACATTTGGTCATACAGCGTATGGGAGTGACACGACTTTACATGCCGGGGGAGTAATGACCTATATAGCACAGGGGCCGTGGTTTGTGGTCACCAGTAAATAATCTTCACATTGAAAACATTCTCTGAGCAACCAACGGAAATCATTCTATGTATTCGGTCAGATAAGAGAAATGTGAGTGTAGATTATACAGCGATCGTTTTCCCACACTGTACACCTGTGCGTGCTCCTAGTGCTGAGACTGTACACCTGTGCACGCTCCTGATACTGAGACTGTACACCTGTGCACGCTCCTAGTGCTGAGACTGTACACCTGTGCACGCTCCTAGTGCTGAGACTGTACACCTGTGCACGCTCCTAGTGCTGAGCCTGTACACCTGTGCACGCTCCTGATACTGAGACTGTACACCTGTGCACGCTCCTGATACTGAGACTGTACACCTGTGCACGCTCCTGATACTGAGACTGTACACCTGTGCACGCTCCTAGTGCTGAGACTGTACACCTGTGCACGCTCCTAGTGCTGAGACTGTACACCTGTGCACGCTCCTGATACTGAGACTGTACACCTGTGCACGCTCCTAGTGCTGAGACTGTACACCTGTGCACGCTCCTAGTGCTGAGACTGTACACCTGTGCACGCTCCTAGTGCTGAGACTGTACACCTGTGCATGCTCCTAGTGCTGAGACTGTACACCTGTGCACGCTCCTAGTGCTGAGACTGTACACCTGTGCACGCTCCTAGTGCTGAGACTGTACAGCTGTGCACGCTCCTAGTGCTGAGACTGTACACCTGTGCACGCTCCTAGTGCTGAGACTGTACAGCTGTGCACACTCCTAGTGCTGAGACTGTACACCTGTGCACGCTCCTGATACTGAGACTGTACACCTGTGCACGCTCCTAGTGCTGAGACTGTACACCTGTGCACGCTCCTAGTGCTGAGACTGTACATCTGTGCACGCTCCTGATACTGAGACTGTACACCTGTGCACGCTCCTAGTGCTGAGACTGTACACCTGTGCACGCTCCTAGTGCTGAGACTGTACACCTGTGCACGCTCCTAGTGCTGAGACTGTACACCTGTGCACGCTCCTAGTGCTGAGACTGTACACCTGTGCACGCTCCTAGTGCTGAGACTGTACACCTGTGCACGCTCCTAGTGCTGAGACTGTACACCTGTGCACGCTCCTAGTGCTGAGACTGTACACCTGTGCACGCTCCTGATACTGAGACTGTACACCTGTGCACGCTCCTGATACTGAGACTGTACACCTGTGCACGCTCCTGATACTGAGACTGTACACCTGTGCACGCTCCTAGTGCTGAGACTGTACACCTGTGCACGCTCCTAGTGCTGAGACTGTACACCTGTGCACGCTCCTAGTGCTGAGACTGTACACCTGTGCACGCTCCTAGTGCTGAGACTGTACAGCTGTGCATGCTCCTAGTGCTGAGACTGTACACCTGTGCACGCTCCTAGTGCTGAGACTGTACACCTGTGCACGCTCCTAGTGCTGAGACTGTACACCTGTGCACGCTCCTAGTGCTGAGACTGTACACCTGTGCACGCTCCTAGTTCTGAGATTGTACACCTGTGCACGCTCCTGATACTGTACACCTGTGCACGCTCCTAGTGCTGTGACTGCACACCTGTGCACGCTCTTAGTGCTGAGACTGTACACCTGTGCACGCTCCTAGTTCTGAGATTGTACACCTGTGCACGCTCCTGATACTGTACACCTGTGCACGCTCCTAGTGCTGAGACTGTACACCTGTGCACGCTCCTGATACTGAGACTGTACACCTGTGCACGCTCTTAGTGCTGAGACTGTACACCTGTGCACGCTCCTAGTGCTGAGACTGTACACCTGTGCACGCTCCTAGTGCTGAGACTGTACACCTGTGCACGCTCCTAGTGCTGAGACTGTACACCTGTGCACGCTCCTGATACTGAGACTGTACACCTGTGCACGCTCTTAGTGCTGAGACTGTACACCTGTGCACGCTCCTAGTGCTGAGACTGTACACCTGTGCACGCTCCTAGTGCTGAGACTGTACACCTGTGCACGCTCCTAGTGCTGAGACTGTACACCTGTGCACGCTCCTGATACTGAGACTGTACACCTGTGCACGCTCTTAGTGCTGAGACTGTACACCTGTGCACGCTCCTAGTGCTGAGACTGTACACCTGTGCACGCTCCTAGTGCTGAGACTGTACACCTGTGCACGCTCCTAGTGCTGAGACTGTACACCTGTGCACGCTCCTGATACTGAGACTGTACACCTGTGCACGCTCCTAGTGCTGAGACTGTACACCTGTGCACGCTCCTAGTGCTGAGACTGTACACCTGTGCACGCTCCTGATACTGAGTCTGTACACCTGTGCACGCTCCTGATACTGAGTCTGTACACCTGTGCACGCTCCTAGTGCTGAGACTGTACACCTGTGCACGCTCCTAGTGCTGAGACTGTACACCTGTGCACGCTCCTAGTGCTGAGACTGTACACCTGTGCACGCTCCTAGTGCTGAGACTGTACACCTGTGCACGCTCCTAGTGCTGAGACTGTACACCTGTGCATGCTCCTAGTGCTGAGACTGTACACCTGTGCACGCTCCTAGTGCTGAGACTGTACACCTGTGCATGCTCCTAGTGCTGAGACTGTACACCTGTGCACGCTCTTAGTGCTGAGACTGTACACCTGTGCACGCTCCTGATACTGTACACCTGTGCACGCTCCTGATACTGAGACTGTACACCTGTGCACGCTCCTAGTGCTGAGACTGTACACCTGTGCACGCTCCTAGTGCTGAGACTGTACACCTGTGCACGCTCCTAGTGCTGAGACTGTACACCTGTGCACGCTCCTAGTGCTGAGACTGTACACCTGTGCACGCTCCTAGTGCTGAGACTGTACACCTGTGCACGCTCCTAGTGCTGAGACTGTACACCTGTGCACGCTCCTGATACTGAGACTGTACACCTGTGCACGCTCCTAGTGCTGAGACTGTACACCTGTGCACGCTCCTAGTGCTGAGACTGTACACCTGTGCACGCTCCTGATACTGAGTCTGTACACCTGTGCACGCTCCTGATACTGAGTCTGTACACCTGTGCACGCTCCTAGTGCTGAGACTGTACACCTGTGCACGCTCCTAGTGCTGAGACTGTACACCTGTGCACGCTCCTAGTGCTGAGACTGTACACCTGTGCACGCTCCTAGTGCTGAGACTGTACACCTGTGCACGCTCCTAGTGCTGAGACTGTACACCTGTGCATGCTCCTAGTGCTGAGACTGTACACCTGTGCACGCTCCTAGTGCTGAGACTGTACACCTGTGCATGCTCCTAGTGCTGAGACTGTACACCTGTGCACGCTCTTAGTGCTGAGACTGTACACCTGTGCACGCTCCTGATACTGTACACCTGTGCACGCTCCTGATACTGAGACTGTACACCTGTGCACGCTCCTAGTGCTGAGACTGTACACCTGTGCACGCTCCTAGTGCTGAGACTGTACACCTGTGCACGCTCCTAGTGCTGAGACTGTACACCTGTGCACGCTCCTAGTGCTGAGACTGTACACCTGTGCACGCTCCTAGTGCTGAGACTGTACACCTGTGCACGCTCCTGATACTGAGACTGATATAACCCAACAAACTCCACCCTAATTTTTCCCTCTTAGATTGTAAGCTCCATGGAGCAGCGCCCTCTGCTTCCTCCTTTATTAAATTGTATTGTAACTGTAATGTCTGCCCTCATGTTGTAAAGCGCCGCGCAAACGGCTGGCCCTTTATAAATCCTGTATAATAATATAAATCTGTATAATAATATAAATCCTGTATAATAATATAAATCTGTATAATTATAATAATAATTTTTCCTTCCTCATCATCTCAATGCATTGCACCGACTGAATAAAATTCATTGAAATATCGGATTTTTCCTGAATTTTGGGCTTAGTGGAATCTCTCCACCTCTCCCTCCTCCCTGATAATCGGAGAATAGAGAGGAGCACAGCATGGACAATCTGCAGGTGTAAAGATCACCCTCAGCTGCGGCGCCTGTACCGGGGAAATCCCCTTCAACAGATTTGTTTGCTGTGAGCTTCCTGTGTGCCTCATTTTCTGAACACATAAAAGACTCTGAGAGAGAGAATATTTATATAACAAAGAGACTCAGAGCTCATCTCCTTCCATTGGGCATTACCAACAGCCAATCACCAGGCCTGAACGCTGTCACATGATAGAGGGGGTAATGAACCCTGTGTAAGCTCTGACACCTTCCAACATGGATGCCAGGCCTGCTTTCCAAATAAACCTGAGCCCATCAGAGTCCCCCATTACATCAGAGTCCCCATAGGAGCCCCCTTACATTGTAGTCCGCCTTACCCTTACATGAGATTCCCCATCAAATTCCCCCTACATAAAAGTCCCCATCAAATTCCCAATACACAAGATTCCCCATCAAATTCCCCAAACATGAGATTCCCCATCAAATTCCCCATATATGAGATTCCCCATCAAATTCCCCATATATAAGATTCCCCATCAAATTCCCCATACACGAGATTCCCCATCAAATCCCCCATACATGAGATTCCCCATCAAATTCCCCATACACGAGAGTCCCCATCAAATGCCCCATACATGAGATTCCCCATCAAATGCCCCATACATGAGATTCCCCATCAAATCCCCCATACATGAGATTCCCCATACATGAGATTCCCCATCAAATCCTCCATACATGAGATTCCCCATCAAATCCCCCATACATGAGATTCCCCATCAAATCCCCCATACATGAGATTCCCCATCAAATGCCCCATACATGAGATTCCCCATCAAATGCCCCATACACGAGATTCCCCATCAAATGCCCCATACACGAGAGTCCCCATCAAATTCCCCATACATGAGAGTCCCCATCAAATTCCCCATACATGAGATTCCCCATCAAATCCCACATACATGAGATTCCCCATCAAATTCCCCATACATGAGATTCCAAATCAAATTCCCTATACATGAGATTCCCCATAAAATTCCCCATACATGAGATTCCCCATCAAATTCCCCATATGTGAGATTCCCCATCAAATCCCCCATACATGAGATTCCCCATCAAATTCCCCATACGTGAGATTCCCCATCAAATCCCCCATACATGAGATTCCCCATCAAATTCCCCATACATGAGATTCCCCATCAAATCCCACATACATGAGATTCCCCATCAAATTCCACATACATGAGATTCCCCATCAAATTCCCCATACATGAGATTCCCCATCAAATCCCCCATACATGAGATTCCCCATCAAATCCCCCATACACAAGAGTCCCCATCAATTTCACCATACGTGAGATTCCCCATCAAATTCCCCATACATGAGATTCCAAATCAAATTCCCCATACATGAGATTCCCCATCAAATTCCCCATACATGAGATTCCCCATACATGAGATTCCCCATCAAATCCCCCATACATGAGATTCCCCATACATGAGATTCCCCATACATGAGATTCCCCATCAAATTCCCCATACATGAGATTCCCCATACATGAGATTCCCCATCAAATTCCCCATACATGAGATTCCCCATACATGAGATTCCCCATCAAATTCCCCATACATGAGATTCCCCATACATCAGAAAAGAAAGCTGTCTTTGGCTGAAACGCGTTGACACCCAATGCATGTTATTTGTTACCCATTGAATAAAGCCTATGACTGCAGAGCATTCACCTTGGTGCTGACTTTTTCTTTTGGAAAGAGCCAGCAAACCCTTCACTCCCAGATGGCACTAAGAGTAAGAGGAGCTTTGTGTATGTGTGAGGGCTGGTCGGAGAAGGGATGAACGATGCACTCTCTGTGCCTCTTAGATATTATAAACCAGGAGCACAGTTGTAGACACCATGAAGAATCCATCCCACTTCTTACCTGTCCTAGAAGTAAGCAGAATTCATGTGACCGCAGGAGGGGCTCCCAGCACCGGCCCAGCCCACAATTTGTATACATGGGCTTCAGTGGCCTTTGTGCAGCTACACAGTCCGCCCCTGGGACAGACAGTGAGGGCGAATCTTCTCAGCAGGAACCTAGACCACAGAAAAGACCTGACAGAGCTTCTAAACCTTCCCTACAACACCTAAAACAGAAATAAATTAGTAAAGTCTTTGCTGGAGTTCTGCTTTTGAACAGCTTATCAATACCTTTTTTTTTCAGTGAGATCTCCAGAACTGGACATACTATTCTACATGATGTCTAACTAAAGATCTACATAGAGGAACTCGGACCTTCTTCCTCCTGCTGGTGACCCCCCTAGTGATATAAAGATCTACATAGAGGAACTCGGACCTTCTTCCTCCTGCTGGTGATCCCTCTAGTGATATAAAGATCTATATAGAGGAATCAGGACCTCCTTCCTCCTGCTGGTGACCCCTCTAGTGATATAAAGATCTATATAGAGGAATCAGGACCTCCTTCTTCCTGCTGGTGATCCCTCTAGTGATATAAAGATCTATATAGAGGAATCAGGACCTCCTTCCTCCTGCTGGTGATCCCTCTAGTGATATAAAGGTCTATATAGAGAAATCGGGACCTCCTTCCTCCTGCTGGTGACCCCTCTAGTGATATAAAGATCTATATAGAGGAATCAGGACCTCCTTCCTCCTGCTGGTGACCCCTCTATTGATATAAAGATCTATATATAGGAATCAGGACCTCTTTCCTCCTGGTGGTGACCCCTCTAGTTATATAAAGATCTATATAGAGGAATCAGGACCTCCTTCTTCCTGCTGGTGACCCCTCTAGTGATATAAAGATCTATATAGAGGAATCAGGACCTCCTACCTCCTGCCGGTGACCCCTCTAGTGATATAAAGATCTATATAGAGGAATCAGGACCTCCTTCCTCCTGCTGGTGACCCCTCTAGTGATATAAATATCCATATAGATGAATTGGGACCTCCTTCTATATAGAGAAATCAGGACCCCCTTCCTCTCACTGGTGACCCCTCTAGTGATGTAAAGACCTATATAGAGGAATCAGGACCTCCTTCCGCCTGCTGGTGACCCATCTAGTCATGTAAAGATCTATATAGAGCAATCGGGACCTCCTTCGTCCCGCTGGTGATTCCTCTAGTGATATAAAGATCTATATAGAGGAATCAGGACCTCCTCCCTCCTGCTGGTGACCCCTCTAGTGATATAAAGATCTATATAGAGGAATCAGGACCTCCTTCCTCCTGCTGGTGACCCCTCTAGTGATATAAAGATCTATATAGAGGAATCAGGACCTCCTTCCTCCTGCTGGTGATCACTCTAGTGACATAAAGGTCTATATAGAGGAACTGGGACCTCCTTCCATATAGAGAAATCAGGACCTCATTCCTCCTGCTGGTGATCTCTCTAGTGATCTATAGATCTTTATAGAGGAATCAGGATTATTTTTATGTTGCATTGAGATACATTGAATCTTCCAGCAATGTTAAATCATCTTCCATATAACAAACTCCTCCAGAAATATCAAAATTCATCGAACAACAAACAAGTATGAGTTGCTTACCTGAACTCGGCTCTGTACGGTGATGGTGCTCTTGGGGTGAATTGGTAATCGTCATATACTAATTAGTAGCTCTTTATATAGTTTTGACCCTCAGCCTGGCAGGTGGGGAGGGGAACATGGAATCCAATTAGCAGACGAATCCTGTGAGGTAGAAGCAAGTGGCAACGTTGACTTATGGATGTATTTCTGAAGAAGCTTAGTTAGGAGGCTTCAGGGGATTACGAGATGGGGATGGGAAGAACGGGACTTAACCTTTGGATCTAGAGGTGAATGTCTCAGCATTCATCTATCAAAAATCAGGCTAGATCACAGAAAGCCTGTTGGAGATTAGCAGATCTGGGTGTTGTGTAAAAGAACAAAAACATTGACAGATACCAGACTGCCAACCCATATTGCCACATAATATACCCAAAAATCTATATTTGATGTAGCACCCTGGAGTTTAGGTAGTGCTGCTCCTCACAAATTGACTTGCCAGGAGTAGTTATCCTGGTTGATTGTTAGAGATCCATTGATTTCTCCCTAAGTTTGGCCTTGTTCCACTTTTTTCTTCTACCACTAGGTGACCGAGTACTTGGTGGTACTAGATATGAAGAGGGCAACCCAAGGTCAGGTTATAGGTATATGGGGTATCTCAGCCAATGGGCAGGGGTTTTCTTGGTTCCCTTGGCCTACTGGGAGAGCCTATATATTCAAGTGGAGTCAGGTGATCTATGTTCTGTGCCACCTGGACGGCTGTCTGGGTGGACGTGTGTCTTGTTGCCCCAGGCTGCTAGGCTGGAGATTGGGCCTATCCCGGGGACATCTGGCTGCTAGGCTGCCTGAGGGCCTATCCAGAAGCAAGAGAGAGAAGCACAGGGTTGGGATTGTGGCTTGCAGTCCAACCAGAAGTGCTGGAGAACCTGTCATTGTCAGAGGTAGAGGGGAATTTGTCGCACTAAGGGACCAACCACCTTATTACTAGGGACCACAGTGAGTAACTGAAGCAAGTACCGGAGCAGTATTCTCACTGAACGGGCACGGTGGAGAATCGGGAAACTTCAGACGGTGATCAAGTCAGGAACCCACCCAGCAGAGGTGACGCTTGCAGCTCAGCCTTGTGTGTCAAGCCAGGGACGGAGCAGGCCAGCGGGGGGTGAAGCTTGAGAAGTATCTGAGTGCCAAGCTAGGGACCCAGCAGAGAGACGGGGGTGACGCTTGAGGAAGATACTACCATGAAGATTGGAGGAGATCGAGGGATTCAGTGACAGTGAATCAGAAGGTCTAGTGAGAGAGACCAGGAGCTCAGTGCGCTAAAGAACTACAAGGTGAAGTTGTAGTGAAGGTGAAAGAACTGTTACGCTTAGTTAGAAACTGTTAAAGACTGTTGCCGTAGGAGACAGCATTCCTGTACGTGCAGATGCTGCGCCTTGCCAGGGCCTTTCCCTGCACGGCTGTCCTCCTATTGAAGTCTCGGAGTCTGCTATTTGAACTTGCAACTATTTAAGGTTGTCCTGGCCTTGACCCTCTTTCCCCCATAAAAGTTTGTAAGAGAAATAAATATCTCTTTGGCATTCAAGAAGTGTCTGGCGCCCAATAACTTCATCAACCTTGCACGGTCTCTGGGCTCCTTCAGTCTGATGAGAACCTCCAGGGCCAGAGATAGCTGACATCCTGACATCCTTCTGTATGTGGTGGGTTGTGGACTCAGAAGGAGGCCGGAGACCGTGCTACATGAAAAGTAGATGTCAACCCAATAGCTAAAATCTCACATATGGTTTAAAATGTTAATTAAATTGATCCCTGCCATGGAGGTCCTTTTCAGGTGCTTCCTGTTTTAGGGTGACAACGCTCTGTCCCTCACTCCTATTTGTGCTTCTGTGTTGTCACCCAGTCACATGGGGTTCCAATGGGGACTACAAGTGGCCCTTCCAATACACATTACACAGGCATGGTCCACTAATGCCACCAACAGGAAACCACCTTGAAAAGGTAGACATAAACTCTAACTGGATGTCATTTAGTTTGCTCTGTGTATGATAAATGCTGGGGCATCCCAATGAGGGGAATGAGGCGGCCACCTCAGTGGGGGGCGGCACTGAGGCTGGAGTGTCCATACGGGATCCTTCTAACCTTTATAGAAACATTGTTTTGTATGTAGATTACAAGTATGCTCTTTAACTACACAGGCATGGCCACTGCTGTCATCAGGAAAGCTATGTCCTATCTACCTGTACTCCAGCATTGCCTTCTGTCAGAAACCATGAAATCAGGCTGACACAGAAGTACAGTTAAATCACACTTGTTTAATAATATAAGTAGAGAGAACAAACGCAGTCAACACAAAAAGCCAAAGTTCAGTAACTGGAACGGATAGTCAGCCAAGCCAGTAGTCAGGGATCAATGTAGTGGAACAGCAAGCAGGACCCGGAGCCAGAAGAGATGTCAGCAAAGCAAGCCTTGAACAGGATCGCAGGAGATAGTCTCTGTGATGTTGACCAAGGCGAAGGCAGAGATCTACTGGGCTGGACGGCTTAAGTAGGCAGTACTGACGAGCAGGATCATCAACAGCTGAGTAAGTGTGGAGAGAGATGGGAGCTGGCAATTAGCCGACAGCTGAGCGGCCAGCTCTGAGAAGGAAGGGCTGAGCCCAGCCCTGTCAGCTTTGTGGCATTTCTTAGGGGGGTTCCTGATGGGTACAACAGTGGACCATGTCTGTGCCCAGCTTCTTGTAGTCTTTGTAATAAAACTATGTTATCAAACAAAAAAAAAGGAAAATGCACTGGACTGGGACTTCTGAGGCCCACCATTTATTTGATATCAATAGTCCTAAAATGAATTTTTCACATTAATCCACAAAATATCATAGGACATCCAAATCCAATACAAATGTTAAAACATCAATGGGATCAAGCAAAACATTGTATCAAAAGTAGTCGATTTCTTGTGGCTCGACGCGTTTCATAGACTTAATCTGCTTCTTCAGGAGCCGTAAAAGTGCTTATTTGTATAATAATCTGAACAGAAACAATCAAGATTATTCAAAAATCAACGCGTCGGCCCACAAGAAATAGACTACTTAAGATACAATGCTTTGCTTGATCCCATTGACATTTTAACATTTGTGTTGTATTTGGATGTCCTATGATATTTTGTGGATTAATGTGGACAAATCCATTTTATGACTATTGATATCAAATAAAGGGTGTTTTCAGCTGTATGGAGTGCCTCAAAAGTCCCATTCTAGTGCATTTACTTTTTTGTTTTTCTTCTAGTCTTCATCGGAAACCCCTGTGATAGGTGACAACGCAGAAGCAGGATTGCCAGACATTGACAGAGCATTGTCACCCTATAACAGGAAGTGCCTGAACAAAGACCTTCATGGCAGGATCACTAGGGATTATTTTAACTCCTTCCTGCCGACGCAACGCATATATGTTACCCCACTGCACTGGGCTTTTTTCCGTTGGGGCCACATATATGCATATCTCCCTTTGTTGTGGGAGCGCGCCACACGGTGTGCTCCCAGCACAGAGACCGGGGTCTCACCAAGAGCCCTGGGCCCCGTACTGACAATCGGGACCCGGATCTGCCCGATTCCGGGTCACCTGATCTCCGTGGAAGCCTCTAATTGGCTACCACACTAATTAGTCACTGTGAAGCCCGCCCCTGTGTTTTTCTCTCTGTGAATGGAGAGAGAAGATACAAGGTATCTTTCTTTTTTCTTGCAGAGAGGAAAAAAAAGTGTGTGTAAAATAAATAAACAAATAAAGAATAATATAAATACATAATAAAAAAATAAAATTAAAATAAAGAAAAAAATAGCTAGATCAAGATTTGATCTGGGTCAGTGCCAGGGTTAGTGTTTGGGTCAAGTAAGATTGATGATCAGTTACTGTGAAGCCCGTCCCTGTGTTTTTCTCTCTGTGAATGGAGAGGAAAGATACAATGTATCTTTCTCTTTCCTTGCAGATAAGGAAATAAAAAGTGTGTGTAAAATAAATAAACAAATAAAAAAAATAGAATAAAATAAATACATAATAAAAAAATAAAGAAAAAATAGCTAGATCAAGATTTGATCTGGGTCAGTGCCAGGGTTAGTGTTTGGGTCAAGTAAGATTGATGATCAGTTACTGTGAAGCCCGTCCCTGTGTTTTTCTCTCTGTGAATGGAGAGGAAAGATACAATGTATCTTTCTCTTTCCTTGCAGATAAGGAAATAAAAAGTGTGTGTAAAATAAATAAACAAATAAAAAATAAAATAAAATTTTCTTGTGAAAAAAAATAAAAAATAAAATAATTACTGTACATAATAAGAATAAATAAATAAATAAATAAATAAATAGCTAGATCAAAATTTGATCTGGGTTAGTGCCAGGGTTAGTGTTTGGGTCAAGTAAGGGTAATGATCATTTACTGTGAAGCCCATCCCTGTGTTTTTCTCTCTGTGAATGGAGAGGAAAGATATAATGTATCTTCCTCTTTCCTTGCAGAGAAGGGAAAAAAGTGTGTGTAAAATAAATAAACAAATAAAAAATAAATAAATACATAATAAAAAAATAAAGAAAAAATAGCTAGATCAAGATTTGATCTGGGTCAGTGCCAGGGTTAGTGTTTGGGTCAAGTAAGGGTGATTATCAGTTACTGTGAAGCCCGTCCCTGTGTTTTTCTCTCTGTGAATGGAGAGGAAAGATACAATGTATCTTTCCCTTTCCTTGCAGGGAAGGGAAAAAAAGTGTGTGTAAAATAAATAAACAAATAAAATAAAAATAAAAATAAAAACATTTCTTGTGAAAAAATAAATAAATACTGTACATAATAAGAAAAATAAAAAATAAATAAATAAATAAAATAGCTAGATTAAGATTTGATCTGGGTTAGTGCCAGGGTTAGTGTTTGGGTCAAGTAAGGGTAATGATCAGTTACTGTGAAGCCCGTCCCTGTGTTTTTCTCTCTGTGAATGGAGAGGAAAGATACAATGTATCTTCCTCTTTCCTTGCAGAGAAGGGAAAAAAAGTGTGTGTAAAATAAATAAACAAATAAAAAATAAAATAAAACAAATACATAATTAAAAATAAAATAAAGAAAAAATAGCTAGATCTAGATTTGATCTTGGTCATTGTCAGGGTTAGTGTTTGGGTCAAGTAAGGGTGATGATCAGTTACTGTGAAGCCCTTCTCTGTGTTTTTCTCTCTGTGAATGGAGAGAAACGATACAATTTATCTTCCCCTTTCCTTGCAGAGAAGGAAATAAAAAGTGTGTGTAAAAAAAATAAATAAAAAAAAATAAAATAAAGAAAAAAATAGCTAGCTCTAGATTTGATCTTGGTGAGTGCCAGGGTTAGGCTTAACGCGGTAACTCGCGTTTAGCCGCGTTTCGTTTACAGGCGTTTTTCATTTTTGGCTATTTAAAAAAAAAAAAAAAAAAAAACGTTTTTTTTCAAACGCTTTTAAACGCAAACGTGGCAAAACACTGCTGAACGCGGCATGTAAATGCGGCAAAATGGACTTTTTAAACGTGGGTTATTACCTGTCAAGTTAAATCATTCAGGAGAAGGTTGTAAAAACGTCCCGTGTACATCAAGCCTTAAGTGTTTGGGTCAAAGGTCTAGGTCAGGATCAGTATATTTTGGGCAGTTTTTTTTTTTTTTTTTTTTAAATTAGCATCAGTGTCGATGTGTTTTAGGTAGGACAAAAAAAAAAAAAAAGCAGAATCCACACTATTGCTTTTGGGCTGTACTCTCCGGGAACAAACAACAAATAACACATACAGTATGTGGTGTCGCTGCAATCATCGGGAGCGGGAGAATTTATTTTGGGTTGTTCTTTGGTGGTAGGTTATGGTAGTAGCAAGAAATATACAGCAAAATCTAAAAGAAAATTGATTTTGTTTTGCTATTTTTGTCCAGTTTTCTTTTGATAATGAAAAAAAAAAAAAAACAGAAGATAACAATTACTGTGCCAAATGAAAGCCCAATTTTTCCTGAAACAAACGCGTTATAATCCACCCTGGAGGCACAAAGTAGCTGTGATGAGATGTACGGTTTTATTAACAAAGTTGTCAAATTGTGCTTAGGCATTAACATTTGTTTTACCCTTAGGGGCGGGGGAAGGGGTTAATGGAAGCTGCAAATATAAAATGATTGAAAATGGCTTTTATAACAAATGTTAACGTTCCTGTGAGATTCTAGTGTTGGGTTGAGATCTACGTTAACAAGCTTTTTTGCCCTTTCACTTATTTCTTTTTTTTTTTTTGATTCATGAAATTTTGAAAAGTGTCAGTTCATGCAGAATTCTGCTTATCATGTATTCCCTATTTGACTCACTACCAGCCAACGTCCATTTTGCTGTTCTTGAGGAACGTTTTGTCTTTCCTGGTCCTGTGCCCATTTTGCGTCTGTGCACCTCTCAGGTCGCACGCTTGTTTGAAAGCCTCGGTTTTTGTGGGTTATGATGCATTTAATGTCTTCCTTCCTTCTCACTCCTCGCCGAACACGGTGCAATCTACAGCAGCTTATGCAACAGAGAACGTCTATGTGACCGCCATAAGCCAAAACGACAGAAGGTGAGCACATGTGCCAGGCTTTATACGACTGCTTTTATACACTGGTAGCCGTATACCTCGTACACACAGCCTATACACGACCTCAACCATTGAGCCGACGTCGTCTGAGCACAGCTTCACAACTAGTTAGGGTGTAGATTGGCGCTCATTTGGTTGCTTGTTTGTGTGTGTGGTACGTCTACATTTGCATACTTTGCTTATTGATGATGAACTTCTGAAGAAAGCTTTCCAAGAGCAGACAGAAGCATGTTATAGGACATTTAGCAATTTGTCAAAGCCGTTCAATGTGTGGGAAGCCTATAGAGTCTTTGGGGACATCTCTGAAGGGGTCACCAGCAGGAGGAAGGAGGTCCTGATTCCTCTATATAGATCTTTATATCACTAGAGGGATCACCAGCAGGAGGAAGGAGGTCCTGATCCCTCTATATAGATCTTTATATCACTAGAGGGGTCACCAGCAGGAGGAAGGAGGTCCTGATTCCTCTATATAGATCTTTATATCACTAGAGGGGTCACCAGCAGGAGGAAGGAGGTCCTGATTCCTCTATATAGATCTTTATATCACTAGAGGGATCACCAGCAGGAGGAAGGAGGTCCTGATTCCTCTATATAGACCTTTATATCACTAGAGGGATCACCAGCAGGAGGAAGGAGGTCCTGATTCCACTATATAGATCTTTATATCACTAGAGGGGTCACCAGCAGGAGGAAGGAGGTCCTGATTCCTCTATATAGATCTTTATATCACTAGAGGGGTCACCAGCAGGAGGAAGGAGGTCCTGATTCCTCTATATAGATCTTTATATCACTAGAGGGGTCACCAGCAGGAGGAAGGAGGTCCTGATTCCTCTATATAGACCTTTATATCACTAGAGTAGAAAGAAGAGAGACCTTCACTGTATCAGATGTAAAGTGTGGTGGTCCCATCCCTGATACAATGGAACAAGGAAAAATACCCCCTGAATGGGACTTTAATAGACCACCAACTTTATGATAAAATGGGTATCAGGGTACACCACCCTTTGGAGAGTACATATGATGATTTGTATTTTTGTATTGATGTTTCATTTTTTGTTTGATATATTTATGTAATGTGCAGACGATACACGTCTTTTTATTCTATATCATTAAAAGATATTTTTTATCATAAAGTTGGTGGTCTATTAAAGTCCTATTCAGGGGGTATTTTTCCTTGTTCTATTATATCACTAGAGGGGTCACCAGCAGGAGGAAGGAGGTCCTGATTCCTCTATATAGATTTTTATATCACTAGAGGGGTCACCAGCAGGAGGAAGGAGGTCCTGATTCCTCTATATAGACCTTTATATCACTAGAGGGGTCACCAGCAGGAGGAAGGAGGTCCTGATTCCTCTATATAGATCTTTGTATCACTAGAGGGGTCACCAGCAGGAGGAAGGAGGTCCTGATTCCTCTATATATAATTAGAACAGGGTTCCCCCTTATAGGATTTTAATGGCCCCAGTGTTGCTATAACAACCACAAACAAAATGCGTATTATATATAAAAATAGAAGTTTATTATGCTATAAATAATTACAAAATATACATGACATACAGATACTTGCTGCAAAAAGAAGTGGCTAATATAATTACATGACAACATGACATAATGACCGGATGTTATGAGGGTCCTGAGACACCGCAATATAGAATGCTGGCTTCACACCCAACGCGTTTCAGAAATGATTTCCTTCTTCAGGGGGATTATCAATAGATGCAGACATTCATACTATAAATGTAAATAGATAAGGTTTAAACCAATGCAGCGTATCAAGGCAAAAACAAAATAGCATTTGTCTATTATGGAAACCAAGTCCAAGGACAGACTTACATGTTGATGATGAAAAATCGAATATTCGCCACATAAGTTTAGAAGTAAAAAAACAGCCAAATCCAACCAGGGGTAACCCTTGCGCCAAAAGAACCGCTCACCACCACCGGGGCTCTAATTAAGGACACCCAGCGAGGTCAGAAAGAGGAACAGCTCAGCAGGGCTGATGTACAGCGGACAGCGGAGTCCTCCAGACCGGAGTGGTGGGGCTGCTGAACAAAGAAGTATATATATATATACATTTATGTTAAACAACAATTAAGCTGTAAATAAAGAACAAAAAACGCTACTTATGAAATATATTGAGTCAGCAGTAGGTGTAGGGAGTGGGGGGGGGGGAGATTTTTAACCACTAGTGTGGTGAGATATGGAGATTTTATATCAAATGATCTGCAATATGTGTATGTAATATAGTTGCTGCAATCAGCATAATATGGAAGTAAAGCTTTAGCTATAGAGTTCAAAGAATATACAGTATGTATAAAAGGATTAATTAATCAAAATAAAGCATTCCTATCGTTACTTTGTATCCAGCAACAAATGACTCAATGCAAGACCCATATGCTTCATTACAAAACAATTAAATGTGTCCCTACATTACTCACCAGAGAGGATATGGGCTAAAGTGTCCCCTGGAAGGAGGTAGATAACCCCCTAACTAGCAAAGAGCGTATAGGAGTGACAAAACACATCTTAACTACCCCATACGGGGGGATTAGCTCTGCCGTCACGCCAATCAGCGGCGTATGGCGCCATGCTGGGCTGGCGTGCGTCTCACCACTCACCCCGGGAAGCATGGCGCGCAGCGCGGGCGTGTCCAGTGGGGCGGAGCCGCCTCCCGCGTCACACTCCCGCCGACGCACATGTGGGCAGAGCTAGAGCGATGCAGCCAAACAGTCCCCAGGGTTGCCAAGCAACTCAGGGGCGGAGCGACCGCCGCCCAACAAGAATCCTCGGCCAAGATGGTCACTAGCAGGAGGAAGGAGGTCCTGATTCCTCTATATAGATCTTTATATCACTAGAGGGATCACCAACAGGAGGAAGGAGGTCCTGATTCCTCTATATAGATCTTTATATCACTAGAGGGATCACCAGCAGGAGGAAGGAGGTCCTGATTCCTCTATATAGATCTTTATATCACTAGAGGGATCACCAACAGGAGGAAGGAGGTCCTGATCCCTCTATATAGATCTTTATATCACTAGAGGGGTCACCAGCAGGAGGAAGGAGGTCCTGATTCCTCTATATAGATCTTTATATCACTAGAGGGGTCACCAGCAGGAGGAAGGAGGTCCTGATTCCTCTATATAGATCTTTATATCACTAGAGGGATCACCAGCAGGAGGAAGGAGGTCCTGATTCCTCTATATAGATCTTTATATCACTAGAGGAGTCACCAGCTGGAGGAAGGAGGTCCTGATTGCTCTATATAGATCTTTATATCACTAGAGGGGTCACCAGCAGAAGGAAGGAGGTCCTGATTCCTCTATATAGATCTTTATATCACTAGAGGGGTCACCAGCAGGAGGAAGGAGGTCCTGATCCCTCTATATAGATCTCTATATCACTAGAGGGGTCACCAGCAGTAGGAAGGAGGTCCTGATTCCTCTATATAGGTCTTTATATCACTAGAGGGATCACCAGCAGGAGGAAGGAGGTCCTGATTCCTCTATATAGATCTTTATATCACTAGAGGGGTCACCAGGAGGAGGAAGGAGGTCCTGATTCCTCTATGTAGATCTTTATATCACTAGAGGGGTCACCAGCAGGAGGAAGGAGGTCCTGATTCCTCTATATAGGTCTTTATATCACTAGAGGGGTCACCAGCAGGGGGAAGGAGGTCCTGATTCCTCTATATAGATCTTTATATCACTAGAGGGATCACCAGCGGGAGGAAGGAGGTCCTGATTCCTCTATATAGGTCTTTATATCACTAGAGGGATCACCAGCAGGAGGAAGGAGGTCCTGATTCCTCTATGTAGATCTTTATATCACTAGAGGGGTCACCAGCAGGAGGAAGGAGGTCCTGATTCCTCTATATAGATCTTTATATCACTAGAGGGTCACCATCAGGAGGAAGAAGGTCCTGATTCCTCTATATAGATCTTTATATCACTAGAGGGGTCACCAGCAGGAGGAAGGAGGTCCTGATTCCTCTATATAGATCTTTATATCACTAGAGGGGTCACCATCAGGAGGAAGAAGGTCCTGATTCCTCTATATAGATCTTTATTTCACTAGAGGGGTCACCAGCAGGAGGAAGGAGGTCCTGATTCCTCTATATAGATCTTTATATCACTAGAGGGGTCACCAGCGGGAGGAAGAAGGTCCTGATTCCTCTATATAATTTTTTATTCACTTTCTATTGTGGTCAGTGGAGAAAGGATCCCTTTCATTTGTGGTCATTTTGAGAAGGATCTCTGAGGGTCAGTGAAGGTCCCCCTTACATTATGAGTTAGGCTCTCTTACATTGGGGGTCGGGGGAAAAGTGGCCCCATTACAAAGAAGAGGCTCTACTGGCTCCATGCTGCTGGCTTTGCTGACTGGTATTGGCCCCAGACCTGCGAAGATCACTGTTCATTGTTCAGGGAAACCTCAGAAAACTCTTCAGGAACCCGTGGATGAGGCCGACAGCTTTATGGTATAAGAAATATAAATCAAGTTTTATATTTTACGCAGTCAGTGAGGTGTGACCTAATTTAGCTCTGGTGGTTTCCTCCAAAACCTCTTTATTTTTCTTATTTCCTGGAAAGATCGGCTCTGATATCTCACGTGAGCGTCTCACTTCTGTGTTCACCTACCTAGGAGGTTCTGCAGCAGTCATTGTACGTTTTTAACAGAATCATTTCTAATAAAGTAAAGCAAATTATATTATATTGTCACATGCTGACTGTTTGGAAATTTTTGGCAGATTTACCATTGGTTAAAGACAGTGCTACTAAACCCGCAACAGTAAAATCAGTGTGTATATGTAGTAATGCTTGTTATACTCACTGTGGAACCTAAGGGGTTAATCCTCTGCATTGTGTAAAAAAAGGCTGTTTGATCCTGTCTTCTCTGATCCTCCCCTTCTTCCACTGTCCCCAATCCCTCTCCTGATAGTACAGAGTCTTTGGAGTCACTCTGCACATGCTCAGTTTGGTGTGTATTACTAGAGAGTTTCTTCACACAGGAGCAATCAGCACTGTCCAGACAGAGGGTCAGGGGTCCTGCAGCCTCATAGGACAATCAGGGGAGAATGAAAACTCCTCCTACAAGGTTTAACCAGACACTGATAGACGTCACAAGACTGCTATATACTGCTGATGGGGAAAGGTATTTAGCAGTTTAAATTTAATAAAATAATAGCATTTCCATGTTCTGTGTACCGTGGGAGACCAGATATAGTGAATGCAGAGTCCTGGGTTTAGTAAAACTTTAATTCCTCCCTCTGACCTTCTCTTCAGTCTTGCACAGGTGTACCGGCTCCTCCCCCTTCAGCCTTGCACAGGTGTACCGGCTCCTCCCCCTTCAGCCTTGCACAGGTGTACCGGCTCCTCCCCCTTCAGTCTTGCACAGGTGTACCGGCTCCTCCTCCTTTAGCCTTGCACAGATGTACAGGCTCCTCCCCCTTCAGCCTTGCACAGGTGTACCGGCTCCTCCCCCTTCAGCCTTGCACAGGTGTACCGGCTCCTTCCCCTTCAGCCTTGCACAGGTGTGCCAGCTCCTCCCCCTTCAGCCTTGCACAGGTGTACCGGCTCCTCCCCCTCAGTCTTGCACAGGTGTACCGGCTCCTCCCTCTTCAGTCTTGCATAGGTGTACCGGCTCCTCCCCCTTCAGCCTTGTACAGGTGTACCAGCTCCTCCCCCTTTAGCCTTGCACAGGTGTACTGGCTCCTCCCCCTTCAGTCTTGCACAGGTGTACTGGCTCCTCCCCCATCAGTCTTGCACAGGTGTAGCGGCTCCTCCCCTTTCAGTCTTGCACAGGTGTACAGGCTCCTCCCCCTTCAGCCTTGCACAGGTGTACTGGCTCCTCCCCTTCAGTCCCTCAATGATCTGTAGCTCCCCAGTGCCGGTGTCTTGTCGAATTCAGTCCCCTATCCAAAAGTGTCCGCCCTGTACTGCGCAGGCGCAGTACGGAGGACAAACGAGACGCCGAAAGTCTCCGAAGTTCAACAGCTGATCGTCAGCTGTACACGGCGCCTGCGCATTTATTCTTACCCTATGTCCAGGATCATTCCCTACTATCCAAGTGGACATAGAGTTAGAATAAATATTTGCCGAGAGCAGCGAGGCCGTGCCCGAAGCGTGGCGAGGGGCCCTCTTACACAGCCATCGCTAACAGGTGCCCGAGCGCCGTGTACAGCTGATCAACTTCGGACATTTTCCGCATCTCCTGCTCCTCCGTACTGCGCAGGCGCTGCGCCTGCGCAGTACGAGGCGGACACTATCTGATACGAGGACACTATATGGCAGAACACCGGCAGCACTCATGCAGCCCCAGACCATGACACTCCCACCACCATGCTTGACTGTAGACAAGACACACTTGTCTTTGTCCTCCTCACCTGGTTGCCCCCACACACGCTTGTCACCATCTGAACCAAATACGTTTATCTTGGTCTCATCAGACCACAGGACATGGTTCCAGTAATCCATGTCCTTAGTCTGCTTGTCTTTAGCAAACTGTTTGTGGTCTTTCTTGTGCATCATCTTTAGAAGAGGCTTCCTTCTGGGATGACAGCCATGCAGACCAATTTGATGCAGTGTGCGGCGTATGGTCTGAGCACTGACAGGCTGACCCCCCCACCCCTACAACCTCTGGATATGACGCTGAGCACGTGACCTCAACTTCTTTGGTGGACCATGGCGGGGCCTGTTCTGAGTGGAACCTGTCCTGTTATACCGCTGTATGGTCTTGGCCACCGTGCTGCAGCTCAGTTTCAGGGTCTTGGCAATCTTCTTATAGCCTAGGCCATCTTTATGTAGAGCAACAATTCTCTATTTCAGATCCTCAGAGAGTTCTTTGCCATGAGGTGCCATGTTGTACTTCCAGTGACCAGTATGAGAGAGTGAGAGCGATAACACCAAATTTAACACACCTGCTCCCCATTCACACCTGAGACCTTGTAACACTAACGAGTCACATGACACCAGGGAGGGAAAATGGATAATTTGGCCCAATTTGGACATTTTCACTTAGGGGTGTACTGACTTTTGTTGCCAGCGGTTTAGACATTAATGGCTGTGTGTTGAGTTATTTTGAGGGGACAGAAAATTTACACTGTTATACAAGCTGTACACTCACTACTTTACATTGTAGACAAGTGTCATTTCTTCAGTGTTGTCACATGAAAAGATAGAAGAAAAGATTTACACAAATGTCACTGAGGGGTGTACTTACTTTTGTCAGATTCTGTATATTATATAATGTATGTACAGACTTTATTGTAAAAATAAAAAAAATCTTATACTTAGTACAACCCATAAATTTGGAATATGTACTTTCCCTTTAAGGAAGAAGATGTGTGAGTGTTGGTACCATCCTGAGCTGAGTCAGACGAGCGCTGAGCAGTTATTGATCCGCGATGGAAGGGACGGGGCGTTCCTCGTGCGCCAGAGCGAGTCTGTGCCCGGAGCGTACGCCATCTGCCTCATGTGAGTGACCTACACGCCTTCAAATGTTTTAAGCTCCTGTGCTAACAAGGAACATGCTGACAGGAGGAGAGAGCAGAGTGACAGGGAAATGAGCTTATCGGGTTTATTGCTTCACTTTTTACTGTCCAATCACAGGCTGGGGGAGGGACAAGGGACCTGTAACACACTGATTTGTGGCACCAAAATGCATCGCTGGGAGCGTGCGCTCACATGGGCATTGTGACAGCCAAGTACACTGATCACATGATTGCTGATCCTTCCTGCCCTCCCGGGTGTTTACAACCTTTTAAAGGGATAGCAGGGCAGGAACGGGGTGAGAGTGCCCGGTATTGGGCTGGCAGGGGGGACAGCAGGGCAAACAGGAAGAAGGTCAAAGTACCCGGTATTGGGCTGGCAGGAGGATGGCAGGGCAGGCGGGAGGGGGGTGAAAATGCCCAGTATTGGGTTGGCAGGGGGTCAGCAGGGCAGGTGGGAACAGGTTGAGAGTGCCCGGTATTGGGTTGGCAGGGGGACAGCAGGGCAGGCAGGAAGGGGGTGAAAGTGCCTGGTATTGGGTTGGCAGGGGGACAGCAGGGCAGGTGGGAAGGGGGTGAGAGTGGCCGGTATTGGGTTGGCAGGCGGACGGCAGGGCAGGCGGGAAGGGGGTGAAAGTGCCCAGTATTGGGCTGGCAGGGGGACAGCAGGACAGCTGGGAAGGGGGTGGAAGTGCCCAGTATTGGGCTGGCAGGGGGACAGCAGGACAGCTGGGAAGGGGGTGGAAGTGCCCAGTATTGGGCTGGCAGGGGGACAGCAGGACAGCTGGGAAGGGGGTGGAAGTGCCCAGTATTGGGCTGGCAGGGGGACAGCAGGACAGCTGGGAAGGGGGTGGAAGTGCCCGGTATTGGGCTGGCAGGGGGACAGCAGGTTAGGCAGGAAGGGGGTGAAAGTGCCGGTTTTGGGCTAGCAGGAGGGGGATGGCGGGGCAGGCAGGAAGGGGGTGAGAGTGCCCGGTATTGGGTTGGCAGGGAGACAGCAGAGCAGGCGGGAATGGGTTGAGAGTGCCTGGTATTGGGCTGGCAGGGCAGGGGGTGAAAATGCTCAATATTGGGTTGGCAGGGGCCAGCAGGGCAGATGGGAAGTGGATGAAGGTACCCGGTATTGGGCTGGCAGGGGGGTGGCAGGGCAGGTGGGAAGGGGGTGAGAGTGCCCGGTATTGGGCTGGCAGGGGGATGGCAGGGCAGGCGGGAGGGGTGAATACAGAATATATATGACCTCTCTTTCCTGGATATTGGAATTATTGTCATGTGATGTTCTTCCCGCAGGTATCACCAGCAGGTGCACACCTACCGCGTCTTACCGGACGATAACGGACTGCTCGCCGTTCAGGTACGCAAAAGGAAAAAACAAACCGCCATGGTCATAGAGTTCAGGTATGACAGATGGAGGTCCGGGATGTCCTTCTGTAGATACTGAACTTGTCTGTTCTTCTGTCCTCCATGGGCACCCCCTCCCCCCCCCCCCCCCCCATCACATCCTCCACCCTGCCTGTCGCTCTCTTGTTATATGTGGTGGGTTGTTTGGTTTCCTTTCACAGCTGCATGTCAGAGTGTTAAAGCCCCGCTCACCGCCCAACCTCAAGTGACAGCCAGCTCCTGCACAGAAATATGTACCGGGGGGGAGGGGCCATCACTATGTACCTTTTACACTAACACAAAACTCACTGATATACATTTCATATCCAGAGAGTGTCAGATATTTCTATCATTGTAACCCAATCAAAGTGTCTGTATAGCTAACACCGCCCACATGTCACAAGAGACTGTCAGAGACTGCTTGTATGTCACAAGAGACTGTTAGAGACTGCTTGTATGTCACAAGAGACTGTTAGAGACTGCTTGTATGTCACAGGAGACTGTCATAGAGTGCTTGTATGACACAAGAGACTGTTAGAGACTGCTTGTATGTCACAAGAGACTGTTAGAGACTGCTTGTATGTCACAGGAGACTGTCATAGACTGCTTGTATGTCACAAGAGACTGTTAGAGACTGCTTGTATGTCACAGGAGACTGTCATAGACTGCTTGTATGACACAAGAGACTGTCAGAGACTGCTTGCATTGACATGTGTATATATATATATATATATATATATATATATATATATATCTTCTCATTGCTCATCCATGTTATTCCTCAGTCTGCACAAGGAATTGATGTCAGAAGATTCTTTGGACTCACCAACCTCATATCTGCCTACAGAAGGAGGGGGAACGGACTCGCCACCGCCTTACATTTCCCTGTCAGTAAGGAGAAACCAGCAAGAGATTCCCAATCTGGTGAGTCACAACGATGACATCACACAACGATGACATCACACAACAATCACATCACACAATGATGACATCACACAATGATCACATCACACAACGATGACATCACACAACTATCACATCACACAACGATGACATCACACAACTATCACATCACACAACGATGACATCACACAACGATGACATCACACAACTATCACATCACACAACGATGACATCACACAACGATGACATCACACAATAATCACATCACACAACGATGACATCACACAACAATCACATCACACAACAATCACATCACACAATGATAACATCACACAACAATCACATCACACAATGATGACATCACACAACAATCACATCACACAATGATGACATCACACAACAATCACATCACACAATGATGACATCACACAACTATCACATCACACAACGATGACATCACACAACTATCACATCACACAATGATGACATCACACAATAATCACATCACACAACAATCACATCACACAACAATCACATCACACAACAATCACGTCACACAATGATGACATCACACAACAATCACATTACACAACGATGACATCACACAACAATCACATCACACAACAATCACATCACACAATGATGACATCACACAACTATCACATCACACAACAATCACATCACACAATGATGACATCACACAACAATCACATCACACAATGATGACATCACACAACAATCACATCACACAATGATGACATCACACAACTATCACATCACACAACGATGACATCACACAACTATCACATCACACAATGATGACATCACACAATAATCACATCACACAACAATCACATCACACAACAATCACATCACACAACAATCACGTCACACAATGATGACATCACACAACAATCACATTACACAACGATGACATCACACAACAATCACATCACACAACAATCACATCACACAACAATCACGTCACACAATGATGACTTCACACAACAATCACATCACACAACAATCACATCACACAACAATCACATCACACAACAATCACGTCACACAATGATGACATCACACAACAATCACATCACACAACAATCACATCACACAACAATCACATCACACAACAATCACGTCACACAATGATGACATCACACAACAATCACATCACACAACAATCACATCACACAACAATCACGTCACACAATGATGACTTCACACAACAATCACATCACACAACAATCACATCACACAACGATGACATCACACAACAATCACATCACACAATGATGACATCACATTGATGACATCACACAACAATCACATCACACAACGATGACATCACACAACAATCACATCACACAACGATGACATCACACAACAATCACGTCACACAATGATGACTTCACACAACAATCACATCACACATTGATGACATCACACAACAATCACATCACACAATGATGACATCACATTGATGACATCACACAACAATCACATCACACAACGATGACATCACACAACAATCACATCAAACAACGATTACATCACACAACAATCACATCACACAACGATGACTTCACACAACAATCACATCACACATTGATGACATCACACAACAATCACATCACACAATGATGATATCACATTGATGACATCACACAACAATCACATCACACAACGATGACATCACACAACAATCACATCACACAACGATGACATCACACAACAATCACATCACACAACGATGACATCACACAACAATCACGTCACACAATGATGACTTCACACAACAATCACATCACACAACAATCACATCACACAACAATCACATCACACAATGATGACATCACATTGATGACATCACACAACAATCACATCACACAATGATGACATCACACAATGATGACATCACACAACAATCACATCACACAACGATGACATCACACAATAATCACATCACACAACGATGACATCACACAATGATGACATCACACAATGATGACATCACACAACAATCACATCACACAATGATGACATCACACAACAATCACATCACACAATGATGACATCACACAACAATCACATCACACAATGATGACATCACACAATGATGACATCACACAACAATCACATCACACAATGATGACATCACACAACAATCACATCACACAACGATGACATCACACAATGATGACATCACACAATGATGACATCACACAACGATCACATCACACAACGATGACATCACACAACAATCACGTCACACAACGATGACATCACACAACAATCACATCACACAACGATGACATCACGCAATGATCACATCACACAATGATGACATCACACAATGATGACATCACAGAACAATCACATCACACATTGATGACATCACACAATGATGACATCACACAACAATCACTGGAAATCCCCAAATACAGTCAAACACTTCAATCCATACACACCCAATGATTGGATCTTCAGAGAAGAGTCTTCATGTCAATCTTTGTAAATCTGTAGATTTCATTCATTTATCACCCATCTGTCCCCTCTGTGTTCTCACCCTGATATACGGACACAAGTGGCCCTTCCATCACACATGACACCGACATCGGCCTCTGGTGTCCCCATCAGGAAACCCGCCCTGAGAAACGTCATCAGTGGAGTGAATGGAGATAGGAAGTGGCTGCAAAGAGCCTGCAGAGGATCAGCAGCACTGAGATGGAACAAAGAATAGAAAAACAGCAAATCCGATCCATTAAAATAATACAAACAATTGTTTCTGACACACAATGATTCAGTCAGAGCTCCCATCTACTTATATTCTCATCGGTATTTATTCGGTTATATTTGTCTGTTACATTGTTTTCTTGTTGTAGATGATGATCCCCACAGATGTGCATGTTGGAAAGACGTCACTTCTCTAGATCCTAAAAGACTTCTAAAACCGAGGGGCTTGTCAAACATTACCCATAATGCACCTCTTCAGGAAGGGACTCCGCTGAGCACAGAGCTGGACAATGAATGTCTGAGACTGGACAGGTCAGTGATCACCTGTGATAAACAATGTATATAGAACAGTGTATATAGAACAATGTATATAGAACAATGTATATAGAACAGTGTATATAGAACAACGGAACAATGTATATAGAACAATGTATATAGAACAGTGTATATAGAACAGTGTATATAGAACAATGTACATAGAACAATGTATATAGAACAATGTATATAGAACAGTGTATATAGAACAATGTATATAGAACAATGTATATAGAACAATGTACATAGAACAATGTATATAGAACAACGCAACAATGTATATAGAACAATGTACATAGAACAATGCAACAATGTATATAGAACAATGTACATAGAACAATGTATATAGAACAGTGTATATAGAACAGTGTATATAGAACAATGTATATAGAACAATGTATATAGAACAGTGTATATAGAACAGTGTATATAGAACAATGTATATAGAACAGTGTATATAGAACAATGTATATAGAACAGTGTATATAGAACAGTGTATATAGAACAACACAACAATGTGTATAGAACAATGTATATAGAACAACACAGCAGTGTATATAGAACAATGTGTATAGAACAACACAACAGTGTATATAGAACAATGTATATAGAACAATGTGTATAGAACAATGTATATAGAACAACGCAACAATGTATATAGAACAATGTATATAGAACAATGTACATAGAACAATGTACATAGAACAATGTATATAGAACAATGCAACAATGTATATAGAACAATGTACATAGAACAATGTACATAGAACAATGTATATAGAACAGTGTATATAGAACAATGTATATAGAACAATGCAACAATGTATATAGAACAATGTACATAGAACAACGTATATAGAACAACGCAACAATGTATATAGAACAATGTATATAGAACAATGTACATAGAACAATGTACATAGAACAATGTATATAGAACAATGTATATAGAACAATGTACATAGAACAATGTATATAGAACAATGTACATAGAACAATGTATATAGAACAACACAACAATGTGTATAGAACAATGTATATAGAACAATGTGTATAGAACAATGTACATAGAACAATGTATATAGAACAACACAACAATGTGTATAGAACAATGTATATAGAACAATGTATATAGAACAATGTACATAGAACAATGTATATAGAACAACACAACAATGTGTATAGAACAATGTATATAGAACAATGTGTATAGAACAACACAACAGTGTTTATAGAACAATGTATATAGAACAATGTGTATAGAACAATGTATATAGAACAACGCAACAATGTATATCGAACAATGTGTATAGAACAATGTGTATAGAACAACACAACAGTGTTTATAGAACAATGTGTATAGAACAATGTGTATAGAACAATGTATATAGAACAATGCAACAGTGTATATAGAACAATGTATATAGAACAACACAACAATGTATATAGAACAATGTATATAGAACAACACAACAGTGTATATAGAACAATGCAACAATGTATATAGAACAATGTACACAGAACAATGAAACAATGTATATAGAACAATGTATATAGAAAGAGGTATATAGAACAATGCAACAATGTATTTAGAACAATGTATACAGAACAATGTACATAGAACAATGAAACAATGTATATAGAACAACGGAACAATGTATATAGAACAATGTATATAGAACAATGTATATAGAACAACGCAACAATGTATATAGAACAATGTATATAGAACAATGTATATAGAACAACGCAACAATGTATATAGAACAATGTATATAGAACAATGTATATAGAACAATGTATATAGAACAATATATAAAGCAATGTATATAAAACAATGTATGTAGAACAAGGCAACAATATACAGTGCCTTGAAAAAGTATTAATACCCCTTGAAATTCCCCACATTTTGTCATATTACAACCAAAAACATAAATGTATTTTATTGGGATTTTATGTGATAGACCAACACAAAGTGTCACATAATTGTGAAGTGGAAGGAGAATGATAAATGATACAAATAAATATGTGAAAAGTGTGGGGGGGGGGGGGTATTTGTATGGCGCCCCCCGGAGTCAATACTTTGTAGAACCCCCTTTCTCTACAAGTCTTTTTGGGGGTGTCTCTACCAGCTTTGCACATCTAGAGAGGACATTTCTGCCCATTCTTCTTTGTAAAATATCTCAAGCTCTGTCAGATTGGATGGAGAGCGTCTGTGAACAGCAATTTTCAAGTCTTGTCACAGATTCTCAATGTGATTTAGGTCTGGACTGTGACTGGACCATTCTAACACATGAATATGCTTTGATCTAAACCATTCCATTGTAGCTCTGGCTGGATGTTTCGGGTCGTTGTCCTGCTGGAAGGTGAACCTCCGCCCCGGTCTCAAGTCTTTTGTAGACTGTAACAGGTTTTCTTCTAAGATTGTCCTGTATTTGTCTCCATCCATCTTCCCATCAACTCTGACCAGCTTCCCTGTCCCTGCTGAAGAAAACCATCCCCACCACATGATGCTGCCACCACCATGTTTCACGGTGGGGATGGTGTGTTCAGGGTGATGTGCAGTGTTAGTTTTCCCCACACATAGCGTTTTGCTTTTAGGCCATAAAGTTGAATTTTGGTCTCATGTGACCAGATCACCTTCTTCCACATGTTTGCTGTGTCCTCCACATGGCTTCTCACAAACTACAAACAGGACTTCTTATGACTTTCTTTCTCCAATGTCTTTCTTCTTGTCACTCTTCCATAAAGGGCAGATTTGTGGAGAACACGACTAATAGTTGTCCTGTGGACAGATTCTCCCACCTGAGCTGTGGATCTCTGCAGCTCCTCCAGAGTTACCATGGACCTCTTGGCTCTTCTCTGATGAATGCTCTCCTTGCCCGGCCGGTCAGTTTAGGTGGACGGCCATGTCTTGGTAGGTTTGCAGTTGTGCCATACTCTTTCCATTTTCCGATGATGGATTGAACAGAGCTCCGTGAGATCTTCAAAGCTTGGGAGATTTTTTTATAACCTAACCCTACTTTATACTTCTCCACAACTTTATCCCTGACCTGTCTGGTGTGTTCCTTGGCCTTCATGATGCTGTTTGTTCACTAAGGTTCTCTAACAAACCTCTGAGGGCTTCACAGAACAGCTGTATTTATACTGAGATTAAATGACACACAGGTGGACTCTATTTACTAATTAGGTGACTTCTGAAGGCAATTGGTTCCTCTAGATCAGTGGTTCTCAACCTGGGGGTCGGGACCCCCTCGGGGGTCGAATGATGATTTTCCAGGGGTCACCGAATCCTGGGCTGTTTGTGAAGCCCGCACCGCTCTCCCACCCTTTTTGCGGCCACCCAGCAGGGCTGTCCCTGGAACCTGTGGCCACCCAGCTGGGCTGTTCCTGGAGCCCACAGCTGCCCACTGTGCCTCTTCGCAGCCGCCCATTCAGTTCACTGCATGGCTGGGGGGCAGAGACTAGCAGTCAGCTGACTGGTGAGGAATGTGAAGTGGGAGGGCCTGGAGGAGACCCTATCTCTTGATTTTGGCATAGGTGTCACTGCTACGAGACACCACAAAGTCTGAGACACAGTGAGTAACACTACCTGTGATTATAGTTGCCATTAAAAGTCCCCACTACAGTTCTCAGATCAGAAGATGACCTTGATCAAGAGCACCTAAGTTGGATGATCAGAACTCCCCCCAGCACTGCCACTCATCCTATTACCCCCACCAAGGAATAAGAGAAGGAATAAAAATAGAAAATACATGGAAGGGAGAGGAAAAGAACGGGAGGAACAAAGAAAAAAGGAGAGAAAGAATAAGAGGAAGAACAAGAAAGACAGCTAGGGAGAGGGATAGGGATGTACCATAAGGGATTTTAATACTGTACGAGTGGAAGGGACTCAGGGAGCGCTAACCCATGTCCATGGGTTAGCGACAAAAGTTACTTGTCTTGCCTTGGGTGCTGACAACCCACGCTACGAAAATAATTTTACTGTTAGGGGTCCCCACAACTTGAGAAATTTTATCAAGGGGTCATGGCACTAGCAAGGTTGAGAACCACTGCTCTAGATATTAGTTAGGAGTATCAGAGTAAAGGGGGCTGAATACAAATGCCCCCCCCTCCCCCACACACTTTTCACATATTTATTTGTATCATTTATCATTTTCCTTCCACTTCACAATTATGTGACACTTTGTGTTGGTCTATCACATAAAATCCCAATAAAATACATTTATGTTTTTGGTTGTAACAAAATGTGGGAAATTTCAAGGGGTATGAATACTTTTCCCAAGGCCCTGTATACAGAACAATCTATACAGAGAAGCCGAACATTTTACATTCATGTTTTCATAGTTCTTTCTATTGATCTGAGTAGAGTGACCTGACCTCTGATTGGATTCTGTGTGTTATTGATCTTTTTGTTACATTGTATTATTTTTATTGTTTGTTTGTTTTTCAGAGAAATTGAAGTCACATGGAGCAGTATGAAGATCCTGGCCCAGCTATTTGGCTGCATGTCTATGATTCAGTACAGTGACCAGGTACAAGGCCCTCCGGGGGGGGTAAATAGATTTATTACTTATATATCATCAGAGCCAATCAGAGCAGCCGCATGCTACAGAAGCCACACCCGGTTGCCTTTTAGGGGCTGTCGGTGAAACATGTTATTGGGCTATTTCCTGTGCTGGTTGAATGTTTTCATTGATTTGAAAGAGAAAAATACCACATGTAGCCACTAGATGGCGCTAAGTATAATAGGAAATGTCTATGCTATGTCTTAGTGCCATCTAGTGGCCAAGTGAAGCAACTTCGATTTTAAATCGATGGAAAACATTCAACCAGCACAGGAAATACTCCAATAGCATGCATTTTTCCCCCATTTACACTGAATGAATGTTTACACAGGTGATATGCAGATTTTTTTTTTTTTGTTATAAATACACCGTATGATGTTTTAATAAACTAAATGATGTTCAGCTTTAAATCTACTTCAGAATGTACAAACACCTATACAGCTGCACACCAATAGGTGTCTAAGAATCCTCAGTGCTCTTTATTTAATAAAATCTTGTCATCAGTGTTAATTTTTATATCAGATCTCCGCAGTTGACAAACTCATCCATAGACTGTCAGATGTTCTGCCGCTGCTGTCTGGCCTGGAGATCCGGGTGAGATATGAGGACTTGTCCTGTCACCTTTATTCTTCATTTTCCTAACTTTATTACGTATTTTTCTTTCCTTGTATTTATCTCACATACCTCCTCCTTATATCTTGTCCTGCTAATATTTCATCATTTTTCTTTCTGCTGGCCTCCAATCAAACACTCGTCAGCCAATGGATGGCGAGTTAATTGGCAATTTAAGTGTCGCTTGATGAAGCCATATTGGGGTGGCACCTGTGATTCTTATTGGTGCCATTCCTAACATACCCCCCCCCCCCCCGGCAGTGCAAGATCACAGAGGACCAAGGGGCATCGCAAGGAGTGTGAAAGACCTAGGGCAGCCGTGGTCCTTCTAAGGCAGTGGTCTCCAAACTGTGGCCATTTGTTTGCTTTTATCTGGCCCTTGGGGTACTATTTCATCCACTGATACTGACAATGGAAAAATAATGCATGATAACCCCCATCCCTGCCCCCCCACACACACACACACACACACACACACACTGATCCCAATGACACGGCACAATTCTTCCCAATGACACCAATAATGGGGCAAAATTCCTCCCAGTGACACCAAAAATAGGGCACAATTCCGCTAAATGACACCAAGGATAGGGCACAATTCCTCTAAATGACACCAAGGATAGGGCACAATTCCTCTAAATGACACCAAGGATAGGGCACAATTCCTCCCAATGACACCAACAATAGGGCACAATTCCTCCCAATGACACCAACGATAGGGCACAATTCCTCCCAATGACACCAACGATAGGGCACATTTCCTTCCAATGACACCAACGATAGGGCACAATTCCTCTAAATGACACCAAGGACAGGGCACAATTCCTCCCAATGACACCAACGATAGGGCACAATTCCTCCCAATGACACCAACGATAGGGCACAATTCCTCTAAATGACACCAACGATAGGGCACAATTCCTCTAAATGACACCAAGGATAGGGCACAATTCCTCCCAATGACACCAACGATAGGGCACATTTCCTTCCAATGACACCAAGGATAGGGCACAATTCCTCCCAATGACACCAACGATAGGGCACAATTCCTCTAAATGACACCAAGGACAGGGCACAATTCCTCCCAATGACACCAACAATAGGGCACAATTCCTCTAAATGACACCAAGGATAGGGCTCAATTCCTCTAAATAACACCAACGATAGGGCACAATTCCTCTAAATGACACCAAGGACAGGGCACAATTCCTCTAAATGACACCAAGGACAGGGCACAATTCCTCCCAATGACACCAAAAATAGGGCACAATTCCTCTAAATGACACCAAGGATAGGGCACAATTCCTCTAAATAACACCAACGATAGGGCACAATTCCTCTAAATAACACCAACGATAGGGCAGAATTCCTCTAAATAACACCAACGTTAGGGCAGAATTCCTCTAAATGACACCAACAATAGGGCACAATTCCTCTAGATGGTGGGTGTGGCAAAATTTCACCAATAGTGGGAGGGGCTTAAAGGGAGAGTATATTCTGCTTTGGGTCAAGGGTGCAGAGATCAGGAGTAAGCAACAGACAGCGTGCCTCCCAATCAAAAATTACCCCCTCCTCCAAAGACTTCTATCCCTGCCCACTGTCCCACCCGCTGAATATTAGAACAATAGCACAGAGCCAAGGGAAACTCCTCCTCAGCTCTATGCTACAGCTCTGCATGCGGTGGTGGAAGTGTCGGGACAAGGCCATTCGGTGCCCAGGGCAAAGATGCCAAACTGCGCCCCCCCCTCTTCTATTAGGGTTAGGGTCAGGGCGCCCATATCCCTGCAGTAAACCATTGCCCCCAGGGCAGCTGCCCCACTGCCCCCCCCCCCCCCACGTCCTGTCCCTGGGTGGGCAGGCTGGTGAGTTGCGCTAGAAGCTGGTTGCTGCCTAATTCACATATAGTGGAGAAAAAATGCAGTCAGAGGACTTCACAACGAGGGACATTGCCAGGGACACTTGTTTTCCAGAAACAGACCTCGGAAAAATTGGGACCATCCCCAACAAATCAGGACAGGTTACAACCTTAGCCTTGCAGAACACAAAGACAGTCCTGACATTTCTCTTCATACTTGGGGATGGGAAGGGTAGAGGGGCGGAGGCTTCTATGACTGTGATATCAATGGATGTTCTCTCTTTCTTCATCCACCAAGGCAACCAAGACGCTCCAGGAGTTCATCATCTCCTCCTCTGCTGCTCACGCTGATGTCTCTCCCAGGGTGCCGTCAGGAAGTAGTCCTGGTGAAAAGACAAGCAGGAGAAATGAGCAGCAAGTAAGAAATCAGCAGATATCTGAAATTCATAACAATTGAACTGTCAGGATTTTTCAAGTGATCCCCCTGGGGGGAGGTCCACCTATGGAGGTGACCACAGTACCGGGACAAGGTCATCTGGTTTCTAGGGGGACAGATGAAGGGGGAAGGAGAGGTTGAGATAAGGGGGAGGTCCACCTATGGAGGTGACCACAGTACCGGGACAAGGTCATCTGGTTTCTAGGGGGACAGATGAAGGGGGAAGGAGAGGTTGAGATAAGGGGGAGATCCACCTATGGAGGTGACCACAGTACCAGGACAAGGTCATTTAGTTTCTGGCAGGACAGATGAAGGGGGAAGGAGAGGTTGAGATGAAGGGGAGGTCCACCTATGGAGGTGACCACAGTACCGGGACAAGGTCATCTGGATTCTAGGGGGACAGATGAAGGGGGAAGGAGAGGTTGAGATAAGGGGGATATCCACCTATGGAGGTGACCACAGTACCGGGACAAGGTCATTTAGTTTCTGGCAGGACAGATGAAGGGGGAAGGAGAGGTTGAGATAAGGGGGAGGTCCACCTATGGAGGTGACCACAGTACCGGGACAAGGTCATCTGGTTTCTAGGGGGACAGATGAAGGGGGAAGGAGAGGTTGAGATAAGGGGGATGTCCACCTATGGAGGTGACCACAGTACCGGGACAAGGTCATCTGGTTTCTAGGGGGACAGATGAAGGGGGAAGGAGAGGTTGAGATAAGAGGGAGGTCCACCTATGGAGGTGACCACAGTACCGGGACAAGGTCATCTGGTTTCTAGGGGGACAGATGAAGGGGGAAGGAGAGGTTGAGATGAAGGGGAGGTCCACCGCGGCTGTGCAGAGTCGGCTTCCTCACCAGCAACTCTGGACTGCAGCCCTCAAGGGGGCACCAGAGAGGACAGGTGGGGGGAAAAGAAAGAGCTCAAAGGGATCAAGCATGTCTCCTACATAAGGTGGGGGGAGGTAAGGCATAGCAATTCACCCCTTTTAACTCTAACCCCAAATTACAATTCCTAGTACAAATCCCCCCCCCCCATCCTAGTACAAATCAGCCCACCTCAGATTTCCCCTCCTAGCACAAATCCCCCCCTCCCAGGACAAATCCTCTCATCCCCACACAAATATTTGCCCCCCCCCCCCATCTTCCCATTGTGTTCCCGGTTCCACAATGTCCCCACTATTCTCCCCCTCCCTCCCTGAAACTTACCAATGTTTGTTGTCTTTCAGGTGAAGCAGAATGAGAACACTCTTCCCAGGAGGAGCGCCCCCCGAAGTCTTTCAGTATTCATCGGCACTTGGAATATGGGTAATATCACCGACAACAACCTTACCCTTACACTGGTGGTCAATGGGAAATGTACCCCCCTATACTGGTGGTTGGTGGGGAAAGGGCCCCCATACACTGGTGGTCAATGGAAAAAGTACCCCCTTACATTGGTGGTTAATGGGGGAGGGGCCCCCATACTCTAGTGGTCAATGGAAAAAGTACCCCCTTACATTGGTGGTTAATGGGGGAAGGCCCATTGTGCACTGGTGTTCAATGGGGGAAGGGCCCCCACACACTGGTGGTGAATAGGGAAAGGGCCCCCACATAGATGGTGGACAATGGGAAAAGTACTCCCTAATATTGATGGTCAATGGGAGAAGGACCCCCTCACACTGGTGGTCAATGGGGGAAGGGCCCCCACACACTGGTGGTCAATGGGGGAAGGGCCCCCACACACTGGTGGTCAATGGGGGAAGGGCCCCCACACACTGGTGGTCAGTGAGGGAAGGGCCTCCACACACTGGTGGTCAATGGGGAAGGGCCTCTGTGCACTGGTGTTCAATGGGGGAAGGGTCCCCACACACTGGTGGTAAATAGGGGAAGGGCCCCCACATAGATGGTGGACAATGAGAAAAGTACTCCCTAATATTGATGGTCAATGGGAGAAGGACCCCCACACACTGGTGGTCAATGGGGGAAGGGCCCCCATACATGTTGGACAATGGGAAAAGTACCCCCCTATACTGATGGTCAATGGGAAAAGTACCGATTATACTGGTGGTCAATGGGAAAAGTACCCCTTATACTGGTGTCCAGTGGGGAAGGGACCCCCATACACTGGTGGTCAATGGAAAAAGTACCCCCTTACATTGGTGGTTAACGGGGGAAGGGCCTCTGTACACTGGTATTCAATGGAGGAAGGGCCCCCACACACTGGTGGTGAATAGGGGAAGGGCCCCTACATACATGTTGGACAATGGGAAAAGTACTCCCTAATATTGATGGTCAATGGGAGAAAAGTCCCTGTACATTTGTGGACAATGGGAAAAGTACCCAAGTACCCCCTTACACTGGTGGTTAATGGGGGAAGGGCCCCCGTACACTGGTGCTCAATGGGAGAAGGGCCCCCACACACTGGTGGTCAATGGGGGAAGGGCCCCCATACATGGTGAACAATGGGAAAAGTACTCCCTAATATTGATGGTCAATGGGAGAAGGGTCCCTGTACATTGGTGAACAATGGGAAAAGTACCCAAGTACCCCCTTACACTGGTGGTTAATGGGGGAAGGGCCCCCGTACACTGGTGATCAATGGGGGAAGGGCCCCCACACACTGGTGGTCAATGGGGGAAGGGCCCTCACACACTGGTGGTCAATGGGGGAAGGGCCCCCATACTTGGTGGACAATGGGAAAAGTACTCCCTAATATTGATGGTCAATAGGAGAAGGGTCCCTGTACATTGGTAGACAATGGGAAAAGTGCCCAAGTACCCCCTTACACTGGTGGCCAATAGGAAAAGTAAAAGTGAATGGAAGAAGTGCCCCTGTACACTGGTGGTCAGTGGGAAAAGTACCCCCTTACACTGGTGGTAAATGAAAGAAGGAATCCTGTACATTGGTTGTCAGTAGGAAGAATGCTCCTTACAGTATTGGTCAGTGCTAAAGTATCCCCCCCCCCCCCTAAACTGGTGGTCAGCAAAAGAATGGCACTTACATTAGGGGTCAGGGAAAAGACCCTCACACAGTAGAGAAGGACCCGCTAAATTGGTGGTTATTGGGAAAAGTACCTGCTACACTGGTGGTCAGTGGGGAAAGGACCCCCACATACTGGTAGTGAATGGAAAAAGTAGCCCTTACACTGGGGCTGAATAGAGGAAGGGCCCCCATACACCGTGGTCAGTTGGGGAAGGGCCCCATACATGGTGGACAATGGAAAAAGTACTCCCTAATATTGGGGGTCATTGCGAGAAGGGTCCCTGTACACTGGTGGACAATGAGAAAAGTACCCAAGTACCCCCTTACATTGGTGGTCAATGGGGGGAGGGTCCACACACACACTGTTGGTCAGTAGGAAGAATGCTCCTAACAGTATTGGTCAGTTCTAAAATATCCGAGACACACCCACTTTTACATTATTGGTCAGTGGATTAATGCCACCTCCATTGGAGGTCACTGAACATCCCCATTGGACAGTAGAGAAGGGCTCGCTAAACTGGTGGTTATTGGGAAAAGTACCCCCTTACATTGGAAGGAAGTGGAAGAAGAATGCTCCTTACAGTATTGGTCAGCAGAGAAGAATCCCCCCTAAAGCTGCTGAGAGAGCACCTCCCCCTCCCCCTTCTTGTTACTAAAGATGGGACTATCCCTTTAAAACGACGATAGTGGAATAATAAGTTTGTTATTTTTACCATCGCTGAGCCCATCATTATATTTAGCGTTCCCCTAAGAAGCGGATTAGCTCACACCCCTTTGTATTCTCTGCATTGGTCACATCTGATGAATGTTACTTTGTTTCATGTGTTTTTATAAAAAGTAATAATAAAAATCCTTGCAGGTGGCGCCCCCCCGCCTCGTTCCCTGGTTTCCTGGTTCTCCGGCAAAAATCCGAAAGGGAGTCCTGACGACGGCGGATCATGTGACCACCATGACCTGTATGTGGTCGGAACGCAGGAAAATCCACAAGGAGATCGGGAGTGGGCGGAGTCTCTCAGAATGGCGGTGATGTCACACACTGCAAAAATCTATAAAGTGGTAACCAATCGCATTGTAGTCGATAGATCTCTGTAATCATGAGCAGGGCCACTGATAAGGCAGAGCAACGGGTCCTGTTGTTCTGGGCCGAGGCCCCATCAGCTAAACAGGGGGCCCAGACCCCATCAGCTAAACAGGGGGGCCCAGACCCCATCAGCTAAACAGGGGGGCCCAGACCCCATCAGCTAAACAGGGGAGCCCAGGCCCCATCAGCTATCCAGGGGGGCCCAGACCCCATTAGCTATCCAGGGTGGCTCAGGCCCCATCAGCTAAACAGGGGGGCTCAGGCCCCATCAGCTAACCAGGGTGGCCCAGGCCCCATCAGCTATCCAGGATGGCCCAGGGCCCATCAGCTAAACAGGGGAGCCCAGGCCCCATCAGCCAAACAGGGTGGCCCAGGCCTCATCAGCTAAACAGGGGGGCCCAGGCCCCATCAGCCAAACAGGGTGGCCCAGGTCCCATCAGCTAAACAGGGGGGCCCAGGTCCCATCAGCTAAACAGGGGGGCCCAGACCCCATCAGCTAAACAGGGGAGCCCATACCCCATCAGCTAAACAGGGTGGCCCAGGCCCCATCAGCTAAACAGGGGGGCCCAGGCCTCATCAGCTAAACAGGGGGGTTTAGGTCCCATCAGCTATCCAGGGTGGCTCAGGCCCCATCAGCTAACCAGGGGGGCCCAGGTCCCATCAGCTAAACAGGGGGGCCCAGGTCCCATCAGCTAAACAGGGGGGCCCAGGTCCCATCAGCTAAACAGGGGGGCCCAGACCCCATCAGCTAAACAGGGGAGCCCATACCCCATCAGCTAAACAGGGTGGCCCAGGCCCCATCAGCTAAACAGGGGGGCCCAGGCCTCATCAGCTAAACAGGTGGGCCCAGGCCCCATCAGCTATCCAGGGTGGCTCAGGCCCCATCAGCTATCCAGGGTGGCTCAGGCCCCATCAGCTAAACAGGGGGGCCCAGGCCCCATCAGCTAAACAGGGGGGCCCAGGCCCCATCAGCTATCCAGGGTGGCTCAGGCCTTATCAGCTAAACAGGGGGGCCCAGGTCCCATAAGCTAAACAGGGGGGCCCATACCCCATCAGCTAACCAGGGTGGTCCAGGCCCCATCAGCTATCCAGGGTGGCCCAGGCCCCATCAGCTAACCAGAGGGGCCCAGGCCCCATCAGCCAAACAGGGGGGCCCAGGCCCCATCAGCTAAACGGGGGGCCCAGGAGGTGGGAGCAGAGGAAGGATTTTTTTTTCATTTTTGGGGTGTAGGTTTTTAGGGGGGGGCTGTACGGGGCCCCTTGATTTCTAACAGTGGCCCTGATCACGAGTCTGCGCGAATCGCCAAAATTTCATGAGGGCATTCAGCTGAATCTCACTGGGCAAAAATGCATTGGAGTCAATGGTGGAGGGGAATTGCCATAGAAGCTCCCGCCGGCAGCTGATTGGCCCAGGATCGACAGCTGCCTTCTGTGATTGGCCGAATGCAAGTTTGGCCTGAACCCAAGTTCGGCAACAGGAAGCCGTCTGTATTGGGGGGGGGTCAGTAATTCTTGAATTGATGAGACATGATTGTAGCGGACTGACGCTCTCCCTACGCCTAGGTGTGCGCACATTCCGCCGGGGGACTCAAACTGGTTTTACTGGTGAGAGAAGAATATGAAGATCTGATCTCCCGTGTGCAGACGTCATCTGTGAGGACGCGCATCAGCAACGCGTTGGGTAGGAATTTCATTCTCCTCCAAGCACCTGATATTGGGGTCAGTTCACTAAGAGTTAAATAACAACTGAAAAAAGTGCGGTAAAATAACGTAAATTGTTCACAAATGTGCAATTCGCTAAGAGTTTTGTGGTAAATAATTTATCGCACGGTGGGTTGGTTGTTAACCACTTCCCGCCCGGCCGTCCATCAGCCAATAGCACATGACGTCCTTCAGGACGGGCGGCTCGTGTGCGCTCCCTCGGACACACCACATCCCTGATCACAGATAAGAGCAGATGACGTAGACTCTTTACCATGTGATCAGCTGTGTCCAATCACAGTGTAAATAGAAAATGCCGGTTATCAGCATTCCTCTCCTCACACTGACAACTCAATAAGCTGCATTCCTCAGTGAGGACAGACACACCAATATTCAGTGCAATGATTACCAGTGCAGAAATGCCTGCCAGTGCCCATCAGTGATGCCAATTAGTGCTCATCAGTGCTGCCTTTCAGTTCCCATTAGTGATGCCTGTCAGTGCCATCTATCAGTGCCCATCAGTTCCACCTATCAGTGCCCATCAGTTGCGCCCATCAGTGCTGCATAACAGAGCCCATTAGTGATGCCTGTCAGTTCCACCAATCAGCACCATCTATCAATGCCCATCAGTGCTGCATATTAGTGCTGCCCATCAGTGCCACCTATTATTGCCCATGAGTGCTGCCTATCAGTGCCATCCATCAGTGCCCATAGGTGCTACATATTAGTGCCGCCCACCAATGCTGCCAGTCATTGCCCATCAGTGCTGCATATCAGTGCCCATTAGTGATGCCTGTCAGTCCCACCAATCAGTGCCATCTATCATTGCCAATCAGTGCTGCCTATCAGTGCCCATCAGTGAAGGAGAAAAATTACTTATTTACAAAATTTTATAACAGAAGCTAAGAAAAACTTTTTTTTTCCAAAATTGTTGGCCTTTTTCATATGTTTAGCAAAAAATTACCCCCCCCCCCCCGTGATGATTAAATACCACAAAAAGAAAGCTCTACTTGTGTGAAAAAAATGATAAAAATGTGCTATGTGTGCAGTGTCACACGACTGAGTAATTGTCATTCAAAGTGTGACAGTTCTGAAAGATGAAAATTGGCACCTGGGCAGGAAGGGGGTGAGAGTGCCCGGGATTGAAGGGGTTAAGGAGTGGCCGGCCGCCACGTCCTTAACAACCGTCAACTTGCCAAAACATGTCGGCAATTAAATATTCTGAAAAAAACAGCGTGGGGTCCCCCCTCCCCCAAATCCATACCAGACCCTTATCTGAGGGGGGGGACACGAGTGAGTGCCAGCTATGGGGGAGGGGATACAGCATGTGATACGGCCAGCAAAACTCTGGTGATAAATATCGCATCGCCTTTTTACTTTCCGTTTGTGAATTGACCTCAACAGCTCACCGCACTTTTTTTTTTTGCGATATATACCGACACATTTTTCATTTTGCGTTAAAAATATCGCAGAATCTTTATTTATTTATTTTTTTGTGAATTGTACATTTTCTTACCGCATGCGATCATTTATGCGAATGAGTCACGTGACCGCGTTATCGCCTACAGTAACCTTTAGTGAACTGACATTACCTGAGTTGCGACCGATGACAAATGGCCGATCCGTTTTTCTCTGTAGGCATCCGAGGAGCTGCCGGGGCTTCATTCGACTTTAATGGGACGTCGTTCGGTTTCGTCACTTGTCACCTCGTCTCCGGAGCCGAGAAAGTACAAAAGTGAGTAGAGAATGTGCGTGCATTGAACCCGACTTCCGGGCAGATATGAAATGACGCCAAGTAATGGTTAAAACAACTTTATTCACACTCTGCTCACTTTTAGGTCCACTGATGTGTTTCACTATTTATCGGGGGGACAAAACGCGTCAGTGGGGGGTGTGGCTACAGGCAGGAACCTACAGCCAACAGACTTTGAATAATCTTGTTTTTAAGGATTTGGCGTCATTAGCTTGCGGCCTCCTTTGTATAAATGCTGATCAGGGCTGTCAGACTCAACTTCATTGGATTTGTAAGACTAGATGTCCAGAGCACCCCCCCCCTTTACATCAGAGGTCAGGAGTCCCCCCCCCCGTTACATCAGAGGTCAGGAGTCCCCCACCCCCCCTTAACATCAGAGGTCAGGAGTCCCCCCCCCGTTACATCAGAGGTCAGGAGTCCCCCCCCCGTTACATCAGAGGTCAGGAGTCCCCCACCCCCCCTTAACATCAGAGGTCAGGAGTCCCCCCCCCCGTTACATCAGAGGTCAGGAGTCCCCCACCCCCCCTTAACATCAGAGGTCAGGAGTCCCCCCCCGTTACATCAGAGGTCAGGAGTCCCCCCCCCGTTACATCAGAGGTCAGGAGTCCCCCCACCCCCCCTTAACATCAGAGGTCAGGAGTCCCCCCCCGTTACATCAGAGGTCAAGAGTCCCCCACCCCCCCTTAACATCAGAGGTCAGGAGCCCCCCCCCGTTACATCAGAGGTCAGGAGTCCCCCACCCCCCCTTAACATCAGAGGTCAGGAGTCCCCCCCCCCGTTACATCAGAGGTCAGGAGTCCCCCCCCGTTACATCAGAGGTCAGGAGTCCCCCCCCTTTACATCAGAGGTCAGGAGTCCCCCACTCTCCCTTAACATCAGAGGTCAGGAGTCCCCCCCCCGTTACATCAGAGGTCAGGAGTCCCCCCCCCGTTACATCAGAGGTCAGGAGTCCCCCCCCGTTACATCAGAGGTCAGGAGTCCCCCACCCCCCCTTAACATCAGAGGTCAGGAGTCCCCCCCCCGTTACATCAGAGGTCAGGAGTCCCCCCCCCCGTTACATCAGAGGTCAGGAGTCCCCCACCCCCCCTTAACATCAGAGGTCAGGAGTCCCCCCCCCGTTACATCAGAGGTCAGGAGTCCCCCCCCCGTTACATCAGAGGTCAGGAGTCCCCCCCCGTTACATCAGAGGTCAGGAGTCCCCCACCCCCCCTTAACATCAGAGGTCAGGAGTCCCCCCCCCGTTACATCAGAGGTCAGGAGTCCCCCCCCCCGTTACATCAGAGGTCAGGAGTCCCCCACCCCCCCTTAACATCAGAGGTCAGGAGTCCCCCCCCCGTTACATCAGAGGTCAGGAGTCCCCCACCCCCCCTTAACATCAGAGGTCAGGAGTCCCCCCCCTTTACATCAGAGGTCAGGAGTCCGCCACCCCCCCTTAACATCAGAGGTCAGGAGTCCCCCCCCCGTTACATCAGAGGTCAGGAGTCCCCCACCCCCCCTTAACATCAGAGGTCAGGAGTCCCCCCCCCGTTACATCAGAGGTCAGGAGTCCCCCCCCGTTACATCAGAGGTCAGGAGTCCCCCACCCCCCTTAACATCAGAGGTCAGGAGTCCCCCCCCCTTTACATCAGAGGTCAGGAGTCCCCCCCCTTTACATCAGAAGTCAGGAGTCCCCCCCTTTACATCAGAGGTCAGGAGTCCCCCCCCTTTACATCAGAGGTCAGGAGTCCCCCCCCCTTTACATCAGAGGTCAGGAGTCCCCCCCCTTTACATCAGAAGTCAGGAGTCCCCCCCCTTTACATCAGAGGTCAGGAGTCCCCCCCCTTTACATCAGAGGTCAGGAGTCCCCCCCCTTTACATCAGAGGTCAGGAGTCCCCCCCCTTTACATCAGAAGTCAGGAGTCCCCCCCCTTTACATCAGAGGTCAGGAGTCCCCCACCCCCCTTTACATCAGAGGCCAGGAGTCCCCCACCCCCCCTTTACATCAGAGGTCAGCAGTCCCCCACCCCCCCTTTACATCAGAGGTCAGGAGTCCCCCACTCTCCCTTGGATCACAGTGCGCCCAACGTACCTTGTGCTGCTCCTGGGAAGAATCTGGGGGCGGAGCTGGGAAGCTGAAAGTGCAGGGTCTGGAGGAGGACCAGAGGAGCATCAATTATAAAAGCCCTCCCTATATTGTGTGTATTTTCAGCTTTAACTCCCTCAGATCCGCGCTATAGCTGAATGACGGCCACAGCGCGGATCTACTTTGCCGGGAGGCCGTCAATAGACGTCCTCCGCTTTGCTCGCTCCCCGTGCGCCCCTTGCAGGCTGCGCGCTGTGATCACGGAGTCACCGATCCCGGCCCCTTACCAAGTGATCCGCTGTCAGCCAATGGCAGCTGATCATGTGATGTAAACAGAATATCGGTAATCTTTTTTTTTTTTTCTCCTCACGCTGACAGTGCGAGGAGAAAAAAAGCCAATCAACGGCTTCAGTGCAAGGGACATCAGTCCCGAAGAGGAAGAGGAGAAGCCGCCTCATCTGTGCCAACCAGTACCTCCTGCCAGTGCCCACACAGTTCTATGAATCAGTGCATAAGTGCCAGCAGTCAGTGCCACCTATCAATGCCCATGAGTGCCACCTATCAATGCCCACCAGTGGTGTCAATCAGTGCCCATCACTGCCACCCATCGATGCCCATCACTGAGACTCATCAGTGCCCATCACTGCCACCCATCAGTGTCCATCACTGCCACCCATCGGTGCCCTTCAGTGTCACCTATCAATGACCTTCAGTGCTGCCCATCAGTGCCACCCATCAGTGCAACCTCTCAGTGCCCACCAGTGCCACCTCATCAGTGCCCACCAGTGCCGCCTATTAGTGCCACCTATTAGTGCCCATCTGTGCCCATCAATGCAGCCTATCGGTGCCCATCAGTGCTGCCTATTAGTGCCCAACTTTGCCCATCAATGCAGCCTATCAGTGCCCATCAATGCAGCCTCATCGGTGCCCATCAATGCCGCCTCATCAGTGCCCATCAATGCCGCCTATCAGTGCCCATCAATGCAGCCTATCAGTGCCCATCAATGCAGCCTCATCAGTGCCCATCAATGCAGCCTCATCAGTGCCCATCAAAGCAGCCTATCGGTGCCTATCAGTGCTGCCTATTAGTGCCCATCAGTGCCCATCAATGCAGCCTATCGGTGCCTATCAGTGCCCATCAATGCAGCCTATCGGTGCCTATCAGTGTACATCAATGAAGGAGAAAAATGACCTGTTTGCAAAATTTATTAACAAAATATAAAACGGTTTTGTATTTTTTTTTTTTTAATTACGGTCTTTTTAAATTTTTTTAACAAAAAATAAAACACCCCAGAGGTGATCAAATACCACCAAAAGAAATCTCTATTTGTGGGAACAAAATGATAAAAATGTCATATGGATACATGTGTTACATGACCATGTAATTGTTATTCAAAGTGGGACAGCGCTGAAAGCTGAACATTGTCCCGGGCAGGAGGGGGGTTTAGGTGCCCGGTAAGCGGGGGGGGGGGGGGTAACATTGCTGTCGCTGATCTCCCATGCAGAGCGTAATCAAGCTTTATTGTGTTCAGTCCTGGAGGGGGATTGTCTATCGCTCTTCTCACTCTCTTTTCAGGAGGAATCAGAGTTACGGGGAGATCCTCCGTGGTCTGGTCCTTGGAGACGAGGCTTTACGAGGGTTCCAGCTCCCCCTGAGACTCACCTATCTGTTTTGGGCTGGAGACGTGAACTACAAGCTGGAGATGCCGGTGCAGGTACAAGCCAACCACCTATACTGTGTGCAATCTCCTACAGACTTCACCGATTGGTCAGAAATGTAGCCATGAAAGTGGATGAACACCCCGATTGAAAGTGATAATACAGATGGTACTTTTCATTGACTAACAAAATATACCCTATATTACCAAAAGTATTGGGACGCCTGCCTTTACACGAGTTCCCTTCACTGGAACTAAGGGGCCAAGCCCAACCCCTGAAAAACAACCCCCACACCATAATCCCCCTCTCCCTCCCCCACACCATAATCCCCCCTCCACCAAATGATTTGTACCAGTGCACAAAGCAAGGTCCATAAAGACATGGATGAGCGAGTTTGGGCTGGAGGAACTTGACTGGCCTGCACGGAGTCCTGACCTCAAACCCATAGAACACCTTTGGGATGAATTAGAGCAGAGACTATGAGCCAGGCCTTCTCATCCAACATCAGTGCCTGACCTCACAAATGCGCTTCTGGAAGAATGGTCAAACATTCCCATAGACACCCTCCTAAACCTTGTGGACGGCCTTCCCAGAAGAGGTGAAGCTGTTATAGCTGCAAAGGGCGGAGCCAACTCAATATTGAACCCTATGGACTAAGACTGGGATGCCATTAAATTTCATGTAAAAGGCAGGCGTCCCAATACTTTTGGCAGTAGAGTATGTGCGTTACATAGCAATTAGGGCTCCCTCGCCTTCCTGACGCATGTATGCATCCGACAGTTGGCAAGATGTTCCAAGTGCTGAAAGTAATAAGTAAAAAATCATCTGTTGATCCTGCCAGAAATCTCTGCAATAACTCATACTGATCCCTCCCCCCCCCCCACAGGATGTTCTGCAGTGTGTGTACAGCGGGCAGCACCAACTTCTCCTTCCTGTAGATCAGCTGAACCAGGAGCGTGAGAAGAAGAAAGTCTTCCTGGGATTCAGTAAGAAATATTCTCACCATCCACTGTGACATCATCTCACCCCTTACCTTCCACTGTGACATCATCTCACCCCTCACGTTCCACTGTGACATCATCTCACCCCTTACCTTCCACTGTGACATTATCTCACCTCTTACCTTCCACTGTGACATCATCTCATTCCCCCCTCCGCCGTCCACTGTGACATCATCTCATCCCCCCCGCCGTCCACTATGACATCATCTCACCCCCAGTGGTGGCTGGTGCTGGGGGATTTTGGGGGGGCGGGGGCGGCCCCCTCCAGGTCTGCTCTCACCCTATGGCGGGGCTCCCTCTTCACCCGATCTTCTTTCTGGGTTCTGATTGGCTGGGAAGCTGGAAGCCGATGCTAATTCGCTGGCATCGCAGGGTGAGAGGGTTTGGGGCACAGTACTCTGCTTCCTAAGGACAATATAAACTGGTCAATTGGGGCCTCGGGATGTGGTCACATGCCTGAGAGGGGGTGACGGACCTGGTAGAAACCTATTGGTCCGGCACCCCGCACAGTGCACGGCCACACAGATGGTGTGAGCTGGGGGGGCGGCTCATCCTTCTCCTTCCACTGTGACATCATCTCACCCCTCACCTTCCACTGTGACATCACCTCACCTTCCACTGTGATATCACCTCACCTTCCACTGTGACATCACCTCACCCCTCACCATTTTACTGAGAGGAGCAAAAGAAAAAACAATTTTCTGAGCAGTGGTGGCCGGTAGTAATTTTTTTTAGGTGGGGGAGGCGGCGGCAAAAAGCAACAACCCCCCTCGATCGGTCGGTCTGGAGCACTTACCCCATGGTGGGCAGCGGCTTCTCCCGGGCTTCGGCGGTGGCTTCCCCTGCTCTCCACGGGCATTGCGGCGGCTTCCGTTTCCTCACTCCTCCTCGGCAGACATTCGGGACTCTTCTCTTTTCAGCCAATCGGAAAACGAGTCTCAGTCCTGCATCTGATTGGATTGAGGATCAGTGTTTCAATAGCAAATATTCATTCGCTGTTGTAACACCTGGGTGGGCTCCTGGTGCAATGCTCTGTGCAACAAGCCCACCCTTTTTTGAATCCTATTAGGGCCTCTGGCTCTAATCGGGTTCTCTAAAAAAACACCCCCCGCCGCTGTAATTCACGGGGGAGGCAGCGGCGGCCGTCGATAGATTCATTCATAGCATGAGCTCTATCTATTCATATAGGGGGTGACGGCCGTGGATAGAGGGGGTGGCACCCGGGCGCCCCTAATGGACGGTCCGCCACTGAGCAGACTATAGGGAGACATTATACTGCGAAGGAGGAGAATATTAATAGGTTATAAAGATAAAATAATTTGTCAGACTAGCGTATTCTCTTACCTGTCAATCAAATCCAATCATCTACTGTATCCCAAACTAAACTGGAGCCTTTCCCCCGCAGTGCCCCCCAGTGGAAGAAATGCATATTTTTCTTGTTTGAGAATTGCATTATGAAGTACAGTGTTACTTGAACTGTATTCCAGGATTTTCTTGTCTTCTGCTGAGAGAACTTGCAATAATTTAAGACTTTATATAAAGTCTTAGAAATCTTTCATTAAGGTCTTCATAGTTTGAATACCATGCCATGGATATATTACTTATCATTAAAAAAGAATATGTTCCACACTACTTTTTTTTTTCAATTTTTCGGGAAAAAAATTAATTAAAAAAAAGCCTTTGGAAAAAAAAAACTGGAATTTTATTTATTTTTTTACCAATTTTTCCAGGGCCTTCATATGTCTAGTTTTAACTATTCACTTCTCTATTCTGAATAAAAACCATGTTAGCGAATCTTTAATTAAAGATGATCATTTTAAAAAATAAAAGAAGATAATTTTCCCCCAACCACTTCAGCGGTTTGTCTGTCATGACTACAGACACTCCTTTGTCCCGACACTTTGATAGGTGAGCTCCAATGACTTTGATAACTTTCATAAATGTATGATGTATTTTCCATATATACACAATGAAAGTGAAGGTTTGATAAATGCTCATGTTACAATGTATCAATGTGTGTCTTCACTGTGGATCTTTATTTACAGAAGAGGAACCAATCACCTTTCCCCCCACGTGCCGCTTCGAAAGAGGTTCTCGCACATATGATCTGCAGAAGCCCAAGACCAGTGGAGTGAGACCCATTTGTCCTCACGTTAATGTACACGTCTGTCTTGTGATACAATGGGGGGGGGGATTTACTAAAACTGGAGAGTGCAAAATCTGGTGCAGCTCTGCATAGAAACCAATCGGCTTCCAGTTTTTATTGTCAAAGCTTAACTGAACAAGCTGAAGTTAGAAGCTGATTGGCTACCACGGAGAGCTACACCTAATACTGAGTGCCCCAGTTTTAGTAAATCTCCCCACAACGTCTTTGAAGGTTCTCATTGATCCCAGTCATTGTATATCTTGTAGTAGTTGGTCAAGATTTGGGGCTTCTCCAAGCCACTCCTTCAGTTTTAATGAATGCCAGGAAGATACCCCATAAAATAAATGTTGGGGTGTTTTCCTGACAGTCATTAGAAATGAAGAAGTTGCTTAGAGGAGCTCCAAAATCTCTTCAACATTACAGAACAAGTCCAGATGAATGTGACCAACTACTGCTAGCTATGGTGTGACCACTCATGTTTGTGAGGGTTTATATTCACTCAGGTCATGGGGTAAATCAACCTTTTTATCCTATAATTATTAGGTCTCAGATATTAGCCTTGGTGCCTTGATATTAGTGGTCAGGGAAGAAGCCCCCTACCATTTTGTCTCTTATAGCGATGGTCAGAATGGCACCCTTCCAGACAAAAAGATCATTGGTGCTATGTTGCTTGCTCTGCCAAGTGGCATTGGACCTGGAACTAGGCTCCATCAGATGGGAGGTCAATCAATCAACAACAACTCAAGAAATCCCCAGCAACCTCCTGAGGAACCATGGTTGAGAATGGCTGGTATAAATAGTAGTGGTTGGTCACATTCGCCTGGACTAGTTCTGTAATGTTGAAAATGTTTCTTAGCTCCTCCAAGATACCTCTTCCATTATAATGAGTATCGGGAAGATACCCCAACATTTTAAATCCAGATGGATAGCACCAACACCTTCATTAAGCCACCCAGCCACCATGGGATATTTTAAGTTGTTGATTGTCCAGGAAAAGGATTATGGGGTATCTTCCTGACACTCATTAGTGCAGAAGATATGAAAGATTAAATTACAGAACAAGTCCAGTTGAATGTGACTAACTTCTACTGGATTTATGGCCTAAATGATGTGCTCCCTCAAGTTGACGGAGTTCAGGTGACCCCAGTGAAGAGTCCTGGTAATCGTCCATCATACAAAGATATTGTAGACAATTGTGCTCTTCCAACCTTGTGGTAACAGTTTGGTAAAGACCGTTTTTGTTCCACCATGACCAGCTCCAAAAAGACATGGTGTGACCAGTTTGGTCTGGAGGAACTTCAGGTATGTGACCCCCCACCCATGCCATCTCAATACACTTCATGGCCAAAGGTATGTCACCCCCAATGCCATCTCAATTCACCCTAGGGCCAAAGGTATGTGACCCCCCAATGCCATCTCAATACACTTCATGACCAAAGGTATGTCACCCCCCCCAATGCCATCTCAATACACCCTATGGCCAAAGGTATGTCACCCCCCCCCCCAATGCTATCCCAATACACTATATGACCAAAGGTATGCGAGTCCCCAATGCCATCTCAATACACTATATTACCAAAGGTATGTGACCCCCCTCCCCAATGCCATCTCAATACACTATATGGCCAAAGGTATGTGACCCCCCCCCCCTCCAATGATGGATTTCAGTTGTCTCCAGTGAAGGAAGATGGTAATACTTCATCATACAAAGACACTGTAGACAATTGTGCTCTTCCAACCTTGTGGTAACAGTTTGGTAAAGACTCTTTTCTGTTCCACCATGACCAGCTCCAAAAAGACATGGTGTGACCAGTTTGGTGGGGAGGAACTTCAGTTTCCTGTACAGAGCCATGACCTCAACCCTACTGATCACCTTGGGGGTGAACTGGAACACCGATGGTGAGCCAGACCTTATAAATGGAACAAATTCCCACAGACACCCTCCAAAATCTTGTGGAAAGCCCTCCCAAAAGATTGGAGAATGTAATAGCCACAAAAGGGGGCAACTCCATATTAATGGGAGGGAGGCACAGAGCTCTGGCCTCAACCCTACTGATCACCTTTGGGATGAATTGGAACGCTGATGGTGTTCCAAATCTTCTCATCCAAAATCAGTACCTGACCTCACAAATGGGCACAAATTCCCACAGACACCCTCCAAAATCTTGAGGAAAGCCTTCCCAGACGAGTGGAGGGTGTTGTAGCCACAAAGGGAGCAATTCCATATTAATGTAAATAGGGACGGGAGGAGGACAACACTATATTAATGGCCATGGTTTTGGAATTGGATATCCAGCAAGCTCATATAGGTGTGATAGGTGGAGGAACTTGAGAGTCCTGCACAGAGTCCCGACCTCAACCCTACTGAACCCCTTTGGGATGAATTGGAATGCCAACAGGTCTCTTTTTTTGGTGCCCAGTGTAGGGCTTTTTGTATGAGCCTGGTCTTCTCATCTCAACCAACATCAGTACTTGACCTCACAATGGCCATGGGGCGGGGCAAATCCATATAAATGGGTATCGTTTTGGAATGGGATATCCAACAAGCTCATATAGGTGTGATGGTCAGAGGTACACAAGACTTTTCGCCATATAGTGTATGTGTTATTTCCTCATTGCGTAGCAACCTAGCATTGTGTTTTAATCAACTATATGTGATGCTGACCTCCCTTCTGTTTAAAGCGTTGCTATATGTTGTATTTTCTTATAGACTCGTATAGCTGCACCATCGTGGAGTGATCGAATCCTATGGACGTGTTACCCGGACGCTGAGGTTAAATGCACCTCATATGGTGAGAACCAAAAAATGCCTGCCCCAAACATAAGCCCCACACAATGTGTCTAATATAAGCATTTGTTATAAATAACAGCACCACCCAGTGGCCGTAATGTAGTATTTTCCTAACTGAGGTATTTCTGGGGAGATATCACATTATAGCCACTAGATGGCGCTGATGGTGACAGGAAATGGGCATATCAGACACATTATGGGGATTATTCGTGCCGAATCATTTGCACAGCAGATTTCTTTTATAAACAGACCCCTGTTATTCAAAGAAGAATGCCTCTTGTACATAGAATATATTTGTTTACCCCCGGCGTTCAGCTTTACGCTTGGCTGGCAGTTTGGATTTACCGTCGTTGGTTTTCTTCTCTTCGTAGGTTGTACTGATGACATTGTGAGCAGTGACCACGCTCCAGTTTTCGGCACTTTTGAAATCGGTGTGAATTTTTGGTCGCAGAGAGGTGAGTGAATTGTTCCTCATCCACGTGAATTCTTCTCCTGTAGTTTAGTATTGGAATTTTTTTTTGAAGTTCTGTATTTGTTCCCAGATTGCGGTTACACTCTCCGATTTCTGCATATCGAGTCCATCGTGAAAACCCAGAGCCGGTCCAAAGCGTGCATAGAGTTCAGATCACTGTGCTTGAAGGGTAAGATGGTTCTCTTTCTGCTCAGCCCTTCATTGGGGGTTCAGACCCCCTTTGTGCCTGGAGAAGACGGGGAGAGGACATGAGCTAACGGACCCATTAAATTTACCCTAGATGGCCAAAAATAGGATTAAGACAACGTTTTTTTTTTTAGGATAAAGCAGCTGTCAGGTCTTTATTGATTTTTATTGGCAGTTTGGTAAATACTTCTGGTCCAGGCCTCATAGCACCCCCAAGAGCTCCCATGGCTGTACAGCCCTGGCCAAAAGTTTGGAGAGTTTTTTACAAAGTCTGTTGCCTCAGTGTTTTTAGATCTTTTTGTCAGATGTTACTATGGGATACTGAAGTATAATTACAAGCATTTCATAAGTGTCAAAGGCTTTTATTAACAATTCTTTAAAGAGGAGGTCCGCCCCACCCCTGCAAAAAAAATGAAAATCCAGCATCTACACATACTGTAGCTGCTGACTTTTATTAATAGGACACTTACCTGTCCTGGAGTCCAGCGATGTCGGCACTGGCACAAACGTACTGACGTCAGCGCATCGCTCCTCCCAACGCGTGCCCCAGGACGACGTCACCTCTGACGAAACGCGTAGGAAGGAGCGGCGTGCTGACCTCACTGAGTTTGTGCCAGTCCCAGACCACGGGCTGTACTTTAAGCCGGCGAGTTTTTCCTTATATTGATGTAAGTGCAACATCCATTTTTTACTTAAACCTCAAAGATTATACACTATGGAGGCTTTATCTTTTTTTGGAACCCCTCCATGATCAAGTCCACTGGGCGGTGGAGGCTCAAGAGCATGATCTCCCTGGATGATCAAAGGCTCTGGCTGGGTATATAGCTATAAGTGTCTTAGACCTCCCGTGATAGGAGGTCTTAGGAGCTGGTAAGCGGCCATTTTTTTAAGGTGGGGGTGTCTCTCTGAACTGTCACGATCTTTTGGTGAAATTACTCACGATTAAGGGACCCTTCGGATACCACGTCACTGTATGGACTTTCTTCATAATTTACTTATAATTTTTCATGTTTTTAATGTTTCCATCAGCTGTCAGGTGCTGCTGCCGCCATTGCGGGTAAGGGAGCCAGGCAGTGTAGCATTACGGCTTATCAACGGGTCCCTACTGCGCATACGCGAGGCGTTGCTGCGCTCTTATACTGGCCCGGAGGAGGGAGCCGAGCTGCTGACGTAATGCGCCGCGGCCTGGAATCTCCAAAGTGGGGGCGGGATAACTGTCAAGGACAGGTACCCCCCCCCCCGAAAAGTGCCAAATGTGGCCTGGAGGGGGGGAGGAGACAAATGAGCGGAAGTTCCACTTTTGAGTTTATGCAAAGAGTCGATATTTGTAGTGTTGAGCCTTCTTTTTCAAGACCTCTGTAATTGATGCATACTGTCACTCGTCTTCTGGGCCACACCCTGACTGATGGCTAACCCTATTCTTCCATAATCAATGCTTGGAGTTTATCAGAATTTGTAGGGGTTTTTTTGTTCACCCGCCTCTTGAGGATTGACCCACAAGTTCTCAATGGTATTAAGTTCTGGGGAGTTTCCTGGCCATGGACCCAAAATTTCCATGTTTTGTTCCCCAAGCCACTTAGTTCTCACTTTTGCCTTATGGTAAGGTGCTCCATCAAGCTGGAAATGGCATTGTTCCTCACCAAACTCTTCTTGGTTGGTTGGGAGAAGTTGCTCTCGGAAGATGTTTTTGGAACCATTCGTTATTCATTGCTGTTTTCTTAGGCAAAATTGTGAGTGAGCCCCCCCCACTCCCTTGGCTGAGAAGCAACCCCACTCATGAATGGTCTCAGGATGCATGACACGGGACTGATGGTAGCTCTCACCTTTTCCTCTCCGGACAAGGTTTTTTTCCAGGATGCCCCCAACAATCAGAGAGGGGATTTATCAGAGAAAATGACCTTACCCCAGTCCTCAGCAGTCCAATCCCTGGACCTTTTGCAGAATATCAGTCGGTCCCTGAGGTATTTCCTGAATAGAAGTGGCTTCTTTGCTGTCCTACCTGATACCAGGCCATCCTCCTAAAGTCTTCTCCTTACTGTGCGTGCCGATGTACTCACACCTGCCTACTACCATTCCTGATCAAGCTTTGCACTGGTGGTGCCCCGATTTCCCCCCCCGTCCCCACCCCCTCCCTCTGCACTAGTGGTGCCCCAAACCCGTGGACTGAATAAACTGTAGGAGACGTCTTGGCGCTTGCTGGACTTTCTTGGGTGCCCTGAAGCCTTCTTCACAGATGCAGTGGAAATGTTTTTTTTTTTATGAGATTAGGTTCATTTTCATGGCAAAGAGGAAATTTACAATAATTTGCAATTCATCAGATCACTCTTCATAACATTCTGGTTATATATGCAAATTGCCATCATAAAAACTGAGGCAGAAGACTTAGTGAAAATTAATGTTTGTGTCATTCTCAAAACTTTTGGCCACAGCTGTAGTTAAAGCCCAATTGAAGTTACAGAAGAAATGATGTATATAAATGCAGTGTTCTATCGTTATTTTTCCTAGAAAAGCAGACCCATTGAGAGTAGGAAATTCTTTGCCCTGCACTATGCTGAAGAGAAGGACTGCTGTGCTCTGCATGGAAGCAGTGGTCTCACTGCAGAGGTCCAACACACCCTTCAGTCACAGCTACAGTCCAGCAATCAGCAAAGCTCATGTCTCTGCTCATATTTTGACATGGCTTTGGACCTCCCGTGTGGCAATGATGATGGTACACATGCTCCATAGCCGGAAGTACAGGGTATGTCTTTCCTAAGTATTAAAGGGAAGGAACATACATGGAAGGGATGGGTGTGGGATTAAAGCCTGTTCCCATACTTGTGGTTTCCGCACATGATACTGATCAGAAGTGGAATTTAAAGCTTCAGCGTCATTGTTCAAAATCTTTGAAGGCCTCCTTTAGATCTTTTGAACTGCAGCATTAATGTATTACTACCTCCTGCTTGCTCACTTTTTCTCTTTTTCCTTGAATAACTTTAGACTCTCCACAAAGTAATGTGAATAGCACACACAGTACAGAGGGATCTGCCTTTCTCAAGCTGGGATGGTCAGAGCAAGACTTACCAGAGGTGAGAAATTAAGAGTGTAAATAATACACTATAGGGGCAAATGTTGGTGGACACCTAAACATCACATCTATATAAGCTTGTTGGGCATCCCATCCCAAAATCATGATCATTAATATGGAGTAGCCCCTTCCCCACCATAGCCATTAATATGGAGTTGCCCTCTTCCCCCCCATAGCCATTAATATGGATTTGCCCCCCTGTTTGCCTCCTTTGGCTATGACATCCTCCATTTTTGTGGGAGGGTGTCTGTGGGAATTTGTGCCCATTTGTGAGGTCAGGTACTGATGTTGGGGGAGAAGACCTGGCTGACATGTTGAGCCTCAAGTTGGGCACCAGAAAAAAGACCAGACTCACTGGCATTCCAATTCATCCAAAAGGTGTTTAGTAGGGTTGAGGTCAGAACTCTGTGCAGGACACTTGAGTTCCTCCCCACCAAACTGGTCAAACCACGGCCATTAATATGGAGTCAGCACCCTTTACAGCATTACAAGCCTCCACTCTTCTGGGAAGACTTTCCACAAGATTTTGGAGTGTGACCATGAGAACAAATAGCTATTTAGTCAAAAGAGCATTTGTAGGGTCAGGTACTGATGTTGGTTGGGTAGACCTGCCTCACCATCAGTGTTCCAATTCATCCCAAAGGTGTTCAGTAGGGTTGGGGTCAGGGCTCTGTGTGGGACACTTGAGTTCCTCCACCCATCACACCTATATAAGCCAACCTAGGTCAACCCATGTCTTTATGGAGCTGGCTTTGTACACAGGGGGGCACAGTCATGCTCGAACAGAAAAGGGTCTTCACCAAACTGTTACCACAAGGTTGGAAGAGCACAATTGTCAAAAATGTCTTTGTATGATATAGTATGAACAGGTTCCCCTCAGGTACTGATGTTGGATGAAAAGACCTGGCTCCCAACTGGTGTCCCAATCCATCACAAAGGTGTTCAGTAGGGTTGAGGTCAGGGCTCTGTGCAGGACACTGGAGTTCCTCCATGATCTCAAACCTACTGAACACCTTTGGGGTGAGAAAACCTTATCCCAAAGGTGTTCTGTAGGGTTAATGGCTGGTACTGATGTTGGAAAAGAAGACCTTATACCAAAGGTCTTCCAAAAGTAGGGTTGTGGTCAGGGCTCTGTGCAGGGCACTTGAGCTCCTTCACACCAAACTGGTCACATTGAGTCTTTATGGAGCTTGCTTTGTACATGGGGGAGGGGCACAGTCATGGTGGAACAGAAAACGGTCTTCACCAAACTGCTAAAACAAGGTTGGAAGAACACAATTGTCTACAATGTCTCTGTATGATGGAGTATTACCAGGACCCCTCACTGGAGACACCTGAACTTGATCATTTGGACAGGTGACTACATACTTTTGGCCATGCAATGTGGGTTTGGTGGTCAGGTGTCCAAAATCCTTTGGCCTTATAGTTTATCTACCTGAAACCATATGTTTTATCTGACATAAGATTTGTATTCCCCACAGATAACATTGGTTGGTGGAGACACATTTACTGGACATTTGCTTCTCAGTATCCGACCAACGGATGGCGGAGAAACCTTTGGTATGAGGTTTTGGTTTGGCTTATGGATACAAAAATCTTTGATGAATACAGGAATATAGTGTGCGGGAGAACACTTGCAATTGTATTTGTCCTCTCATTTGATTTAATGTGTTTCTAGGTGAATGTTGTGTGTCGGTGCTCTCAGCCAATAGCAATACTGATCATCAGTTTCAAGCTTTTCTGTCCCAACGTGGAGAAGAAACAGGATCCTTGAGAGGAAAAGTGAGAGTGACCCAATATCCAAATATGAACCCAGACAGGAGCCCCAGTATGATCAACAGAGAAGCTGAGAAAGGCAAGAATTTAATGGTTACACTATGTGATCAAATGCTGGTGGACACCCAACCATCACACCTTTCTGAGCCTCTTGGATGTACTGTTCCAATTATTATTGAGTTGCAATCCCATACCCATTAATATGGAGTTTCTCCCCTCCTCCCATGACCATAAATATAGAGTTCCCCTTTTGTGGCAATACCATCCTCCACTCTTCTGGGAATACTTTACATAAGATTTTGGAGGATTTCTGGTAGAACTTGTGCCCATTTGGAGTTCAGGTACTGATGTTGGATGAGAAGACCTGGTTCAACATTGGGCACCAAGAAAAAGACCTGGCTTGCAATCAACGTTCCAAATCATCCCAAAGGTGATCAGTAGGGATGAGGTCAGGGCTCTGTACAGGAAACTCAAGTTTCTTCATGACCTCAAACCTACTCAACACCTTTGGGATGACCTAATAGTGGATGAGAAGACTTTGTACCAAAGTTCCTTCTTGAGTTCCTCCATGCCAAACTGGTCACACCATGTCTTTATGGAGCTGGCTTTGTACATGGGGTGGATTGAGTGGGGGACGGGGGGACACAGGGGACGCAGTCATGCTGGAACGGAAAAGGGTCTTCACCAAACTATTACCACAAGGTTGGAAGAGCGCAATTGTCTACAATGTCTTTGTATGATAAAGTATTACCATCTTCCTTCACTGGAGACACCTGAAATCCATCATCGGATTGGGGGGGGGGGGCACATACCTTTGGTCATATAGTGTATTGAGATAGCATGGGGTGGGGGTCACATACCTTTGACCATATAGTGTAGTAAGATGGCATTGGGGGGGGGGGGGGGTCACATACCTTTGGTCATATAGTGTATTGAGATAGCATGGGGTGGGGGTCACATACCTTTGACCATATAGTGTAGTAAGATGGCATTGGGGGGGGGGTCACATACCTTTGGTCATATAGTGTATTGAGATGGCATTGGGGGGGGGGTCACATACCTTTGGCCATGAAGTGTATTGAGATAGCATGGGGGGGGTCACATACCTTTGACCATATAGTGTATTAGGATGGCATTGGGGGGGTCACATACCTTTAGTCATATAGTGTATTGAGATGGCATGGGGGGGGGGGTCACATACCTTTTTCCATATAGTGTATTGAGATGGCATGGGGGGGGGTCACATACCTGTGGCCATAAAGTGTATTGAGATGGCATGGGGGGTCACATACCTTTGGCCATATATAGTATTGAGATGGCATGGGGGGGGGGGGGGGTCACATATCTTTGGCCATATAGTGCAATGAAATGGCATGGGGGGTCATATACCTTTGGTCAAATAGTGTATTGAGATAGCATTGGGGCGGGGGGGTCACAAACCTTTGGCCATAGAGTGTATTGAAATGGCATGGGGGGGTCAAATACCTTTGGTCATATAGTGTATTGAGATAGCATTGGGGGGGGGGGGGGGTCACATACCTTTCGCCATAGAGTATATTGAGATGACATGGGGGGGTCACATACCTTTTGGTCATATAGTGTATTGAGATGACATTGGGGGGGGGGGTCACATTCCTTTGGCCATATAGTGTATTGAGATGACATTGGGGGGGTCACATTCCTTTGGCCATATAGTGTATTGAGATGACATTGGGGGGGGTCACATTCCTTTATCCATATAGTGTATTGAGATGACATTGGGGGGGGGTCACATACCTTTGGCCATATAGTGTATTGACATGACATTGGGGGGGGGTCACATACCTTTGGCCATATAGTATATTGAGATGACATGGGGGGGTCACATACCTTTTGGTCATATAGTGTATTGAGATGACATTGGGGGGGGGTCACATTCCTTTGGCCATATAGTGTATTGAGATGACATTGGGGGGGTCACATTCCTTTGGCCATATAGTGTATTGAGATGACATTGGGGGGGGGTCACATTCCTTTATCCATATAGTGTATTGAGATGACATTGGGGGGGGGGGGGGTCACATACCTTTGGCCATATAGTGTATTGACATGACATTGGGGGGGGGTCACATACCTTTGGCCATGTAGTGTATTGAGATGGCATGGGGGGGGGGGGGGGTCACATACCTTTGGCTATATGAGGTGACAGAAAACAATGTATCCTGTATAAAGTCTGAATGTAATCTGTTTCCTTTGTAGCCGCAGTTACAGAGAATTCCATCAAGAAATCCCATTCTCCCGGATCTCCTCGCCACTCTCCGGCACTGCGCTCCTCCAAACGCTCCACCAGGTACGCGCCGCTCTCTGATTCGCTGACTTCTTCCTGTATCAGTGATGTGCGCAGAGGGGGTTTTGGCGAGTGCGCGTTATCGTTGCTCAGAGAATGTTTGAATTTTTATTTCAATATATATATAGTTTTTAAAAAATCTGTCAGTGATGTCATTATAAACGAAGCAGCCTATAGGAGGAGAGGGCGGGGCAACATTACTAGGATGTGCACTAAGTATGGCGGCCTCCTAGGAGCGCGCCCGTAGGTGCGCAGGAGAACGGCTTATCCTACTTTAGTTCCCTTTCTTCAGTAAATCAGCATCACATCCATACACAAAGCTGACCTCCGGATCAAAGATTAGGAAGGTTTAAAGATTAAACTTTGGAGACCATGTCACTGCTGAAGGCAAAAAGTTCACCCAACCGGAAATAACACCCGAGACTTTGATAGAAAATAGAAGTTGTACAAAAATGTTATAGGAGGAAAAGGGTATAGTAAAGGGTAACTCCACTTTTGTGAAAAAAAAAAATATAGCAAATAATAAAAAAAAAAGAAATAACAAACTATAGCTAATAAAAAAGTAATAAAATATTTGTGAAGAAAAATATAGCAAAAAATAAACTATAGCTAAAGAAGTAATAAAATACTGCAAATAAAAAAAAAATACAGCAATTACAATAACAAAAAAATATAGCAAATACAAAAAATCTAGCAAAGAAACAAATAATGAAATATAGCAAAGAAAAAAAATAGCGAATAAAAAAAATAATAAACTATAGCAAATAAAAAAAAATAAAATGAAACAAATATTTTAAAAAAAAAATATATATATATATATCTCTATCTATCTATATATCTATATCTATCTTATCTATCTATCTATCTATCTATCTATCTATCTATCTATCTATCTATCTATCTATCTATCTATCTATATATATATCTATACATCATATACAAATTGATGACATTGTTCTGTTAGTGATTGGCTGTACATTTACATTTCACCCTTCTACTCTCTGTGAGAACCCAATAAATTATTTTTCTCTCTTCCGTTTCTAAAAATGGTTTACAATGAACAATATTATTTGCACATGCTTGAAAATATGCTTGTCCTGGATTTGTAAGAAATATGTCCCAAACCTCTGGAATCCCTGCAATGTCTGTATGATTTATGGGCTCCGGACATTTTCACAGACCCTGCCCCCCCCCCCCCCCCAAGCTCTGGCTGTTCTGCAGACCGTTAGCAGTAAGTGGTTCATTAGCGCCATCTTGTGGGTGACTTTTGTATTTCTCTGTTTATAGATTTCTTGTGTTTATGATTACAGTGAACAGATTATAACAAGACCCTTCCAATGGGATATTTAATAAACTAATAGGGAGAAAAAAAGAGCTGGCCATTGTTAGGGTTTAATTACACTTTAAATCTGAAGAAAAAATCTAAGCTAACTGTTCCAAAGTCTATTTCTTGTGGCATCTTCTTGTGAAGGATTTTTTTTCTAATTCTAAATGTCTTTATTCTTCCAGACGTCGTCCTGCGAGTATCTGTTGCGGCAGTTACAGTAACGCCGAGTATTTCCTATTTGAAGGTTTGTGTTCCCCCTCCACGCCGATATCTCCCAGACCACGCTCAGCGCTGGTGGGTGGGGAGCAGACGGTGGAACATGGAGAGACGATGTTCACGACTTGAATCCGGGAGGAAGCCAACATCACCGCACTGTATGAGGAACATCTCCAAGTGATACAAGAAGGAAAGTGTCATGGTGGGGGGGGGGGGGGGGTTTAAAAGCCACCAACATCACCGTACTGTATGAGGAACATCTCCAAATGATACAAGAAGGAAGGTGTCATGGGGGGGGGGTTGAAAGCCACCAACATCACCGTACTGCATGAGGAACATCTCCAAATGATACAAGAAGGAAAGTGTCATGGGTCTGTGTGTGGGGGGGTGAAAGCCACCAACATCACCACACTGTATGAGAAACATCTCCAAATAATACAAGAAGGAAAGTGTCATGGTGGGGGGGGGGGGATGGATGGAAAGCCACCAACATCACCGTACTGTATGAGGAACATCTCCAAATGATACAAGAAGGAAAGTGTCATGGTGTGTGTGTGTGGGGGGTGAAAGCAACCAACATCACCACACTGTATGAGGAACATCTCCAAATGATACAAGAAAAGTGTCATGGGGGGGATGGAAAGCCACCAACATCACCGTACTGTATGAGGAACATCTCCAAACGATACAAGAAGAAAGTGTCATGGGGGGGGGTGAAAGCCACCAACATCACCACACTGTATGAGGAACATCTCCAAATGATACAAGAAGGAAAGTGTCATGGTGGGGGGGGGGGGGGATGGAAAGCCACCAACATCACCATATTGCATGAGGAACATCTCCAAATGATACAAGAAGGAAGGTGTCATGGTGGGGGGGGGGGGGGGGTGAAAGCCACCAACATCACCGTACTGTATGAGGAACATCTCCAAATGATACAAGAAGGAAAGTGTCATGGTGGGGGGGGGGGGGGGGAATGAAAGCCACCAACATCAACGCACTGTATAAGAAACATCTCCAAGTGATACAAGAAGGCAGGTGTCATGGTGGGGGGGGTGGAAAGCCACCAACATCAACGCACTGTATAAGAAACATCTCCAAGAGATACAAGAAGGAAGGTGTCATGGTGGAGGGGGGGATGAAAGCCACCAACATCACTGCACTGTATGAGGAACATCTCCAAATGATACAAGAAGCAGGATGTCATGATGGGGGGATGGAAAGCCACCAACATCAGCGCACTGTATGAGGAACATCTCCAAGTGATACCAGTAGGAAGGTGTCATGGTGGGGGGGGGGGTGGATGGAAAGCACCCAACATCCCCACACTGTATGAGGAACATCTCCAAGTCTTATATTTTGACTGTCACCACACCTCGTGAATTAACACCCCTATGGTCATGAACTCACCAGATAAATGGTAATAATGAGCCCGTATGATGATCCGTTCATGGAGCAGCAAACACCCCCCTTCCATTTACGTGTCACTCATGACAAGGAAACACATATACATAGTGTAATTCCGTAAAACCAAAATGTATTCAATCCATTTCCCCCCTTACAAGTTGCACTCACAAGAAAAATATTTCAAACAAGCGTTTCAATATAAACAGTCCTGTCGCATTTGGTTTTTAGCTCTCATCACCAGATGGAGCACTCTCACGGCGGTGTACCCGGGTTGAGCTGACCGTTAATAGACAGACTGGATGGCAATGTAGCCACGCCCTGAGGTACGTTTTGTCATTACTTCGTCAGAGGGCGTCTTCTGACGAAGAAAAGAGAGCGATCCATCTGGTGGTGAGAGATAAAAACCGAAAGCGACAGGACTGTTTATTATATTGAAATGCTTGTTTGAAATATTCTTCTTGTGAGTGCACAAGTACAGCGGGTTAGCGGGGTGACGCTTGAGGAGTATACAAGCGGGTTAGCAGGGGTAACGCTTGGTGAGTATACAGCGGGTTAGCGGGGGTGACGCTTGGGGAGTATACAGGGGGTTAGCAGGGGTGACGCTTGAGGAGTATACAGCGGGTTAGCGGGGGTGACGCTTGGGGAGTATACAGCGGGTTAGCAGGGGTGACGCTTGAGGAGTATACAGCGGGTTAGCAGGGGTGACGCTTGAGGAGTATACAGCGGGTTACCAGGGGTGACACTTGAGGAGTATACAGCGGGTTAGCGGGGGTGACACTTGAGGAGTATACAGCGGGTTAGCGGGGGTGACACTTGAGGAGTATACAGCGGGTTAGCAGGGGTGACAATTGAGGAGTATACAGCGGGTTAGCAGGGGTGACAATTGAGGAGTATACAGCGGGTTAGCGGGGGTGACGCTTGAGGAGTATACAGCAGGTTAGCGGAGGCGACGCTTGAAGAGTATACAGCGGGTTAGCGGAGGTGACGCTTGAGGAGTATACAGTGGGTTAGCGGGGGTGACACTTGAGGAGTATACAGCGGGTTAGCGGAGGTGACGCTTGAGGAGTATACAGCGGGTTAGCGGAGGTGACGCTTGAGGAGTATACAGTGGGTTAGCGGGGGTGACGCTTGAGTATACAGCGGGTTAGCGGGGGTGACACTTGAGGAGTATACAGCGGGTTAGCGGGGGTGACGCTTGAGGAGTATACAGTGGGTTAGCGGGGGTGACGCTTGAGTATACAGCGGGTTAGCGGGGGTGACACTTGAGGAGTATACAGCGGGTTAGCAGAGATGACGATTAAGGCGTATACAGCGGGTTAGCGGGGGTGACAATTTAGGAGTATACAGTGGGTTAGCGGGGTGACGATTAAGGCGTATACAGCGGGTTAGCAGGGGTGATGCTTGGGGAGTATACAACGAGTTACCGGGGGTGACACTTGAGGAGTATACAGCGGGTTAGCAGGGGTGACGCTTGGGGAGTATACAACGAGTTACCGGGGGTGACACTTGAGGAGTATAGAGCGGGTTAGCGGGGGTGACACTTGAGGAGTATACAGTGGGTTAGCGGGGTGACACTTGAGGAGTATACAGCGGGTTAGCGGGGGTGACACTTGAGGAGTATACAGCGAGTTATCGGGGATGACACTTGAGGAGTATACAGCGAGTTACCGGGGGTGAAACTTGAGGAGTATACGCGGGTTAGCGGGGGTGACACTTGAGGAGTATACAGGGGGTTAGCGGGGGTGACACTTGAGGAGTATACAGCGAGTTACCGGGGGTGACACTTGAGGAGTATACGCGGGTTAGCGGGGGTGACGCTTGAGGAGTATACAGCGAGTTACCGGGGGTGACACTTGAGGAGTATACAGTGGGTTAGCGGAGGGTGACACTTGAGGAGTATACAGTGGGTTAGCGGGGGGTGACACTTGAGGAGTATACAGCGGGTTAGCGGGGGTGACACTTGAGGAGTATACAGCGGGTTAGCGGGGGTGACACTTGAGGAGTATACAGCGGGTTAGCGGGGGTGACACTTGAGGAGTATACAGTGGGTTAGCGGGGTGACAATTGAGGAGTATACAGCGGGTTATCGGGGGTGACACTTGAGGAGTATACAGCAGGTTACCAGGGGTGACAATTGAGGAGTATACAGCCAGTTATCGGGGGTGACACTTGAGGAGTATACAGCGAGTTACCGGGGGTGACACTTGAGGAGTATACGCGGGTTAGCGGGGGTGACACTTGAGGAGTATACAGCGAGTTACCGGGGGTGACACTTGAGGAGTATACAGCGGGTTAGCGGGGGTGACACTTGAGGAGTATACAGCGGGTTAGCGGGGGTGACACTTGAGGAGTATACAGCGGGTTAGCGGGGGTGACACTTGAGGAGTATACAGCGGGTTAGCGGGGGTGACACTTGAGGAGTATACAGTGGGTTAGCGGGGGTGACACTTGAGGAGTATACAGCGGGTTAGCGGAGGTGACGCTTGAGGAGTATACAGCGGGGTGGCGGGGGTGACGCTTGAGGAGTATACAGTGGGTTAGCGGGGTGACGATTAAGGCGTATACAGTGGGTTAGCGGGGGTGACACTTGAGGAGTATACAGCGGGTTAGCGGAGGTGACGCTTGAGGAGTATACAGTGGGTTAGCGGGGTGACGATTAAGGCGTATACAGTGGGTTAGCGGGGGTGACACTTGAGGAGTATACAGCGGGTTAGCGGGGGTGACACTTGAGGAGTATACAGTGGGTTAGCGGGGTGACGATTAAGGCGTATACAGTGGGTTAGCGGGGGTGACACTTGAGGAGTATACAGCGGGTTAGCGGAGGTGACGCTTGAGGAGTATACAGTGGGTTAGCGGGGTGACGATTAAGGCGTATACAGTGGGTTAGCGGGGGTGACACTTGAGGAGTATACAGCGGGTTAGCGGGGGTGACGCTTGAGGAGTATACAGCGGGTTAGCGGGGGTGACACTTGAGGAGTATACAGCGGGTTAGCGGGGGGTGACACTTGAGGAGTATACAGCGGATTAGCTGTGGAGGAGCTCGGTGGATCTGGTGATGACTGGGATCTTGAAGTCTAGGGGGAGATCTGGAGCTCAGTGAGTGAAGATCCCTAGTGGGACACTGAGAGATGTAAGAAAAGATCTACAAGTTACTGTGAGTTAAATGTCTGGACTTTTCTTGGATTGCTGGTCTCTTGTGGACAGTATATGATGCCCTCTGTTTGTTTGTTGACTTTTCTTTTTGTTTCTTTTATGTTGTTATGTGAAAGAAAACTCTAATAAAAATTGTCAATTTAAAAAAAAAAAAAAAGGAATGAATTGCCTTTGATCGGCGGTTGACCTGCATTTGAATTCTTTTTCATCCTCGTAGACTTGTATGGTGGAGAGGTCCTTCGTCTCCTTTAAAATCTCCGAATCCCATTCAAAATAAAACACACAATAAAGAGACGTGTGTGGTAGATCGATCTTCAGCAAACGTTGCTTGTGAGAAATCTGCATTCCCAACATGAACATCACCCCGGGGGGGCGGCACTTCTCAGAGGTTCGCACTTCGTGTACAAATGACGTTACTGACCCGCCATCCACCGACCACAACGCACATCATAAAGACGGGAGAATTAAGGATTTGGACTCATGAAATATAATCTGACCTTCTATACATCACTCTGTAAATGTCACACAAGACTGCCTGGCATCCGTCCAAGTATACATATTGTTGGGAAATCTGCATTTTGCCGGGTCGGTAATTATAACGTTCCCAGGATGGATCGCAAACAATAAATCTGGTTGAAATTTAGAGAATCCCAAATTAGAATTCCAGACCTTTAGAGGTCACCATTGGAGTGTTAACATGAGAAAGGAAAACTCATTATTGATGGACTTCTTATCATCATCATATATGGGCTTACTTCACAGAGAATGGGTGCACGTACCCCCTTCCGAATTGTCTCCACCCCCTACCCACCTCCCAGCACCGCCCCTTGGTTCGGCCACCTACCCACCTTTCAGTGCTGCCCCTTGGTTCGGCCCCCTACCCACCTCCCAATACTGCCCCTTGGTTCGGCCCCCTACCCACCTCTGAGTGCTGCCCCTTTGTTCGGCCCCCTACCCACCTCCCTATACCGCTCCTTCGTTCCACCCTCCTACCCACTTCCTAGTATTGTCCCTTCGTTCCACCCCTTATTCACCCCCCAGTACCGCTCATTGGTTCCACCCCCTACCTTCCTCTCAATACCGCTCCTTCGTTCCACCCCCTACCCTCCTCCCAGTACCACCCCTTGGTTCCACTCCCTACCCACCACCAAGTACCACTCTGTTTCCACCCCCTACCCTCCTCCCAGTGCTGGCCCTTGCTTCCATCCGTTACCCACTTCCCAGTACCGTTCCTTGGTTCCACCCCTTATTCACCTCCCAGTACCGCTCATTGGTTCCACCCCTTCCCACCTCCCAATACTACCCCTTCGTTCCACCCCCTACCCACCTCCCAGCACCGCCCCTACCCACCTCCCAGTATCGCCCCTTTGTTCCACCCCCTACCCACCTCCCAGTATCGCCCCTTCGTTCCACCCCCTACCCACCTCCCAGCACCGCCCCTACCCACCTCCCAGTATCGCCCCTTCGTTCCACCCCCTACCCACCTCCCAGCACCGCCCCTACCCACCTCCCAGTATCGCCCCTTTGTTCCACTCCCTACCCACCACCAAGTATCACTCCTTGTTTTATTCACCTCCCAGTACCACTCATTGGTTCCACCCCTTCCCACCTGCCAATACTACCCCTTCGTTCCACCCCCTACCCACCTCCCAGCACCGCCCCTACCCACCTCCCAGTATCGCCCCTTTGTTCCACCCCCTACCCACCTCCTATATCGCCCCTTTGTTCCACCCCCTACCCACCTCCTAGTATCGCCCCTTTGTTCCACCCCCTACCCACCTCCCAGTATCGCCCCTTTGTTCCACCCCCTACCCACCTACCAGTACCGCTTCTTGGTTCCACCCCTTATTCACCTCCCAGTACTGCACCTTGGTTCCACCCCTTACCCACCTCCAAGTACCACACTTTGTTTCCACCCCCTAACCACCTCCCAGTGCTGCCCCTTGCTTCCACCCTCTACCCATCTCCCAGTACCGTCCCTTGGTTCCACACCCTACCACCTCCCAGTAACGCCCCTTGGTTCCACCACCTACCCACCCCCCAGTATTGTCCATTGGTTCAACCCTCTACCCACCTCCCAGTTACATCCTTTGTTTCCAACACCTACCCACCTCCCAGTACTTCTCCTTGGTTCCACCCCCTACCCACCTCCCAGTGCTGCCCCTTGGTTCCACCCTCTACCCACCTCCCAGTACTGTCCTTTGGTTCCTTCCCTTACCCTCCCCCCAGTATCGTCCCTTGGTTCCACCCCACTACCCACCTCCTATTACCATCCCTTGATTCCACCCCCTACCCAACTCCCAGTGTTGTCTCTTGGTTCCACCCCCTACCTATCTCCCAGCACCACCCCTTGGTTCCACCCCATACCCACCTCCTATTACCACCCCTTGGTTCCACCCCCTACCCTCCTCCCAGCACTGTCCCTTGTTTCCACCCCCTACCCACCTCCAAGTACCACCCCTTGGTTCCACTCCCTACCCACCTCCAAGTACCACTCTTTGTTTCCACCCCCTAACCACCTCCCAGTGCTGCCCCTTGCTTCCACCCTCTACCCACCTCCCAGTATCGTCCCTTGGTTCCACCCCCTACCCACCTCCCAGTAACGCCCCTTGGTTCCACCACCTACCCACCCCCCAGTATCGTCCATTGGTTCCACCCCCTACCCACCTCCCAGTAACATCCCTTGGTTCCACCACCTACTCACCTCCCAGTACCGTCCCTTGGTTCCACCCTCTACCCACATGCCAGAAACGCCCCTTGGTTCCACCCCTACCCACCTTCCAGTGCTGCCCCTTGGTTCAACCCTCTACCCACCTCCCAGTTACATCCTTTGTTTCCAACACCTACCCACCTCCCAGTACTGCTCCTTTCCACCCCCTACCCACCTCCCAGTGCTGCCCCTTAGTTCCACCCTCTACCCACCTCCCAGTACCATCCCTTGATTCCACCCCTAGCCACCTCCCAGTGCTACCCCTTGGTTCCACCCTCTACCCACCTCCCAGTACTGTCCTTTGGTTCCTTCCCTTACCCTCCCCCCAGTATCGTCCCTTGGTTCCACCCCACTACCCACCTCCTATTACCATCCCTTGATTCCACCCCCTACCCAACTCCCAGTGTTGTCTCTTAGTTCTTCCCCCTACCTATCTCCCAGCACCACCCCTTGGTTCCACCCCATACCCACCTCCTATTACCACCCCTTGGTTCCACCCCTACCCACCTCCCAGTGTTGTCCCTTGGTTCCACCCACTACCCACCTCTCAGTGTTGTCCCCTTGTTCTACCCCCTACCCACCTCCCAGTACCATCCCTTGGTTCCACCCCTACCCACTTCCCAGTTCTGTTCTTGGTTCCACCACTACCCACCTCCCAGCACTGTCCCTTGGTTCCACCACTACCCACCTCCCAGTGTTGTTCCTTGGTTTTACCCCCTACCCACCTCCCAGTACCATCCCTTGGTTTCACCCCCTACCCACATCCCAGTAATGTCCCAACAACAATAGACCCTCCACAATAAAATACCTCCTCAGCAACAAAAGATCCACCCCAGCAACAGCAGACCCCTGCCAACAACAATACACCCCCTAGCATAAATAGTTCCCCTAGCAACAATAGAACCCCCCCCCCCCCCCGCAGCAATAATAGGCCCTCCGCAACAAAATACTTGTGACTGTGGTCTTGTAGTCCAACCAGAAGTAACAGTTCCACTGGCCGGGGAACCAGTCGTGGTCGGAGGTAGAGGGAAAACTGTAGCCACAAAGGGACTATCCACCTTGTTACTGGAGACCACTGTGAGTGAGCTGAGACCAGTACCAGAGCAGTCTTCTCGCCAGCTGGGGACAGTGAAGAAGTGGGAAAGCATCAGCAAGTGCCAAGTCGGGGACCCAGCGGGACAGCAGAGGTGATGCTTGTGGAGTGCCAAACCAGGGACCTAACGTGTCAGCAAGGGTGAAGCTTGGGGAGTATCTGTAAATGCCAAGCCAGGGACCCAGCGGGGAAGCGGGGGTGATGCTTGTGGAGTGCCAAGCCAGGGACCTAACATGTCAGCAAGGGTGAAGCTTGAGGAGCATCTGTATCTGTGAGTGCCAAGCCAGCGACCCAGCGGGGAAGCGGGGGTTACACTTGTGGAGTACCAAGCCAGGGACCTAACATGTCAGCAAGGGTGAAGCTTGAGGAGTATCTGTAAGTGTCAAGCCTGGGACCCAGTGGGCAAGCAGGGGTGACGCTTGTGGAGTGCCAAGCCAGGGACCTAGTGTGTCAGCAAGGGTGAAGCTTGAGGAGCATCTGTAAGTGTCAAGCCAGGGACCCAGCGGGCAAGCGGGGGTGACGCTTGTGGAGTGCCAAGCCAGGGACCTAGTGTGTCAGCAAGGGTGAAGCTTGAGGAGTATCTGTAAGTGTCAAGCCAGGGACCCAGCGGGCAAGCGGGGGTGACGCTTTTGGAGTGCCAAGCCAGGGACCTAACGTGTTTGCAAGGGTGAAGCTTGAGGAGCATCTGTATCTGTGAGTGCCAAGCCAGGGACCCAGCGGGGAAGCGGGGGTTACACTTGTGGAGTGCCAAGCCAGGGACCTAACATGTCAGCAAGGGTGACTGTTGAGGAGTATCTGTAAGTGCCAAGCCAGGGACCCAGCGGGCAAGCGAGGGTGACGCTTGTGGAGTGCCAAGCCAGGGACCTAGGGTGTCAGCAAGGGTGAAGCTTGAGGAGCATCTGTGGGTGCCAAGCCAGGGACCCAGCGGGGAAGCGGGGGTGACGCTTGAGGAAGATACGGAGTGCTGGATTGGAAGAACTCAGGAGATCCGGTGTCCGTGGATCAGTAGGTCTAGTGAGGGCCGAGAGCTCGGTGGAAGAGAAGATCTACAATAGGAGATTGTAGAAGAAGTGGAGTTCATTGCAACCTTTGTTAGAAACTGTTACAAGACTGTTGCCATAGGAGACAGCGGTCCTACTCATGCAGACGTGGTGCCCGGCTGAATGCCTTTCCCTGCATGGCTGTCTGCCTATAGAAGTCTCGGAGTCTGCCAATTAACATTGCATCTACTTGAGGGTGTCCTGGCCCCAACCCTCTCTCCCACAGCTCTGTTTAGGAGACAATAAATCTCTTTGCATTCAAGAAGTGTCTGGCGCCCATCAATCCACCTTGCACTGCACCCACCATGCCTCGTAAACCCACTCTACACAGAAGGATGTCAGCTGTCCCTAACTCTGGAGGTCACCATTAGGCCCCCGGGGGCCCCCGTGACTTTGCTACATGTAATTGTCATCTGATCAGATTCACCATCCACCTCTGTCCACTAGAGGTGAACCCAACACTGGAGATACATCAGTTAGAGATATAACTGCTATCTATGAGTGCTTCCTTCCTGTCAATGGTTGCTAGGAAAGCAGCAGGTGCCGGCACCCGCCGTGTCACCCGATCCCATTCATTTACTGGCTGGGAATGCCCAGGCAAGGAAACAAAGGGATGGGCACTGTTCTCCCGCTGACACCAATAATGGGGCACCATTTCTCCTCCTAATGCCAATGATGGGGCTCTATTCCTCCCACTGAAACCAATGATGGGACACTATTCCTCTCACTGACACCAATGATGGGGCACTATTCCTCCCACTGATACCAATGATGGGACACTATTCCTCCCACTGATACCAATGATGGGACACTATTCCTCCCACTGATACCAATGATGGGGCACTATTCCTCCCACTGATACCAATGATGGGGCACTATTCCTCCCACTGATACCAATGATGGGGACACTATTCTTCCCACTGACCCCAATGATGGGGACACTATTCCTCCCACTGATACCAATGATGGGACACTATTCCCCCCACTGATACCAATGATGGGACACTATTCCTCCCACTGACACCAATGATAGGACACTATTCCTCCCACTGATACCAATGATGGGGCACTATTCCTCCCACTGACACCAATGATGGGACACTATTCCTCCCACTGATACCAATGATGGGGCACTATTCCTCCCACTGATACCAATGATGGGACACTATTCCTCCCACTGATACCAATGATGGGACACTATTCATTCCACTGATACCAATGATGGGACACTATTCCTCCCACTGATACCAATGATGGGGCACTATTCCTCCCACTGACACCAATGATGGGACACTATTCCTCCCACTGACACCAATGATAGGACACTATTCCTCCCACTGATACCAATGATGGGGCACTATTCCTCCCACTGATACCAATGATGGGGCACTATTCCTCCCACTGATACCAATGATGGGGCACTATTCCTCCCACTGATACCAATGATGGGACACTATTCCTCCCACTGATACCAATGATGGGACACTATTCCTCCCACTGATACCAATGATGGGACACTATTCCTCCCACTGATACCAATGATGGGACACTATTCCTCCCACTGATACCAATGATGGGGCACTATTCCTCCCACTGATACCAATGATGGGGCATTATTCCTCCCACTGATACCAATGATGGGGCACTATTCCTCCCACTGACACCAATGATGGGGCACTATTCCTCCCACTGATACCAATGATGGGGCACTATTCCTCCCACTGATACCAATGATGGGGCACTATTCCTCCCACTGACACCAATGATGGGACACTATTCCTCCCACTGATACCAATGATGGGGCACTATTCATCCCATTGACACCAATGATGGGACACTATTCCTCCCACTGATACCAATGATGGGGCACTATTCATCCCATTGACACCAATGATGGGGCACTATTCCCCCCACTGACACCAATGATGGGGCACTATTCATCCCATTGACACCAATGATGGGACACTATTCCTCCCACTGATACCAATGATGGGGCACTATTCATCCCATTGACACCAATGATGGGGCACTATTCCTCCCACTGATATCAATGATGGGGTGCTATTCCTCCCACTGATACCAATGATGGGGCACTATTCATCCCATTGACACCAATGATGGGACACTATTCCTCCCACTGATACCAATGATGGGGCACTATTCCTCCCACTGACACCAATGATGGGGCACTATTCCCCCCCCACTTTTATTTTTCCCGGAGTTCAGCTTTAGCTCTGGTGATGTCGGGGGGGGGGGGGGGACTATCGGAGTCATCCGCTCCCAAGCTCTGAGTTATTTGGGACTTTGTGTTGGATCGATAGGAATCTGTGAGATCGATCGTCCGCTGAGCCTTCCAGTCTTCCGGATCTCCAGCCACCTTGATGTGATCGAACCTCATCGCCTCCCTCTGGATTGCTGCACCTCCAGTGATTGGTCACCAGATGGCAGCACCTGCCTGGAGTCAGTGGACACGGAGAATGTCCCGGGCGATCACCTCCATCGATTGTTTAGAAGAATCAAAATTTGACTAAAGCCGAACTCCGGGCTGAAGGCTGAATACATAGATGGGGGGGGGAGGATGTTCTACCCGTTTTCTGTCCATCCAGTCCTGAGATTTTACCAGCTCTGCCACACTGCAAAGCAGGAGAAGTGGGGGGGGGGGACACCTAATTTTTTTTTTCAGTTGCAGGTCTCTTACCCGCCCCCCAGTCTGGGGAAAGGGGGAAGCAGCGGAATGATGAGCTCCTCTCTCTGTCACTCTGCTCCTTCCTCCTATCAGCATACTTCTTGCACTGCAACACAACTGATTGGCTCTTTATGCTGCTTCTCCTTCCCCCAGCCTGAGCTCTGCTGCACAGGGGCTGCAAGAGGCTGATAGCGGGTCCCATTCAGGTACCGAGAGCCACAAAAAAAACAGAAATGTAATGTGTGGTAACGAGGGCAGAGCTGCAATAACTGTCCGTTATATCTCCATTTAATGTTTATTTCCAACCAAAATGTTTTCTTTTTTTAATTATTATTAGCTGAGATGCCGAATCACTGCTGGGAGGGGGAGCTGAGATGCCGAATCACCGCTGGGAGGGGGAGCTGAGATGCCGAATCACCGCTGGGAGGGGGAGCTGAGATGCTGAATCACTGCTGGGAGGGGGAGCTGAGATGCCGAATCACCGCTGGGAGGGGGAGCTGAGATGCCGAATCACCGCTGGGAGGGGGAGCTGAGATGCCGAATCACCGCTGGGAGGGGGAGCTGAGCTTCTGAGTCATTGCTGGGAGGGGGAGCTGAGATGCCGAATCACAGCTGGGAGGGGGATAGGTGAAGCCGAACTGGAATCTCGATGATCTTTGTGTATTTCTCCCAGATCTGTGCAGTCATCCAGTGTGAGACTTCCTGTAATAAAGACCGCTCACTGCTGTCCTTTCCTTGTGCAGGGGGACTGGTCTTGTCTCCGCCCCCCTCCTGTAGTGGGTGGAGCCTGCTGGGCCCCTCCCACAGCTCTGCCCTCTGCACAGCTATGTATAGAACAGTGATGATGTCACGGCTGCTTTTACAAGGTAATATCCGAGTTTATAGAGGCTTTTGGTGCTCACAGAGCAGATTTATATCCTTACATCAAGATCCCCATCAGAGCCCCCCCCTTACATCAAAATCCCCATCAGAGTCCCCCCCTTACATCAAGATCCCCATCAGAGTCCCCCCTTACATCAAGAACCCCATCAGAGCCCCCCCCTTACATCAAGATCCCCATCAGAGCCCCCCCCCTTACATCAAAATCCCCATCAGAGTCCCCCCCTTACATCAAGATCCCCATCAGAGTCCCCCCCTACAGATCAAGATCCCCATCAGAGTCCCCCCTTACATCAAGATCCCCATCAGAGTCCCCCCTTACATCAAGATCCCCATCAGAGTCCCCCCCTTACATCAAGATCCCCATCAGAGTCCCCCCTTACATCAGTGTCCACATCAGAGTCCCCCCCTTACATCAAAATCCCCATCAGATTCCCCCCTTACATCAAGATCCCCATCAGAGCCCCCCCCTTACATCAAGATCCCCATCAGAGCCCCCCCTTACATCAAGATCCCCATCAGATTCCCCCCTTACATCAATATCCCCATCAGAGTCCCCCCTTACATCAAGATCCCCATCAGAGCCCCCCCCTTACATCAAGATCCCCATCAGAGTCCCCCCTTACATAGAGATCCCCATCAGAGTTCCCCCTTACATCAAGATCCCCATCAGAGTCCCCCCTTACATCAAGATCCCCATCAGATTCCCCCCTTACATCAAGATCCTCATCAGATTCCCCCCTTACATCAAGATCCCCATCAGAGTCCCCCCTTACATCAAGATCCCCATCAGAGTCCCCCCTTACATCAAGATCCCCATCAGAGTCCCCCCTTACATCAGTGTCCACATCAGAGTCCCCCCCTTACATCAAAATCCCCATCAGATTCCCCCCTTACATCAAGATCCCCATCAGAGCCCCCCCTTACATCAAGATCCCCATCAGAGCCCCCCCTTACATCAAGATCCCCATCAGATTCCCCCCTTACATCAATATCCCCATCAGAGTCCCCCCTTACATCAAGATCCCCATCAGAGCCCCCCCCTTACATCAAGATCCCCATCAGAGTCCCCCCTTACATAGAGATCCCCATCAGAGTTCCCCCTTACATCAAGATCCCCATCAGAGTCCCCCCTTACATCAAGATCCCCATCAGATTCCCCCCTTACATCAAGATCCTCATCAGATTCCCCCCTTACATCAAGATCCCCATCAGAGCCCCCCCCTTACATCAAGATCCCCATCAGAGCCCCCCCCTTACATCAAGATCTCCATCAGAGCCCCCCCCTTACATCAAGATCCCCATCAGAGTCCCCCCCTTACATCAAGATCCCCATCAGAGTCCCCCCTTACATCAAGATCCCCATCAGAGTCCCCCCCTTACATCAAGATCCCCATCAGAGTCCCCCCCTTACATCAAGATCCCCATCAGAGTCCCCCCTTACATCAAGATCCCCATCAGAGTCCCCCCTTACATCAAGATCCACATCAGAGTCTCCCCCCTTACATCAAGATCCCCATCAGAGTCCCCCCTTACATCAAGATCTCCATCAGAGTCCCCCCCTTACATCAAGATCCCCATCAGAGTCCCCCCTTACATCAAGATCCCCATCAGAGTCCCCCCTTACATCAAGATCCCCATCAGAGTCCCCCCTTACATCAAGATCCCCATCAGAGTCCCCCCTTACATCAAGATCCCCATCAGAGTCCCCCCTTACATCAAGATCCCCATCAGATTCCCCCCTTACATCAAGATCCCCATCAGAGCCCCCCCTTACATCAAGATCCCCATCAGAGCCCCCCCTTACATCAAGATCCCCATCAGAGTCCCCCCTTACATCAAGATCCCCATCAGAGTCCCCCCTTACATCAAGATCCCCATCAGAGTCTCCCCTACATCAAGATCCCCATCAGATTCCCCCCTTACATCAAGATCCCCATCAGAGCCCCCCTTACATCAAGATCCTCATCAGATTCCCCTTTACATCAATATCCCCATCAGAGTCCCCCCCTTACATCAAGATCCCCATCAGAGTCCCCCCTTACATAGAGATCCCCATCAGAGTTCCCCCTTACATCAAGATCCCCATCAGATTCCCCCCTTACATCAAGATCCCCATCAGAGTCCCCCCTTACATAGAGATCCCCATCAGAGTTCCCCCTTACATCAAGATCCCCATCAGATTCCCCCCTTACATCAAGATCCCCATCAGAGTCCCCCCCTTACATAGAGATCCCCATCAGAGTTCCCCCTTACATCAAGATCCCCATCAGAGTCCCCCCTTACATCAAGATCCCCATCAGATTCCCCCCTTACATCAAGATCCTCATCAGAGCCCCCCCCTTACATCAAGATCCCCATCAGAGTCCCCCCCTTACATCAAGATCCCCATCAGAGTCCCCCCCCCCCTTACATCAAGATCCCCATCAGAGTCCCCCCTTACATCAAGATCCCCATCAGAGTCCCCCCTTACATCAAGATCCCCATCAGAGTCCCCCCTTACATCAAGATCCCCATCAGAGTCCCCCCTTACATCAAGATCCCCATCAGAGTCCCCCCTTACATCAAGATCCCCATCAGAGTCCCCCCTTACATCAAGATCCTCATCAGATTCCCCCCTTACATCAAGATCCCCATCAGAGTCCCCCCTTACATCAAGATCCCCATCAGAGTCCCCCCTTACATCAAGATCCCCATCAGAGTCCCCCCTTACATCAAGATCCCCATCAGAGTCCCCCCCTTACATCAAGATCCCCACCTTACATCAAGATCCTCATCAGATTCCCCCCTTACATCAAGATCCCCATCAGAGCCCCCCTTACATCAAGATCCCCATCAGAGTCCCCCCTTACATCAAGATCCCCATCAGAGTCCCCCTTACATCAAGATCCCCATCAGAGTCCCCCTTACATCAAGATCCTCATCAGATTCCCCCCTTACATCAAGATCCCCATCAGAGCCCCCCCCCCTTACATCAAGATCCCCATCAGAGTCCCCCCTTACATCAAGATCCTCATCAGATTCCCCCCTTACATTAAGATCCCCATCAGATTCCCCCCTTACATCAAGATCCTCATCAGATTCCCCCCTTACATTAAGATCCCCATCAGATTCCCCCCTTACATCAAGATCCCCATCAGAGTCCCCCCTTACATCAAGATCCCCATCAGATTCCCCCCTTACATCAAGATCCTCATCGGATTCCCCCCTTACATCAAGATCCCCATCAGAGTCCCCCCTTACATCAAGATCCCCATCAGAGCCCCCCTTACATCAAGATCCCCATCAGAGTCCCCCCTTACATCAAGATCCCCATCAGATTCCCCCCTTACATCAAGATCCTCATCAGAGTCCCCCCTTACATCAAGATCCCCATCAGAGTCCCCCCTTACATCAAGATCCCCATCAGAGCCCCCCCTTACATCAAGATCCCCATCAGATTCCCCCCTTACATCAAGATCCCCATCAGAGTCCCCCTTACATCAAGATCCCCATCAGAGTCCCCCCTTACATCAAGATCCCCATCAGATTCCCCCCTTACATCAAGATCCCCATCAGAGTCCCCCCTTACATCAAGATCCCCATCAGAGTCCCCCCTTACATCAAGATCCTCATCAGATTCCCCCCTTACATCAGTGTCCCCATCAGATTCCCCCCTTACATCAAGATCCCCATCAGAGTCCCCCCTTACATCAAGATCCCCATCAGATTCCCCCCTTACATCAAGATCCCCATCAGAGTCCCCCCTTACATCAAGATCCCCATCAGAGTCCCCCCTTACATCAAGATCCTCATCAGATTCCCCCCTTACATCAAGATCCCCATCAGAGTCCCCCCTTACATCAAGATCCCCATCAGATTCCCCCCTTACATCAAGATCCTCATCAGATTCCCCCCTTACATCAAGATCCCCATCAGAGTCCCCCCTTACATCAAGATCCCCATCAGATTCCCCCCTTACATCAAGATCCCCATCAGATTCCCCCCTTACATCAAGATCCCCATCAGAGTCCCCCCTTACATCAAGATCCTCATCAGATTCCCCCCTTACATCAAGATCCCCACCTTACATCAAGATCCTCATCAGAGTCCCCCCTTACATCAAGATCCCCATCAGAGTCCCCCCTTACATCAAGATCCCCATCAGATTCCCCCCTTACATCAAGATCCCCATCAGAGTCCCCCCTTACATCAAGATCCCCATCAGAGTCCCCCCTTACATCAAGATCCCCATCAGATTCCCCCCTTACATCAAGATCCTCATCAGATTCCCCCCTTACATCAAGATCCCCATCAGAGTCCCCCCTTACATCAAGATCCCCATCAGATTCCCCCCTTACATCAAGATCCCCATCAGATTCCCCCCTTACATCAAGATCCCCATCAGAGTCCCCCCTTACATCAAGATCCTCATCAGATTCCCCCCTTACATCAAGATCCCCACCTTACATCAAGATCCTCATCAGAGTCCCCCCTTACATCAAGATCCCCATCAGAGTCCCCCCTTACATCAAGATCCCCATCAGATTCCCCCCTTACATCAAGATCCCCATCAGATTCCCCCCTTACATCAAGATCCTCATCAGATTCCCCCCTTACATTAAGATCCCCATCAGATTCCCCCCTTACATCAAGATCCCCATCAGAGTCCCCCCTTACATCAAGATCCCCATCAGATTCCCCCCTTACATCAAGATCCCCATCAGAGTCCCCCCTTACATCAAGATCCTCATCAGATTCCCCCCTTACATTAAGATCCCCATCAGATTCCCCCCTTACATCAAGATCCCCATCAGAGTCCCCCCTTACATCAAGATCCCCATCAGAGCCCCCCTTACATCAAGATCCCCATCAGAGTCCCCCCTTACATCAAGATCCCCATCAGATTCCCCCCTTACATCAAGATCCCCATCAGAGTCCCCCCTTACATCAAGATCCCCATCAGAGTCCCCCCTTACATCAAGATCCCCATCAGAGCCCCCCCTTACATCAAGATCCCCATCAGATTCCCCCCTTACATCAAGATCCCCATCAGAGTCCCCCTTACATCAAGATCCCCATCAGAGTCCCCCCTTACATCAAGATCCCCATCAGATTTCCCCCTTACATCAAGATCCCCATCAGAGTCCCCCCTTACATCAAGATCCCCATCAGAGTCCCCCCTTACATCAAGATCCTCATCAGATTCCCCCCTTACATCAGTGTCCCCATCAGATTCCCCCCTTACATCAAGATCCCCATCAGAGTCCCCCCTTACATCAAGATCCCCATCAGATTCCCCCCTTACATCAAGATCCCCATCAGAGTCCCCCCTTACATCAAGATCCCCATCAGAGTCCCCCCTTACATCAAGATCCTCATCAGATTCCCCCCTTACATCAAGATCCCCATCAGAGTCCCCCCTTACATCAAGATCCCCATCAGATTCCCCCCTTACATCAAGATCCCCATCAGAGTCCCCCCTTACATCAAGATCCTCATCAGATTCCCCCCTTACATCAAGATCCCCACCTTACATCAAGATCCTCATCAGAGCCCCCCTTACATCAAGATCCTCATCAGAGTCCCCCCTTACATCAAGATCCTCATCAGAGTCCCCCCTTACATCAAGATCCCCATTAGAGTCCCCCCTTACATCAAGATCCCCATCAGAGCCCCCCCCTTACTTTAAGATCCCCATCAGAGTCCCCCCTTACATCAAGATCCCCATCAGAGCCCCCCTTACATCAAGATCCTCATCAGATTCCCCCCTTACATCAAGATCCCCATCAGAGCCCCCCCCTTACAGAGTCCCCCTACAGTTTGGTGACCCCCGGCTTGCACAATGTTTTTTCTGGTCTATGGCCCCAGGTGAGGTCCCAACCCCCGGGTCAGAATACACAATAAAAAACGTGTCTTTCTTTTGCAAGAAAAGTGAATTAACACTTAAAAACCAAAAATAAACTCAAAGAGAATTTTCACAGAATTTTTAGGCTTCCTGAAGATGAAGATCCCCCAACAATCAGCGGAGGATCGGAGGGCCACCCACAGAACAATCTCTCCATCGCACATCTGTAGATGTGATCTCCTCCATGTAGGTCTGTCCATTGTCCAGGCATCACTCTGTCCCCTCCCCCGTGTCACCCCCCACCCCTCCTGACATCACATTGAAAGGCTCAGAAGAACGTCCCGGGACAGAGGACAGAAGAATCTACAGAGGACTCAGCGGGGATTTCTCTACAACCCATGAAGAACTCAACAACAATCAATTATTTCAAATGTTGCAAAATAAAAACTAAAAGGAGCCCGAAAATCAGAGCGCGGAGGGGGGAGTTCTCCTCGAAGAGGTCCATACACGGCGACTCCGAGAATAAAGGATCATAACAGAGGTGAGCCAATCAGAGAGCTCGGGGAAGGTTCTCACTAGAATTGGGGAGGGGGGGGGGGAGCGGATTGATTGGTAAAATAATCAATTTCGCTACAAAACTGCAGATTTCGCCATCGCCAGATATTCCGGGAAATCTCCATTTCCCTCATTGAGCCGACTGGGGTGAAATTTGGTGCAAAAAACACGTTTTTTCCTGTATTTTGTGTATTTTAGAAAAGTTTATTTATTTTTTAAGTTTATATTCGTAGTTTTTTTTCCGTTTTTTTTAGAAAAGTTTATTTATTTTTTTAGTTTATATTTGTATTTTTTTTCCTTTTTTTGTGTTTTTTTTTAAATTTTTTTAATTTATTTTTTAGTTTATATTTGTATTTTTTTTCCTTTTCGTTTGTGTTTTTCAGAAAAGTTTTATATATTTTCTTAGTTTATATTTGTATCTTTTTTTCTTTTTTGTGTGTTTTTTTTAGAAAAGTTATTTTGTTTTTTAGTTTATATTTGTAATTTTTTTGTGTTTTTTTTGTGTTTATATTTGTATTTTTTTAATTTTATTTTGTGTTTTTTAATAAAGTTTTGTTTATTTTCTTAGTTTATATTTGTATTTGTTTTCCTTTTTTGTGTATTTTTTTAGAGAAGTTTATTTATTTTTTGAGTTCATATTTGTATTTTTTTACCTTTTCTTTTGTGTTTTTTCTTATATTTGTATTTTGTTTTCTTGTGTTTATATTTGTGTTTTTTTTCCTTTTATTTTGTGTTGTTTAGAAAAGTTTTGTTTATGTTCTTAGTTTATATTTGTCTTCCTTTTTTGTGTGTTTTTTTTAGAAAAGTTTATTTATTTTTTGAGTTTATATTTGTATTTTTTTACCTTTTCTTTTGTGTTTTTTAGAAAAAGTTTTTTTTTTTTTTTTCTTAGTTTATATTTGTATTTTTTTTTTTGTGATTTTTTTTTAGAAAAGTTTATTTTTTTCTTAGAATATACTTGTAGTTTTTTTTTTCTTTTTTGTGATTATGATTTGTATAGTGACACCAAACAACTGTACACATCCTCTACTTGAAGCAGACCTCCAGCACTGCTCTGTACTGGCTCCGCCTCCTCTATACTGGCTCCGCCCCTACTACTCCCGCCAGCACTGCCATTGTAGCGCGTTCAGAGATGCCGTCGCTGCTCCCCGGCAGAGCCCATCAGTGTAGCGGCGCACACATCGGTGATTTCCCGCATATATGAAACCCCCACTATGCGCAGATGTGCAGAAGGGCTTGCTTGGTACCTGAAGCCCCGGTGGCACATCTAAGCACACAAAGGGGAGCGGGGGAGGGGGGAGGGGGGAGGGGGGATGGGGGGGCTCTGTGGGCTCCTAAACCTCTCCTTTTTCATCTCACTTCCATTTGTTTGGAATGAGAAGTGCATGTTGGTTGCAGTCATGTACCCTACTCTATGCGCACTACATGTCCCACAGTCCATAGTTCATAGTCCCTAGTTCTATAGTCCATAGTTTTCCATCCATAGTTCTTAGTCCATTGTCGCTCGTCCCTAGTTCATACTTCCTAGTCCATAATTCATAGACCATAGTCCTAAAGTTTCCAGTCCGTAGTCCCTAGTCCATAGTTTCTAGTCCATAGTCCCATAGTACATCGTTTCTAGTCCATAGTCCCATAGTACATAGTTTCTAGTCCATAGTCCCTAGTCCATAGTCCTTAGTCCATAGTCCCAAAGTACATATTTTCTAGTCCATAGTCCCACAGCCCATAGTTTCTAGTCCATAGTCCCATAGTACATAGTTTCTAGTCTATAGTCCCATAGTACATCGTTTCTAGTCCACAGTCCCATAGTACATAGTTTCTAGTCCATAGTCCCTAGTCCATAGTCCTTAGTCCATAGTCCCAAAGTACATATTTTCTAGTCCATAGTCCCACAGCCCATAGTTTCTAGTCCATAGTCCCATAGTACATAGTTTCTAGTCCATAGTCCCATAGTCCATAGTTTCTGGTCTATAGTCCCATAGTACATAGTTTCTAGTCCATAGTCCCTAGTCCATACTCCCTAGTCCATAGTCCCATAGTAGATAGTTTCTAGTCCATAGTCCTATAGTCCCTAGTCCATAGTCCCATAGTTCCTAGTTCTATAGTCTATAGTCACTCATCCATAGTTTTAAAGTTCCTAGTCTATAGTTCCATAGTCCATAGAGCCTAGTCCATACTTCTATAGTCTATAGTACATAGTTCCAAAGTCCCTAGTCCATAGTCTCTCACCCATATTTCTTAGTCCATTGTCCCATAGTCCATAGTCCTTCGTCCCTAGTTCATAATCCATAGACCATAGCCCCTAGTCCATAGCCCCTAGTCCCATATTCCATAGCCCCTAGTCCCATAGTACATAGTCTCTAGTCCATAGTCCCTCGTCCATAGACCATAGTCCATAGTTTCTAATCCACAGTACCATACTACATATTCCCTAGTCCCTAAGTCCATAGTACATAGTCCCTAGTCCATAGCCCCTAGTCCCATAGTCCGTAGTACATAGTTTCTAGTCCATAGTGATTAGGAGAGGGTGGCTACATACCGGGGACCGGTGGAGAAGGACGGCAGCTCCCCCCTCTAGCAGGAAGTCACATTACAGCAGTAAAAAAGGAAAAAAAAAGGACTGTGTTGTCCCTCATCCCTAGTCCATAGTTCATAGACCATAGTGCCATAGTTTCTAGTCCCTAGTGCCATAGTCTCATAGTACATAATTTCTAGTCCATAGTCCCATAGCCCATAGTTTCTAGTCCATAGTCCCATAGTCTCATAGTCCCATAGTCCATATTTTCTAGTCCATAGTCCATAGTTCTTAGTCCATAGTCCCATAGCCCATAGTTTCTAGTCCATGAACACATTCTGGAATACAATATATGTTTTTAAAGTTTAGTGTCACTTTCACATGTGCAACTATACTGCCACCCCTCCGAAGAGCGATCCATGGTAGATTGCTTTTCAGAGGGTTTTTGACAGGTGGTGATATGTCGCCTCCTCAGCAACTGCTTTAAACCTCAAAATGGCTGCAGCACAGGGCGGTAGCGGCATGGCTCCGTTTGCTTGAATGCGTCATGTTTGGTGCCAAATGCGACATTTAACTTTTGCCGCAGACTCCAAGCAAAGCATTGTGGCTGTCACATGAGTACAGCCCTAGGCAGCTGCAATGCTTTGTTTAGGTGGGTCATCGGGGGGCAGTAAAATTGTGGCTCAACCACTTCCTTTTACTACCACCCATAGGAATGAGCCGGAAATGTTTTTTTTTTCATCTTTATTTAGATAGACCATATATAGACTAGACCATAGATAACCCATAGATGGACTAGACCATAGATAGACCATAGATAGACCATAGATAGTCCATAGACAGACCATCGATAGACTAGACTATAGATAGCCCATGGATAGACCATGGATAGCCCATAAATAGCCCATAGATAGACCATAGATGGCCTATAGATAGACCATAGATAGACTAGACCATAGATAGACCATAGATAGTCCATTGATAGACCATAGATAGCCCATAGATAAACCACAGATAGCCCATAGATAGACCATAGATAGACCATATATAGACTAGACCATAAATAGCCCATAGATAGACCACAGATAGCCCATAGATATACTATAGAGAGCCCATGGATAGCCCATGGATAGACCATAGATAGCCCATAGAAAGTCTATAGACAGACTAGACCATAGATAGCCCATAGATAGACCATAGATACACCATAGATAGCCCATAGATTGACCATAGATAGACTAGATCATAGATAGCCCATAGATAGACCATAGATAGCCTATAGATAGACCACAAATAGCCAATAGATAGCCCAAAGATAGACCATAGAGAGCCCATAGATAGACCCTAGATAGCCCATAGATAGCCCATGGATAGCCCATGGATAGACCATGGATAGACAACAGATAGCTCATAGATAGCCCATTGATAGACCATAGATAGCTCATAGATAGACCGTAGATAGACTAGATCATAGATAGCCCATATATAGACCATAAATAGACTATAGATAGACCATAGATAGACCACAAATAGCCCACAGATAGCCCATAGATAGACCATAGATAGACCATACATAGACCATAGATAGCCCATAGTTAGCCCATAGATAGACCACAAATAGTCCATAGATAGATCACAAATAGCCCATAGTTATACCATAGATAGCCCATAGATAGCCCATAGATAGCCCATAGATAGCCCATAGATAGACCTTAGATACACTATAGATAGCCCATAGATAGACCGTAGATAGCTCATAGATAGCCCATAGATAGCCCATAGATAGACCATAGATAGACCTTAGATAGACCTTAGATAGACCATAGATAGCCCATAGATAGACCATAGATAGACCTTAGATAGACCTTAGATAGACCATAGATAGACCTTAGATAGACCATAGATAGCCCATAGATAGACCATAGATAGACCATAGATAGCCCATAGATAGACCATAGATAGCCCATAGATAGACTATAGATAGCCCATAGATAGCCCATAGATAGCCCATAGATAGACCTTAGATAGCCCATAGATAGACTTTAGATAGCCCATAGATAGACCATAGATAGACCATAGATAGACCGTAGATAGACCGTAGATAGCCCGTAGATAGACCGTAGATAGACCGTAGATAGACCATAGATAGCCCATAGATAGACCTTAGATAGACCTTAGATAGACCATAGATAGACCATAGATAGCCCATAGATAGACCATAGATAGCCCATAGATAACCCATAGATAGACCATAGATAGCCCATAGATAGCCCATAGATAGACCATAGATAACCCATAGATAGACCATAGATAGACCATAGATAGACCTTAGATAGACCATAGATAGACCTTAGATAGACCATAGATAGACCATAGATAGACCATAGATAGCCCATAGATAGACCGTAGATAGCCCGTAGATAGCCCATAGATAGCCCATAGATAGACCTTAGATAGACCTTAGATAGACCATAGATAGACCATAGATAGCCCATAGATAGACCATAGATAGCCCATAGATAACCCATAGATAGCCCATAGATAGACCGTAGATAGACCGTAGATAGCCCGTAGATAGCCCGTAGATAGACCGTAGATAGCCCATAGATAGACCATAGATAGACTATACAAAGACCATAGATAGCCCATAGAGAGACACTTTATTAGGTACACTTGTTTCATTGTTTGGTAACACAAATTTCTAATCAGCCAATCACACGGCAGCAACTTAATGCATTTAGGCATCTAGTGGTGAAGACGACTTGCTGAAGTTCAAACCAAGCATCAGAATGGGGAAGAAAGGAGATCTCGGTAACTTTGAACGTGGCATGGTTGTTGGTGGCAGACGGGCCTACCTGAGTATTGTTGGTGACCATGTCCATCCCTTTATGACTACAGTGTCCCCATCTTTTGATGGCTCCTTCCAGCAGGATAATGCACCATGTCACAAAGCTCCAATCATCTCACCACTGGACAATGAGGTCTCTGTACTCCAATGGCCTCCACACTCACCACATCTCATCCAATAGAGCACCTTTGGGATGTGGTGGAACGGGAGATTGGCATTATGGGTATGCAGCCGACAAATCTGCAGCAACTGTGTGATGATATCAGGTCACTATGGAGCAAAATCTCTGAGGAACGTTTCCAACACCTTGTTGTATCTATGCCACCAAGAATGAAGGCCAAAGGGGGTCCAACCCGTTACTAACAAGGGGGGGCTAATAAAGGGGGTCCAACCCGCTACTAGCAAGGAGGACCTAATAAAGGGGGTCCAACCCACTACTAGCAAGGGAGACCTAATAAAGGGGGTCCAACCCACTACTAGCAAGGGGGACCTAATAAAGGGGGTCCAACCCGGTACTAGCAAGAGGGACCTAAGAAAGGGGGTCCAACTCGCTACTAGCAAGGGGGACCTAATAAAGTGTCTGGTGAGTGTATATTGTACATCAGTCCCTGTTCTCAAGGATCTTACAATCTAAGGGCCCCTAACTCACATTCATACATACTAGGGTCAATGTAGACAGGAGCCAATGACCTCCCAGCATGTCTTTAGAGCGTGAGAGGAAACCAACAGGGAGAACATGCAAACTCCATGCAGGTAGTGTTGTGGTTGGAATTTAAACCAATGACCACAGTGCTGCTAGGCGGAAGTGCTAACCACTTAGCCACTGTTCAGTATATAATGCTTGAGAGGAGTGTCAGAGAGTGCAGAGCTAATAAAGGAAATGAGGATCAGAGAGCGAGGACACAATATATTGGTGGATGGGGATGTACTGCAGAAGACAATATGAAACTGGGAAGATGTTACATGAGACTCGTAGAGATCAATGCTATTCCCCTAATCAATGTCCCCACTACAGACTGCTGAGGTCTGAAGGCCACACATCGTACACCAAAGGGTCACATATGGCCCTTGGGCACCAGGGCTTTACAGCTAAAAATCATCGATGTCATGCCACTGGCTCTGCCAAATGGAGATTGCCCAGGAACTGTGCGGGCATCATCAAACCTGGGGTTCACTAGTCACAGCCTATGGAACCCTTAGAACATTTGGAGGAACTGCTAGAACCTCTAGAGGATCCCCTGGAAACTCTAGAGGAATCACTAGAACCTCTGGAGGAACCCGCTAAAACCTCTAGAGGAACCCCCTAGAACCTTTGGAGGAACCTCTGGACCCTCTTGAGGAAGCCCAGAAAACTCTGGAGGAAGCCCTGGAACTTCTAAAGGAACCCCTAGAACCTCTGAAGGAAGCCCTAGAACTTTTGGAGGAAGATCAGAAGCCTCTGAAGAAACCCCAAGAACCTCTGGAGGAACCCCTGACCTCTGGAGGAATCCTGGTGGAAAATAATCACTCTAAACTGTTAGGCTATGTATCATTTTATCTATCCTTGTCTTAGTCCGTAGGGTTCAATATTGGGTTGGCTCCGCCCTTTGCAGCTATGACAGCTTCACCTCTTCTGGGAAGGCCGTCCACAAGGTTTAGGAGGGTGTCTATGGGAATGTTTGACCATTCTTCCAGAAGCGCATTTGTGAGGTCAGGCACTGATGTTGGACGAGAAGGCCTGGCTCACAGTCTCCTCTCTAATTCATCCCAAAGGTGCTCTATGGGGTTGAGGTCAGGACTTTGTGCAGGCCAGTCAAGTTCCTCCACCCCAAACTCGCTCATCCATGTCTTTATGGACCTTGCTTTGTGCACTGGTGGGCAGTCATGTTGGAACAGGAAGGGGCCGTCCCCAAACTGTTCCCACAAAGTTAGGAGCATGAAATTGTCCAACATGTCTTGGTAAGAGGTCCCTTCACTGGAACTAAGGGGCCAAGACCAACCCCTGAAAAACAACCCCCACACCATAATCCCCCCTCCCCCCCACCATAATCCCCCCTCCCCCTCCACCAAATGATTTGGACCAGTGCACAAAGCAAGGGCCCCTTTCTTCCACATTCTGATGCTCGGTTTGATCTTCAGCTAGTTGTCTTCACCACGTCTAGATGCCTGAATGCATCAAGTTGCTGCCATGTGATTGGCTGATTAGGAGCTTGCGTTACCGAGCAATAGGTGTACCTAATAAAGTGTCCGCTGAGTGTATATAGTTGTGCTCTATATGATGGGACCGATTGGTCGTAGTGGTTTTGTCTCACCAGCTGCCTCTCATTCTGTGGTCCCCGGACCCGAATGTCACACGGTATACGATCTCACTGACCCGGCGATATGCGCGGATCTCATAAATATTCCATACATTTTTCTGAGATGAGGATTATAAACATTATTAAACAAACAGTCACCAGGAATGGGAAGAGACTCCAGATGTCTCCAGCCGGCTTCTGTGTGACCGACGATTCCGAGTAACAGCTGCGCCCACCCTGCAAATGTCCAATAGGGAGACAGCGCACCGAGCGGCACCGATACTGAGCATGGGGCCTGTGCTGTCTTCATGGCACCCGATAAACCTGAACTCCCGCTAGATACAGTGAGGGGGAAAAAAAGTATTTGATCGGCTGCTGATTTTGTACGTTCGCCCCACTGACAAAGAAACGATCAGTCTAAGATTTTATTGGTCGGTTTATTATAACAGTGAGAGACATAATAACAACAAAGATATCCTGAAAAACGCATTTCAAAAAGTTATAACTTGAGTTGCATTTAAATGAGTGAAATAAGTATTTGAACCCCTTCACAAAACACGACTTGGTAGTTGGTGGAGAAACCCTTGTTGGCGATCACAGAGGTCAGACGTTTCTTGGAGTTGGCCTCCAGGTTTGCTCACATCTCAGGAGGGATTTTGTCCTCTGTTCAGATCCTCTTCAAGTCATTAAGGTTTCCAGGCTGACGTTTGGTAACTCGAACCTTCAGCTCCCTTCACATATTCTCTATGGGATGAACGTCTGGAGACTGGCTAGGCCACTCCAGGACCTTCATGTGCTTCTTCTTGAGCCACTCCTTTGTTGTCTTGGCCCTGTGTTTTGGGTCATTGTCATGCTGGAAGACCCATCCATGACCCATTTCCAATGCCCTTGGCTGAGGGAAGGAGGTTCTCTCCCAAGATTTGATGGTCCATGGCCCCATCCATTGTCCCTTTTATGCGGTGAAGTTGTCCTGTCCCCTTAGCAGAAAAACACCCTCAAAGCAAAATGTTTCCACCTCCATGTATGACGGTGGGGGATGGTGTTCTTGGGCTCATAGGACCTCGATGTATGACGGTGGGGAATGGTGTTCTTGGGGTCATAAGTCCTCCATGTATGACGGTGGGGGATGGTGTTCTTGGGGTCATAGGACCTCCATGTATGACGGTGGGGGATGGTGTTCTTGGGGTCATAGGACCTCCATGTATGACAGTGGGGAATGGTGTTCTTGGGGTCATAAGTCCTCCATGTATGACGGTGGGGGATGGTGTTCTTGGGGTCATAGGACCTCCATGTATGACGGTGGGGGATGGTGTTCTTGGGGTCATAGGACCTCCATGTATGACGGTGGGGGATGGTGTTCTTGGGGTCATAGGACCTCCATGTATGACGGTGGGGGATGGTGTTCTTGGGGTCATAGGACCTCCATGTATGACGGTGGGAGATGGTGTTCTTGGGGTCATAGGTCCTCCATGTATGACGGTGGGGGATGGTGTTCTTGGGGTCATAGGACCTCCATGTATGACGGTGGGGGATGGTGTTCTTGGGGTCATAGGACCTCCATGTATGACGGTGGGGGATGGTGTTCTTGGGGTCATAGGACCTCCATGTATGACGGTGGGAGATGGTGTTCTTGGGGTCATAGGTCCTCCATGTATGACGGTGGGGGATGGTGTTCTTGGGGTCATAGGACCTCCATGTATGACGGTGGGGGATGGTGTTCTTGGGGTCATAGGACCTCCATGTATGACGGTGGGGGATGGTGTTCTTGGGGTCATAGGACCTCCATGTATGACGGTGGGGGATGGTGTTCTTGGGGTCATAGGACCTCCATGTATGACGGTGGGGGATGGTGTTCTTGGGGTCATAGGACCTCCATGTATGACGGTGGGGAATGGTGTTCTTGGGGTCATAGGACCTCCATGTATGACGGTGGGGGATGGTGTTCTTGGGGTCATAGGACCTCCATGTATGACGGTGGGGGATGGTGTTCTTGGGGTCATAGGACCTCCATGTATGACGGTGGGGAATGGTGTTCTTGGGGTTATAGCACCTCCATGTATGACGGTGGGGGATGGTGTTCTTGGGGTCATAGGTCCTCCATGTATGATGGTGGGGGATGGTGTTCTTGGGGTCATAGGACCTCCATGTATGACGGTGGGGGATGGTGTTCTTGGGGTCATAGGCAGCATTCCTCCTCCTCCAAACACAGCGAGTTGAGTTGATGCCAAAGAGCTCGATTTTGGTCTCCTCTGACCACAACACTTTCCCCCAGTTTTCCTCTGAATCATTCGATCTCCATTAGTAATCTTCAGATGGACCTGTACATGTGATTTCCTGAGCAGGGGGACCTTGCGGGGGCTGCAGGATTTCAGTCCTTCACGGTGTAGTGTGTTACCGATTGTTTTCTTGGTGACTATGGTCCCAGCTGAGATCATTGACAAGATTCTCCCGTGTAGTTCTGGGCTGATTCCTCACCGTTCTCATGATCATTGAACCTCCACGAGGTGAGATCCTGTATGGAGCCCCAGACTGAGGGAGATCGACAGTTATTTTGTGTTTCCTCCATTTGTGAATAATCCCACCAACTGTTGTCACCCTCTCACCAAGCTGCTTGGCGATGGTCTTGTAGCCCATTCCAGCCTTGTGTAGGTCTACAATCTTCTCCCTGACATCCTTGGACAGCTCTTTGGTCTTGGCCATGGTGGAGAGATTGGAATCTGATTGATTCTGTGGACAGGTGTCTTTTATACAGGTAACAAGCTGAGATTAGGAGCACTCCCTTTAAGAGAGAGAGAAGAGTGCTCCTAATCTCAGCTTGTTACCTGTATAGAAAACACCTGGGAGCCAGAAATCTTGCTGATTGATCGGGGATCAAATACTTATTTCACTCATTAAAATGCAAATCAATTTATAACTTTTTTGAAATGCGTTTTTCTGGATATTTTTGTTGTTATTCTCTCTCACTGTTATAATAAACCGACCATTAAAATTATAGACCGATCGTTTCTTTGTCAGTGGGCGAACGTACAAAATCAGCAGGGGGGGGGTCAAATACTTTTCTCCTCCTCACTGTATGAGGAATTAAATCAATAAATTAAAGTTTTTTGAAAACGAATCAATCTGTTCTGAAGGGCAGCTCCTGTAAATAAGTGAAGGTGGCTGGAAGAAGGGGGCACTACTTCCCAGATAGCGAGCAATTGAGCTGCAATGTTATAAAATGACTTGCTAAGCTATGACTAGACCTGCCAGACTTCACAAGTCTGTTGCCCAATTGCAGCAAATCCGCTTTGCATGACTCCAGATCAACTTTCTTTGCAAACATTCTGCAAGTCTGCTGCAAGATCTGGTTCGGTTATATTTTGCAATAGTCATCCCACCACAGGGGGCACTGTGGCTGAATTTTTCATGCTGTAGACTCGCAGAGCTCTTGCTGTAGACTCACCACCTGCAACTTTGCTCTCGCTAGAGACTTGCCATGCACATTTGCTACAAATTGTTAAAGTGTCACCTAGAACTTGCGCTTCAAGTGCTCTGCAAGGCGTGCCAGTGAAAGCGTGCAGGAAGTTAACAGACTTACAATTCAACGCTGCCACAAATTTCTGGCAAGTAATCCTTGCTATCTGGGTTGTGGGCCAATCAGCTGTGCTGTATGCAAATGTGCTGACTAGGAACATGCTGACAGGAGAAGAGAGCAGAGTGATGATCTAATCAGTGAGTTGGTGCGCCTTTAATGTCCAATCACAGGCTGGGGGCCGAAGTTGGGCTTTAACTGCAGTTAATTCAAAATGTGAATAGCCACCATAAAAAAAAAAAAAATGACAAAGTACAAGACAGAGCTATGAAAGTAAACACAAAATATGAAGCCGCAGTATTAAGTACACTAAGCACAAGGGAGGTACAGGAAGCACAAGGGAAGAACAGGAAGCAAAAGGGAAGAACAGGAAGCACAAGGGAAGAATAGGAAGCACAAGGGAGGTACAGGGAGCACAAGGGAAGGACAGGAAGCACAAGGGAGGTACAGGAAGCACAAGGGAGGTACAGGAAGCACAAGGGAAGAACAGGAAGCAAAAGGGAAGAACAGGAAGCACAAGGGAAGGACAGGAAGCACAAGGGAGGGTCAGAAAGCACAAGGGAAGAACAGGAAGCACAAGGGAAGTACAATAAGCACAAAGGATGTACAATAAGCACAAGGGAAGAACAGAAAGCACAAGAGAAGTACAATAAGCACCAGGGAAGGACAGGAACCACAAGGGAGAAACAGGAAGTACAAGGGAAGGACAGGAAGCACAAGGAAAGTACAATAAGCACAAAGAGAGAACAGGAAGCACAAAGGAAGTACAATAAGCACAAGGGAAGGACAGGAAGCACAAGGGAAGTACACCAAGTACATGGGAAGGACAGGGAGCACAAGGGAAGTACACCAAGTACATGGGAAGGACAGGGAGCACAAGGGAAGGACAGGAAGTGCAAGGGAAGGTCAGGAAGCACAAGGGAAGGTCAGAAAGCACAAGGGAAGAACAGGAAGCACAAGGGAAGGACAGGAAGCACAAGGGAAGGTCAGAAAGCACAAAGGAAGAACAGGAAGCACAAGGGAAGTACAATAAGCACAAAGGAAGTACAATAAGCACAAGGGAAGAACAGGAAGCACAAGAGAAGTACAATAAGCACAAGGGAAGAACAGGAAGCACAAGGGAAGGTCAGAAAGCACAAGGGAAGTACATCAAGTGCAAGGGAAGGACAAGAAGCACAAGGGAAGAACAGGAAGCACAAGGGAAGGACAGAAAGCACAAGAGAAGGACAGGAAGTTACTGGCAGGATCACTATGTGAAAAAAAGACAGAAATAAAAGAAGACTAATGCAGCCACCACATCTAAGGACTAATGAGCTGCAATATGTTGGTTTTAGTTGTAGATATGCTTTAATACAGCATTTTTCATTATAGTATGAAAGTACTGTATACATTCTCAGTACACATATACTCTTGTTAATTATGTTTTTTATCTCCTTTATAGACTTCATATGTGTCCACATTCATCAAGAAAGAATAGTTCACAGATGTGCTTGACATAATGATGGATTCCTATAGCACCCCCTCACTCCCGCACCCCTCATTTCAGAATGGGACCGATCAGGCCAACAACGGTTGCGTCTTCAAAGAGGAATTCAAGTACTTTTTGCTGCCGGTGTCCTACAGCACGGTCTTCATTGTGGGGCTGCCACTAAACCTGACGGCCATGTGGATTTTCATTGCCAAGATGCGACCCTGGAGCTCCACTACGGTCTATATGTTTAACCTCGCCTTATCGGACACGTTGTACCTGCTGTCACTGCCCACCCTGGTTTACTATTACGCCGATCAGAACAACTGGCCATTCGGAGAAGCTTTGTGCAAGACTATGCGCTTCCTGTTCTACACCAACCTCTACTGCAGCATCCTGTTCCTCACCTGCATTAGCATTCACCGGTATATAGGAGTTTGCCATCCCCTCTATTCCCTGCACAGAATGAACTCGAGGTACGCTCATATGTTCTGTGTGGGTGTATGGATTTCGGTCAGCATCTGCCTGGTCCCCTATATGATTTTTGTGACGGTTAGCCCCAAAGGCAACGATACGATATGTCATGACACCACAATCCCTGGAGACTTTGAAGAGTATGTTGAGTACAGCACGGTCATCATGATTCTCTTGTTTGGCCTACCGTGCCTTGTGATTGCCGGCTGCTACGGGCTCATGGCTAGGGAGCTGATGAAGCCAATGGACAACGGAATCCGCCAAACTCTACCTGCCTACAAGAGAAAATCCATTAAGACCATCATCATAGTCCTCACCGTGTTCATCATTTGCTTTTTGCCCTTCCACATTACGCGCACAATCTACTATTACGCCCGACTCTTAGATGCAAACTGTGAGTTGCTGAACGTTGTAAACCTGAGCTACAAGATAACACGCCCATTGGCGAGCGCAAACAGCTGCTTTGACCCTGTTTTATACTTCTTGGCCAGTGAAAATTACCAGAAGAGACTGGTCAGCGCCGTGAAAAATATCTCAAATGCGTGTAGGAGACATCTACCTGTTACTCATCACTTGCCCACAACCAACAAAAGGGACAGCCTGGCCGTGATCACCGACCAAGGCATGGAAAACATTGGGAGCTTAGGAAACCTCCTGAGTAATAATCAAGGTACCAACCATCCAGATGAGATAGAAGTAGAGATGGACACTAACAATAGGAACCACGAGCAAACGTCCACAGAAGGTGTGGGAGAGAATGCAAAAATTAAAGTGAAATGGAGAAACTCAGGAAAAAACATGGAAGCAAATGGAAACATTGGGGTGGGTGTAGCAGGAGAGAACAGAGGAGAGCCTAGAAAAGATGAGGGAAACGTTGTAGATGGAAAAAATGTGATAGCGTGTAATGATGCTGTTAAAAAAATGCTGAGATCACAAAGTGACAATGTGTCAGACAGAAAAAGAAACAATGCAAATGGAGAGAAGAGAAGGTACTGGAGTTTAAGGAGAATGAGGGGACCTCAAATTGACACCTTCAAAAGTAGCTTGTGTGAAGGAGAGCGGACCTCATCCTGGAATCTTCTAGACACAGCAAGTCAAGGAGGACAGAGCATGTACAATCGGGAAGACAATTCCATGAGGAATGAGCTGCTTTTCCTCCCAAGCATCTAAATAAAAGCTAACCAGACCACTCATTGTCCAAAACAGTATACGAATAAAGTTTATTGACTACCTCCAAATGATGCAGCTTAGGTGTCACCAGTGAAAGGTACTGTTAATACTACATCATACAAAGACAATGTAGACAATTGTGCTCTTCCGACCTAGTGGTAACAGTTTGGTGAAGACCCTTTTCTGTTCCAGCATGACTGTCCCCCTGTGTACTATGCTTGCTCCATAAAGACATGGTTTAACCAGTTTGGTGTGGAGGAACTCCAGTGTCCTGCCCAGAGCCCTGACCTCCACCCTACTTTTAGAAGACCTTTAGTATAAGGTCTTCTCATCCAACATCAGTACCTGCCCTTAACCCTACTACAAATCTTTGGTATGAGGTCTTCTCATCTCAAAGGCATTCAGTAGGTTTGAGGTCATGGAGGAACTTGAGTGCCCAGCAGAGAGCCCTGACCTCAACCCTACTTTTGGAAGACCTTTGGTATAAGGTCTTCTAATCCAACATCAGAACCTGTCCTTAACCCTAAAGAACACCTCAGAGATGAGGTCTTCTCATCCTGAAGGTGTTCAGTAGGTTAAAGGTCATGGAGACACTCAAAGGTCCTGCACAGAGCTCTGACCTCAACCCTACATTTGGAAGACCTTTGGTACCTTGGGCCTTCTCATCCAACAACAGTACTTGCCCTTAACCCTACAGAAGACCTCTGGGATGAGGTCTTCTCATCCCAAAGGTGTTCAGTAGGTTTGAGGTCATGGAGGAACTCAAGTGTCCTGCATATAGCCCTGACCTTAACACTACTGAGCACCTTTGGGATCAATTAGGTTGTGAGCCAGGTCTTCTCATCTAAAATAAGTACCTGACTTTACAAATGCTCTTTTGGCTGAACGGGCACAGATTCCCACGGACACCCTCCAAAATCTTGTGGGATGCCTTTCCAGAAGAGTGGAGTGGAACTCAAGTGTCCTGCACAGAGCCCCAACCTCAATTCTACTGAACATCTTTGGGATGAATTGGAATGGTGAGCCAGGTCTTCTCACCCATCATCAGTACCTGACCTCACAAATGAGCACAAATTCCCACAGACACCCTCCAAAATCTTGTAGAAAGTCTTATCAGAAGAGTGGAGGAAGTCATTAAGGGGGCAACTCCATATTAATGGCCATGGGTAGATGGGAGGAAACTCCATAAAGACATAGTGTGACCAGTTTATTGTGGAAGAACTCCAGTGTCCTGCACAGAGCCCTGACCTCATCCCTACTGAACAACTTTGGGATGAATTGGAATGCCGATGGTGAGCCAGGTCTTCTCATGCAACATCACTACCTGACCTCACAAATGGGTACAAATTCCCTCAGACACCCTCCAAAATCTTGTGGAAAGCCTTATGGAGGATGTTATTGCCACAAAGGGGGAGAAACTCCTATATGAATGGCCATGGGGGAAAGGGGGGGAGCCAATATTTATGGCGATGGACTCATGTGGGTCTGGTGCCCACAGACTCTTGGTCATATAGTGTGTATATAGCTCGGAGGAAGCACAAACATCCCACAGAGACTCCTGAGGGAATGTAAGACTTGTGTATGAGATTAAAAAAAGAGAGGGTGTCCCATGCTGATGGTAATAATATCCTAATATGATATACGAACGCCACGTTGTGGGCTCCCTGGGGGGCACGCAGGAGCTGCGAGAAGCCGAGGACGTCATATGACGCCCGCCCAGGATGGGAGATCCCATCTGCGGACGTCATTTGACTATGGCCCGGTATTGAAGTGGTTAATCAGAGAGGCAGCACAGAGACCTCAGGTAACCCCGGAGGAGCTGCAGAGTTCCACAGCAGAGACTGGAGTATCTGTACATAGGATGACAATAAGCCGTACGCTCCATAGAGTTGGGCTTTATGGCAGAGTGGCCAGAAGAAAGACATTACTTTCACCAAAAAACAAAATGGCACGTTTTGAGTTTGCGAGAAGGCATGTGGGAGACTCCCGAAATGTATGGAGGAAGGTGCTCTGGTCTGATGAGACTAAAACTGAACTTTTTGGCCATCAAAGAAAACGCTATGTCTGGCGCAAACCCAACACATCACATCACCCAAAGAACACCATCCCCACTGTGAAACATGGTGGTGGCAGCATCATGCTGTGGGGATGTTTTTCAGCAGTCGGGACTGGGAAACTGGTCAGAGTTGAGGGAAAGATGGATGGTGTTAAATACAGGGATATTCTTGAGCAAAACCTGTACCACTCTGTGTGTGATTTGAGGCTAGGACGGAGGTTCACCTTCCAGCAGGACAATGACCCCAAACACACTGCTAAAGCAACACTTGAGTGGTTTAAGGGGGAAGCATGGAAATGTGTTGGAATGGCCTAGTCAAAGCCCAGACCTCAATCCAATAGAAAATCTGTGGTCAGACTTAAAGATTTCTGTTCACAAGCGCAAACCATCCAACTTGAAGGAGTTGGAGCAGTTTTTGCGAGGAGGAATGGGCAAAAATCCCAGTGGTAAGATGTGGCAAGTCATAGAGACTTATCCAAAGAGACTTGGAGCTGTGATAGGCGGCTCTACAAAGCATTGACTTTAGGGGGGTGAATAGTTATGTACATTGACTTTTTCTGTTATTTTGTCCCATTTGTTGTTTGCTTCACAATAAAAAAAAAAAAATCTTCGAAGTTGTGGGCGTGTTCTATAAATGAAATGATGCAAATCCTCGAACGATCCATGTTAATTCCAGGCTGTGAGGCAACAAAACACGAAAAAAAATTCAAAGGGGGTGAATACTTTTGCAAGGCACTGTATATCAAATACACTAACCTTTGGCAGCTCCATTGCCACCATATTCTTATATATATTTTGTGTATGAGATTGCCATGGTAGGGCACACACCACGACCCGTGACAACTGACGTGGCTTCATCAGTGCCTCATTGTGCCCCAATGAGAAATGTCCCATGCAGCCATTGCCGGGGTGTGCTATGACTAAGCACTGTTAAATGTGAAACGCGTCAGCTCGTTTGTCCCATTTTTTTTGCTGTGGCTTGTATCTGTTGGACGTTTTACAAATGAGGGCTATATTCCGGAGTGCGGCTGTCCAGAACTTCATTTTTGCCTCATGTTGCTATATGCTTAGCCGGCACCTGGTGTTCCAGTTCGGAGGAGAGTTCTATATCCATATTTCCACCTGGAGCGGTGATCCCCTTTTCCTTCAGCCATTGCCGGGGTGTTTTTCCATCTTTTTTTGTTTTAATTATATACAGTATCTCACAAAAGTAAGTACACCCCTCAGTGACATTGTTGTAAATCTTTTCTTCTATCTTTTCATGTGACAACACTGAAGAAATGACACTTGTCTACAATGTAAAGTAGTGAGTGTACAGCTTGTATAACAGTGTAAATTTGCTGTCCCCTCAAAATAACTCAACACACAGCCATTAATGTCTAAACCGCTGGCAACAAAAGTCAGTACACCCCTAAGTGAAAATCTCCAAATTGGGCCCAATTAGCCATTTTCCCTCCCCGGTGTCATGTGACTTGTTAGTGTTACAAGGTCTCAGGTGTGAATGGTGAGCAGGTGTGTTAAATTTGGTGTTATAACTCTCACTCTCTCATACTGGTCACTGGAAGTCCAACATGGCACCTCATGGCAAAGAACTCTCTAAAGATCTGAAAAGAAGAATTGTTGCTCTACATAAAGATGGCCTAGGATATAAGAAGATTGCCAAGACCCTGAAACTGAGCTGCAGCACAGTGGCCAAGACCATACAGACCAGAACAGGCCTCACCATGGTCCACCAAAGAAGTTGAGGTCACGTGCTCAGCGTCATATCCAGAGGTTGTCTTTGGGAAATAGACGTATGAGTGCTGCCAGCATTTGCTACAGAGGTTGTAGGGGTGGGGGGTCAGCCTGTCAGTGCTCAGACCATACGCCGCACACTGCATCAAATTGGTCTGCATGGCTGTCATCCCAGAAGGAAGCCTCTTCTAAAGATGATGCACAAAAAAAGACTGCAAACAGTTTTCTGAAGACAAGCAGACTAAAGAGATGGATTACTGGAACCATGTCCTGTGGTCTGATGAGACCAAGATAAACGTATTTGGTTCAGATGGTGACAAGCGTGTGTGGGGGCAACCAGGTGAGGAGGACAAAGACAAGTGTGTCTTGTCTACAGTCAAGCATGGTGGTGGGAGTGTCATGGTCTAGGGCTGCATGAGTGGTGCCGGCACTGGGGGGCTACAGATCATTGAGGGAACCATGAATGCCAACATGTACTGTGACATACTGAAGCAGAGCATGATCCCCTCCCTTCAGAGACTGGGCGGCAGGGCAGTATTCCAACATGATAACCACCCCAAACACACCTCCAAGACCACCACTGCCTTGCTAAAGAAGCTGAGGGTAAAGTTGATGGACTGGCCAAGCATGTCTCCAGACCTAAACCCTATTGATCATCTGTGGGACATCCTCAAACGGAAGGTGGAGGAGCGCAAGGTCTCTAACATCCACCAGCTCTGTGATGTCATCATGGAGGAGGGAAGAGGACTCCAGTGACAACCTGTGAAGCTCTAGTGACCTCCATGCTCAAGAAGGTTAAGGCAGTGCTGGAAAATAATGGTGGCAACACAAAATATTGACACTTTGGGCCCAATTTGGAGATTTTCACTTAGGGGTGTACTGACTTTTGTTGCCAGCGGTTTAGACATTAATGGCTGTGTGTTGAGTTATTTTGAGGGGACAGCAAATTTACACTGTTATACAAGCTGTACACTCACTACTTTACATTGTAGACAAGTGTCATTTCTTCAGTGTTGTCACATGAAAAGATAGAAGAAAAGATTCACAAAAATGGGAGGGGTGTACTCACTTTTGTGAGATACTGTATGTATACAGTTTTTGCTTTAACAAATAAACACTCGATATATGTCAAAGGGCCCCCCAGAGCACTAGGTGTTACCTAAAGAGACAGCACAGCAGGCACTACTTGCTTTGAGGTTTGCTCTTTCGTATTTAATTTGATTGTAGCCGTATTAGTGCAATTGTGACAGAGAATATTGAGTACTGTCCGTGATACTTATTTTATTTGCACTAACATACAATTTTTCAGGACAAGCTTTCGGGGTATGTCCCCTTCTTCAAGGTCCAAGCAGTACTCTTGGACCTTGAAGAAGAGGACATACCCCGAAAGCTTGTCCTGAAAAATTGTATGTTAGTGCAAATAAAAAAAGTATCACGGACAGTACTCAATTTTCTCTTTCGTATTGAAACCCTATGCACAATTGGGAGATAGCTGTCCACACACACCCCACTGGAATACAAGGAGGGCCAATACTTATACTCGAGCCTTCGGACCCCCTTGGACCAGGAAATATCTGCACCCTCTGCACCTCCTTTAGCTGCACCCTAGACCCCTCCTCTAATCATATAGATTTCTATGTGTTGTTGATGAAGGTTTGGTGTAATGTTCCCATGCCTCTTCTATATCACTGAGTGCATTTTACCCAAAACAGGACCACCCGCACCTGATTACCACAAGCCTTCTTACAGCTGAGAATTCCGGTGAATTGGGCTAATTTAGGCTTCCCACATACAAGACATTCCTAAATTTTCTCTTGCCCAATTTCACCCACTTTATAAAATTCGAGAGGAATTGAGCTTTCATTTTCCCATCACTTCAGCGATCATCTGAAGATTTCTCCATGTCGGCTAAATGCATTGGACAGTTGTGAAGACGAAATGAAGATGGTTTTTGGTGACTTTTGAGGAACATGTTCACCTTCTAAAGAAATTCTCTCAGCCCCCCCCCCCCTCAATAAACAGAGCTGTAACCCTTCCCCCCCCCCCACCTACACCAACCCCTGCACACTAACATCTAGTGCCAGGAGGAGGTCATCCAGTGCCCAGGAGGAAGATGCCAAACTGCAGCCGCTCCGTCCTGGTGCATGCCGGGTCATCTTCTGCAATTTGGATTGGATTTCCAGATAACACAATGCTCATCTCAGCCTCACTCTGTCCTCCTCCACTTATTGACCACAGGCACTAAGTCATTTGTTTTTTACTTTCTCTGACCACCAAGCTCCAGGCATTTGTTTCTCCCAATGGCCATAGTCCGGCCCTCCTATGGTCTGAAGGACAATAAGCTGGCCCTTGCTTTAGAAGGTTTGGAGACCTCTGTACTTGACCAAATCCTTAGTTCTTGGTCCCCTTCAGTCCCTCCAGCACTCTCCGAGACATTTCAGAATCTTTTCCTCTCCTTTGTCCATTGCTTTTCTCACTCGGCTGTTAATATTTCCGTGGTGACGGGCCGGAAATCTGTAGCCCGGACTTTGGTCCTCATAAAATAGTCCCTGGAATGTCCCTTGTTCCTGACCTACCCTTTCATTGTGTGAGGACTGTGGAGAATGAAGGAGGGACATAAAGGCTTTGTCCTCCATTCTTCTGCCTGGTTATCAGAGAGAGAATTTGTGTAAGTAAGGTGAATGGGGTCCAAGCACGTCTAAGTCCTAATTGTGTAAGTGAGGTCAGCAGAACGTAGGCTGATGGTTAGCGGAGATGTCGTTGGGTCAGGGACTTCGGGTGGTTTCTCTGTCCTGTTTTTTAGCAGAAGTGATGAGATCAGTTCTGGTGTGGTCAAACTTTTCAACATTTCGCGAGCCTCACTTCTGGGTAACCTACATAAACAAATAACCACATCACGTTCAACAACACGAGCATGTGTCCATGACTGTCCAATCAGAACCTCTGTTCCCATATATACCCGTCTACACACCGATCAGCCATTACCTTCTGACCGCTGGCAGGTAAAGTGAAAAAAACATTGATTATCTGATTACTGAGGCATCTGAAAGTGGGCGGGAAATATTCGGCAGCGAGTGAACATGTTGTCCCCGAAGTTGCTGTGTTGAAAGCAGAAACAATGGACAAGTGTAAGGATTTGAGCAACTATGACAAGGGACAAATTGACCAGAGGTCCCCAAACTGTGGCTGAGGGCCAGATGCAGCCCTTATAAGGCCATTTGGGCACTACTCTTCCTACATACACCAACAATGGGGCATTATTTCTGCCAGACAGAACTGCACTGGGTGAAGGAATAGTACCCCATGATTGGTATTAGTGGGAGGAATAGCACCCCATCATTGATATCAGTGGGAGGAATAGTGCCCCATCATTGATATCAGTGGGAGGAATAGTGCCCCATCATTGGTGTCAGGTGGAGGAATAGTGCCCCATCATTGGTGTCAGTGGGAGGAATAGTGCCCCATCATTGGTGTCAGTCGGAGGAATAGTGCCCCATCATTGGTGTCAGTGGGAGGAATAGTGTCCCATCATTGGTATTAGTGGGAGGAATAGCACCCCATCATTGGTATCAGTGGGAGGAATAGTGCCCCATCATTGGTGTCAGGTGGAGGAATAGTGCCCCATCATTAGTGTCAGTGGGAGGAATAGTGCCCCATCATTGGTATCAGTGGGAGGAATAGTGCCCCAATCATTGGTGTCAGTGGGAGGAATAGTGCCCCATCATTGGTGTCAGTCGGAGGAATAGTGCCCCATCATTGGTGTCAGTGGGAGGAATAGTGCCCCATCATTGATATCAGTGAGAGGAATAGTGCCCCATCATTGGTATCAGTGAGATGAATAGTGCCCCATCATTGGTATCAGTGGGAGGAATAGTGCCCCATCATTGGTATCAGTGAGATGAATAGTGCCCCATCATTGGTATCAGTGAGAGGAATAGTGCCCCATCATTGGTATCAGTGAGATGAATAGTGCCCCATCATTGGTGTCAGTGGGAGGAATAGTGCCCCATCATTGGTATCAGTGGGAGGAATAGTGCCCCATCATTGGTGTCAGTTGGAGGAATAGTGCCCCATCATTGGTGTCAGTCGGAGGAATAGTGCCCCATCATTGGTGTCAGTCGGAGGAATAGTGCCCCATCATTGGTGTCAATGGGAGGAATAGTGCCCCATCATTGGTATCAGTGGGAGGAATAGTGCCCTATCATTGGTGTCAGTGGGGGGAATAGTGCCCCATTATTGGTGTCAGTGGGAGGAATAGTGCCCCATCATTGGTGTCAGTGAGAAATAATAGTGCCCCATCAATGTTTTAGTGGGAGGAATAGTGCCCCATCATTGGTGTCAGTGGGAGGAATAGTGCCCCATCATTGGTATCAGTGGGAGGAATAGTGCCCTATCATTGGTGTCAGTGGGGGGAATAGTGCCCCATTATTGGTGTCAGTGGGAGGAATAGTGCCCCATCATTGGTATCAGTGGGAGGAATAGTGCCCTATCATTGGTGTCAGTGGGAGGAATAGTGCCCCATTATTGGTGTCAGTGGGAGGAATAGTGCCCCATCATTGGTGTCAGTGAGAAATAATAGTGCCCCATCAATGTTTTAGTGGGAGGAATAGTGCCCCATCATTGGTGTCAGTGGGAGGAATAGTGCCCCATCATTGGTGTCAATGGGAGGAATAGTGCCCCATCATTGGTATCAGTGGGAGGAATAGTTCCCTATCATTGGTGTCAGTGGGAGGAATAGTGTCCCATCATTGGTATCAGTGGGGGGAATAGTGCCCCATCATTGGTATCAGTGGGAGGAATAGTGTCCCATCATTGGTGTCAGTGGGAGGAATAGTGCCCCATCATTGGTATCAGTGGGGGGAATAGTGCCCCATCATTGGTATCAGTGGGAGGAATAGTGTCCCATCATTGGTGTCAGTGGGAGGAATAGTGCCCCATCATTGGTGTCAGTGGGAGGAATAGTGCCCCATCATTGGTGTCAGTGGGAGGAATAGTGCCCCATCATTGGTGTCAGTGGGAGGAATAGTGGCCCATCATTGGTGTCAGTGGGAGGAATAGTGCCCCATCATTGGTGTCAGTCGGAGGAATAGTGGCCCATCATTGGTGTCAGTGGGAAGAATAGTGCCTCATCATTGGTGTCAGTCGGAGGAATAGTGCCCCATCGATGTGTCAGGTACTTACACTGTTTACATTTAATGCGGTATTAATGAGATGTATTAATGTGTTTTTGATATCTGAATGGAGTTCGGTGTACAGAAGGGTCGGACTCTTCATGGATCGCTCTGCCGTCACTCTTCTTGATTTCGGAGAAGGTGTCACTATTTGAAGTAATAGAGCTAAGAAGGTTTATTGGCCATGGCTTTTTCTCCAATAAAATAAAGTGCCACTTTTCCCTTCGTGGAGATCCATTGCCCGCTGGTTCAAACGTTTACAGCCCTACAAAATGATCCAACACCTCGGTGTAGCAATAAAAAGAGAAGAATTCAGAAAATTCCACCAACTACCAGTGACACCGGGAGACCACTTTTGCCTGCAGCAATACAGAGGATACAGTAGACCCCCCACCGTAATTAGCAAAGTAGATGAGAGCCAAACAAAGGCCTCTAGAATAACGTTGTGTCCTGGAATTCACAAACATGAATGCATCCCATTCACAGGACATCGATTGTTCCCAAATCCCCCGTGAATGCCGCCAGTTGGCAAGAAAGAAAACGATATCTACAGTGAAACTCACTAAAGTCAACGAACAAAGAGGGAAAGTGTAAAGAACAATGTATACACCGAGAGCAAAGGGGTCCATCTATTCCCTCTACTCAGCCTATTGATAGAGTACTCTATGGGGGGGGGGGGCAGTGTTGGCAAAAGCTACAGAAGATAAAGTTTTGGGGGAACTTATTTTAGAATATTGCAAGTGGAGGGATCACCGGCAGGAGGAAGGAGGTCCTGATTCCTCTATATAGATCTTTATATCACTAGAGGGGTCACCAGCAGGAGGAAGGAGGTCCTGATCCCTCTATATAGATCTTTATATCACTAGAGGGGTCACCAGCGGGAGGAAGGAGGTCCTGATCCCTCTATATAGATCTTTATATCACTAGAGGGGTCACCAGCAGGAGGACGAAGGTCCTGATTCCTCTATATAGATCTTTATATCACTAGAGGGATCACCAGCAGGTGGAAGGAGGTCCTGATTCCTCTATATAGATCTTTATATCACTAGAGGGGTCACCAGCAGGAGGAAGGAGGTCCTGATTCCTCTATATAGATCTTTATATCACTAGAGGGATCACCAGCAGGAGGAAGGAGGTCCTGATTCCTCTATATAGATCTTTATATCACTAGAGGGGTCACCAACAGGAGGAAGGAGGTCCTGATTCCTCTATATAGATCTTTATATCACTAGAGGGGTCACCAGCAGGAGGAAGGAGGTCCTGATTCCTCTATATAGATCTTTATATCACTAGAGGGGTCACCAACAGGAGGAAGGAGGTCCTGATTCCTCTATATAGATCTTTATATCACTAGAGGGGTCACCAGCAGGAGGAAGGAGGTCCTGATTCCTCTATATAGATCTTTATATCACTAGAGGGGTCACCAGCAGGAGGAAGGAGGTCCTGATTCCTCTATATAGATCTTTATATCACTAGAGGGGTCACCAACAGGAGGAAGGAGGTCCTGATTCCTCTATATAGATCTTTATATCACTAGAGGGATCACCAGAAGGAGGAAGGAGGTCCTGATTCCTCTATATAGATCTTTATGTAGCACTTACCCCCGAAGGAGCAGCTGGTATTTGATTGGGCTTACCGTTCCTTTACTGTTTCACCGGGCAGGCCTCTCTCACTGACCCAGCAGCCGATGCGATGCTCGGTCAAAGTCTCTGCGACAGACTTTAAGATTTGGTATAACTGTTACACAATCCTCTGCCACAAGATTGGGTAATTAGCGTCTTTTTGCAATGTCAAGGCTTGATCACATAGTACCAGTTCCCTTCTTCGGAACCTACGGTACTGTGTGGTAGGTCTCCCGGGATACATCCTCCAACTGAGTCTCCAGGCTCTTCTAGAGGTCCCGGCCTTATTGTGCGGTCCTCTCCTGAAAAGTCCTCCCCTGGATCCTCCAGTCGCTCGGCTTCTTTCCGCAGGCAAGACAGCACAGGACCATCCCTGGATCTGTAAGCCCCAAGACTTTTGGGCCTACCTTCAGTAACAACGCCTCGGGACAGCTGGCTCCGAGATAATTTAGCGGCAGCGACACACCTTAGGCCAGGAGGGCCATCAGGTCAGAACTCCTTTCCTGTCACGGGGTCTGTCTCTTAAGTACCCCCTCCCAGAATGCACAGCGGGCAGACCACACCCACTGACCGTTTCCGGGCAAGGAGGCACTCAATAAACCCAGCTTGATGCAATTTCCAACCTTGGCCAAAATAATAGGGCGCCATCCCTAGGCCAAGGGGAAAAACCACACAACCAGCCAAGCTGAAACAGAACCAGAATTTACAATAATGGCAATCTGAGCTAAACTACAGCTTCAGACAACTACATTTTTATTTATAGCGTCTGTATTGAAAATACCAGCGCTACATTTATATCACTAGAGGGGTCACCGGCAGGAGGAAGAAGGTCCTGATTCCTCTATATAGATCTTTATATCACTAGAGGGGTCACCAGCAGCAGGAAGGAGGTCCTGATTCCTCTATATAGATCTTTATATCACTAGAGGGGTCACCAGCAGGGGGAAGGAGGTCCTGATTCCTCTATATAGATCTTTATATCACTAGAGGGATCACCAGCAGGAGGAAGGAGGTCCTGATTCCTCTATATAGATCTTTATATCACTAGAGGGGTCACCAGCAGGAGGAAGGAGGTCCTGATTCCTCTATATAGATCTTTATATCACTAGAGGGGTCACCAGCAGGAGGAAGGAGGTCCTGATTCCTCTATATAGATCTTTATATCACTAGAGGGGTCACCAGCAGGAGGAAGGAGGTCCTGATTCCTTTATATAGATCTTTATATCACTAGAGGGGTCACCAGCAGGAGGAAGGAGGTCCTGATTCCTCTATATAGACCTTTATATCACTAGAGGGATCACCAGCAGGGGGAAGGAGGTCCTGATTCCTCTATATAGATCTTTATATCACTGGAGGGATCACCAGCAGGAGGAAGGAGGTCCTGATTCCTCTATATAGATCTTTATATCACTAGAGGGGTCACCAGCAGGAGGAAGGAGGTCCTGATTCCTCTATATAGATTTTTATATCACTAGAGGGATCACTGGCAGGAGGAAGAAGGTCCTGATTCCTCTATATAGATCTTTATATCACTAGAGGGGTCACCAGCAGGAGGAAGGAGGTCCTGATTCCTGTATATAAATCTTTATGTAGCGCTGATATGTTTGCCATGTAATGATATATAATAAGACCATGCTATTAGATTGGTATTTGGCTCCCTCTAGTGGTATGCAATGTGAATGAGACTTGTTTATATTTTTTCCTATAAGAGCGTACGGAAAGCCTATACAGGAAGTGACTTAATTATTCTGTGAAGGACTCACTTGCCCACAATGCTCACTCACCTACCCATGAACACTAAGTGGTCAAACTGCATATGCTGGATAGGTAATAAAAAGGCCCGGCACGGCCATCTTCGCTCTCTTCGGCTGGGACGCGTGGCCTGCCTGCAGGAACCCGTGTGGGATTGTCCTGAAGAGCGCGGCCTGTTGGGCGCGGAATGAAGTGGATGCCACAGAGAGTGTCCTACCACAGTGTGCTGGATTGAGAGCGTATCCAGGCCGGAGGATCCAGAGCCTCCAATGGAGTCAACCGAGAGTCCCGCTCGTCTTGCGGAGTGTGCAGCGTGACGGTGCTGGCTGGCGGCAGGACTGAGATCACCGGAGCCGAGGCATCCAATTATTCGGGACTGGTGTGGTGAGAGGGCTGTTGCCCAGAAGTTATATAAAGCACTACACAAGCCATGGGCTAATTTCACGGTGTTGCTGAGACCTGCAGTTCCACAGGGCGGTCTCAATGGAATAGACTGAGTTTAACCGGGTCTTAAAGTCTTCGCTAGGTGGTGACCGATGTTTCGGTTATACGTTAACGGGAGGAAGTTATAAGTGTGTCATATAACTGGAGTTGCTGTTATCCTATTAAACCTTTGGATTACAAATACTGCAGTATAATAGCTAGCTGAAGAAAGAAGAGACTATACCACTCGCTTGGAGGCTTTGTGTTATAATCACATGCAAAGGACTGCATTACACCACAAGGGAAGCTCTTGAGCAATTGTATTGTATTGTATAATAGTAGTGCATAGTGTGTTGTGGGTTTTAAGTGTTTACGTGGCTGTACTGGAAGTGGGAAGGTGCCCAGCGTCAAGGTCTTACCACCCTGGGCACTAGTCCCACTTGGAGACGCGTCCGCATACATCAGTTGTTTAGTGTGTTTATATTAACCTTTGATAATATCTTTACTGTACTTATTTGTTGTACAACTAAATCAAAGAGGTGTTCCTCTAAGTAACTGAGACTTTTTCAGTAAATTTATTACATTATTTAACTACTGTGATCCTTTTACTGACAGCATGGAACCCGAGGTGTCAGGGGGAAGGGTAGTCCTGAGTGCCCGGGATAGCCAGTGGGAAATAGAACAACTCAGCAGCCCCTATGGGGGTACCGCTACACATGGAGGTCCCACCGAGATTTCCCAACTGGAATGCCCGAATAGATCAGGAGAGAGGGATCCAGAATAGAAGAAATGATGGACCCAGCAACGGCCACTCGATGGAGTCGAGAATATGGGGGGGTTCCCTCCAGAAAACCACCGTTCTGAGACTGCCAGGAGACCAGTGGTTCGACAAAGAGGTGCAGCAGCTAATGAGGAGAGCGGTTCCAGAACAAGGGTGTTACCAGGAAGATTTTACCTATGTCCTCTTAGAGTGGAAAGAAGACAGACAGACAGAGTTCAGAGAAGGGATGGTGAGCTTGGCAGAAGGCCTGGGTGGGCGGGTGATTCCTGCACAAGAATCAGAAGAGAAGTCATCAGTGACACCGCCAAGGAGTCCATTGGCAAGAAGCTCGATGAGGGGCAGTTTAAATTACGTGTGACCGGGAACAGGAGAGAACTCTGAGACCAGCTTCCTTCTATTTGGACATGAGCCGCCTGGTGGACAGTTTGATACAAAGCCACCAGACATCCACAAATGAGAGGTATCGGAAGCTGTCGTTATTCTCCGGACAAATACCAAGGCCTGAGGGAGAAGAAGAATTCGAGAGTTGGATGGACCAGGCCATGCAAGCCTTAGAGGATTGGAATGTCCCGGGACATTTAGGAAGGCGGCGGATTAGAGAGAGCTTGCTAAGTCCAGCAGCTGATGTCATCAGAAGCTTTAGAAGAGGAAAACCAGACTGTGATGCCAGGGATTATATCAAAGCTCTTTATGCTGTGTATGGGAGGGTAGAAAAGTTATCTGACCTGATGTATGAGTTTGAACATACTCATCAGAAGAAGGGAGAGAAGTTGTCAGCCTACATTGTCCGTATAGACCAGATCTTGCATCAAATCATTCTGAAGAAGGGCGTTAATCCCAAAGAGGCGGATAAAGTCAGACTAGAACGGACTTTACAAGGGGCTAGACCAAACCATCCCATTGCTCTTCGGTTGCTCCTAAAAGGCACCAACGAGGCTCCCTCTTATCCGCAATTGATGGGATTAGTGCGAGAAGAAGAGGCCATCCTAGAAGAAAAGGGCAAAGAAGCCCGGTTGGCCACTGGCACCCCTCAGAGGAGTGAGAGGGTTGTTGCTCAGTCAGTATCAGTGGAAAATGTGGAGGATGAAAGTGAGGAGGAATATGAATGGGGGGAACACCATCAGACTCCTATGGTGAAATCCATGTCAGAGCCTATCTGGGTCAAGCCGGTCGAGGACGGAACCCAAGCTAAAGCCCAACTGCAACAAGTTCTGTTACGAGTGATGGGGGCACAATCTAAGAATCCGAACGAGCGGGTGGGTACTCGGAAGTGCTATTAGTGTGGGGATCCTGGACATTTTAAAGCCCAATGCCCAAAGAAGGATCTGAATGCTGAAATGTTAGGGGAATTAGTAAAAATGTTGAAGACGCTGTTGAAAGAACAGCAGGCAGGGAACTCCAGGGGGTCTCAGTGAAGGAGCCAGCTGAGAACCCCACTGAAAAGCAGAGCTCCAAGAAGCAGGAAGGGGGAGTGGCTAAAGAAAGGTCAAGGAAGAAGAGAGAGCCCCAAAACCTCAGGAAAACGAGCAGATGGACAAGCAACCCTACACCGTGGTCAGAGAGCCGGGTGCAGAGAGTCAATGCTTTGCCAGTCTCTAGGGTCATGGCTGGTTCCTTTCAGAGTGCTCACGAGAGGGCCCGCCTAGTGGGCACCATCCAAGGGAACTTCAACACATCGCCCAGGACTAATGACCAGAATCCTGGGGGTACAAAGAAAAGGGGGGACAACCCTGCCAACACTAGGGGGAATTCAGAGAGTTTCCCGGAGACACTAGTGGGGCCTTCCCCCCTTGTGTCGGTGCAAATAGAAGGAGTCTATACTAAGGCTTTACTGGATACAGGGGCACAAGTTACACTGTTGTATCGAGATTTCTATGACAAACACTTAAGTCACATCCCCATACGTAAGTTGGAGGAGCTCGAGATCTGGGGAATCGGGACCACCAGATGCCCTAGCGATGGCTACAGTCCTATTCAAATCTCCTTTGGGCCCGCAGCTGTGGGAAAAGAAGAGACTTTCGACACACTGGCTGTTGTGTGCCCCAGACCCCCTGGAGCTGGGCGGAATTCCATATTGGTGGGGACAAACACGGATTTATAAGAAGGCTGTTGTTCTCTGTGCTGAACGAGGATGGGTCCACCGCCAATAAGATTCACCCGCAGTTACGACAAGCGTGCCAAACGGTAGTAAGAGAGAAGAGAGCCCCAAAAGGAGAAGTAGGGCGGCTGTGGAAATTAGAAGGCAGAAAAAGAACCCTATGGCCGGGAGAAGTTGCTCACGTGAAGGCCACAGTTAAACTAACATGGGACCAGCCAGGTCCATTTGTAGTACTGGAAACGGACGAGAGGGCCCGAGCCATAGGATTGGAGATGGTTCCTGAGTTGGTTCCCACCCGAGACTTGTACAAGGCAGGGAAGAGAGTACCCATCCAATTGAAGATTGTGACTGATCAACCAATAACGTTGGGGGCTCGGATGCTAGTGGGGCAGGTGAGTGCTGCCACCCCTGTACTTCCAGAGGAAGTGAAGAGTGAGGAGAATAGCCAGAGCCTACAGAAAGCGCTGCAGTACTGTTCAGGGAACTTGCCTTCCTCCTGGCAGGAAAGGGCAAAGACTCAGCTGAAGAGATGGGAGAAGCTATTCGCCAAAGATGATTTTGATGTAGGATGAGTGAGGAGTGCTAAACACAGGATTCGTCTTCAGGAGGACAAGCTGTTCCATGAAAGAGCCCAGAGAGTACCTCTTAGCGACCTGGAAGACCTAAGAGAACAGCTAGCTGAGCTAAAAAGGTCAGGGATAATTCAAGAATCTAGGCGCCCCTATGCCTCTCCTATCGTGGTAGTGAGCAAGAAGAATGGGTCCCTCCGCATGTGTATTGACTACCGCGCGTTGAATCGACGCACTATCCCCGATCAATATTCCACCTGCCCCCCCTGCATTGAAGATGCTTTGCAGTGCCTCACTGAAGCCAAGTGGTTCAGTGTGTTGGATTTGAAGAGTGGGTACTACCAATTCCCCATGCATTTGGAAGATCAGGAGAAGACAGCGTTTATATGCTCGTTGGGTTTCTATGAGTTCAGTCAAATGCCCAAGGGTTTGTCGGGGACCCCTGCCACGTTCCAATGGCTTATGGAGAAGACCATCGGGGATATGAATCTCGTGGAGGTCCTGGTATACCTTGATGACATTTTCGTGTTTGGGAAGACCTTGGAAGAACATGAGGCTTGATTGGAGAAGGTGTTCTCCCGGCTCTATGAAGAGGGCCTGAAGCTGTCCTTAGAAAAATGTCAGTTTTACTGGACTTCAGTTACATACTTTGGGCATGTGGTTTCGGCAGGAGGAGTCGCTACTGACCCGCAGAAGTTGGAAGCTGTCACTAGCTGGCCTCGGCCGAGAACAGTGACTGAGTTGAGATCCTTCTTGGGGTTCTGCTCCTACTACCGAAGATTTGTGGAAAATTTTGCAACGATTGCCCGACCCCTCAACGAGTTATTGCATGAGGTCACGGGGGAAGAAGAAGGGGGAGGGAAGAGAAAAAAAAGTGGTATTCGCAAGAAAGGAGAATCTGTACAGAGCCAATGGACCCATTCATGCAAGGAGGCATTTTGGAGGTTAAAAAAGAACCTTACAGAAGCTCCAGTTTTGGCTTATGCTGACCCCATTCTACCCTATGAGTTACATGTGGATGCAAGTAGAGATGGTATAGGAGGAGTGCTGTATCAACACCAGGCGGGAAAGTTGAGACCCATAGCCTATGTGAGTAGGAGCCTTACCCCGTCGGAAAAGAACTACCCTGTACACAAGCTAGAGTTTTTGGCCCTCAAGTGGACGTGGTCAATAAGTTAAGAGACTATCTGTATGGAGCCGAGTTTACTGTGAAGACGGACAACAATCCTCTGACTTACGTCTTGACCACAGCTAAGTTGGATGCCACGGGGCACAGGCGGATAGCAGCGTTGGCTGGGTACCGGTTCAGTCTGAAGTACCGGCCTGGAGCTGGAAACTGAGATGCGGATGCATTATCTCGCAGGCCACACAGGCAAGAAGAAGAACCGGCCGAATGGGCCTGCGTAACTGAAGAGGGAGTGCGAGCTTTGTGTCAGGGTCTGGATAAGAAGATGAGTGGGGGAGTGGCTGCAGAATACCTGGGAGTTCACCCATCCGGAATCCCTTGACGTTATTGTGGACTGACTCAAGTGAGAGGAGAAGGCTTGCCGCAATTGTCAAAAAGGGATCTGAAGAAGGACCAGGAGGAGGATCCATTGGGCAAATTAGTAATGCAGGCCTTGAAGAATCAGGACTCCGAGTTGTTACTAAAGAGTCATGAACCAGGGTCAAAGATTTTATACAGAGAATGGGATCGATTGAAACTCAGAGATGGAGTATTTTATCGATGTTGCCTCAATGAGAACAATGAAGAAAGGTGGCAGCTGTTCCTTCCAGAGAAACCCCGTGCTACTGTTCTAGCATCCCTTCACGATGAGCATGGTCACCAGGGTACAGAAAGGACGGTTAGTTAGGGATAGGTTCTACTGGCCCAACCTCCGAAGAGAAGTTGAGAGTTACTGTCATTCTTGTCTCACGTGTATTCAGAGGAAAACTTTGCTAGTGATTTCAGACTCTATGGGCCATTTACAGAGCCAAGAACCCTTGGAGTTGGTGTGCATTGACTTTCTGTGCTTGGAGCCTGATATAAGTGGAAGAAGTAATATTCTGGTGGTGACAGATCACTTCACCCGTTATGCGCAAGCCTACCCTACGAAAGATCAGAAAGCCAGTACAGTAGCCAAAGTGCTTGTGGAGAAGTTCTTTGTACATTATGGACTACCAGTGAGGGTCCATTCGGACCAGGGAAGGAATTTTTGAAAGTCGGTTAGTACATCAGCTGTGTACTCTTCTGGCATCAGGAAATCCCGCACTACGCCCTATCACCCTCAAGGTGATCGTCAACCGGAGCGATTTAATAGGACTTTGCTGAACATGTTAGGAAACTTGACACCAGACAAGAAGCAACACTGGGGAAATCCAGTGTCATCTTCGGAGGGGGAAGAGATGGAAGAAACAGATGATATGGTGTCCGTTGCCTGCAGAGTTCTGGGAAGAGGAAGAGGACTTAATGTACAGTACGGCAGAAAAGGCAGGGCCTAGGGAGGCTGTCAAGGTTCCGTTGTCGCAGTCGCAAAGAAAAAGGACCAGGAGGTCTCTTGAGCGGGAACTTAAGGAGTCAGAGGAAAATAGGAAAGTGACAGACGCTGAAGCCGAACCAATTGCCCCTGAAGAATAGATTGGAGACTTGATGGATTTTCTTAACGAAGTACTGTCAACACCAGAAACTGAAGAGCTAAAACAGGCCTCTACAACTGAAACTCAGGGTCCGTCTGTCAATGTTAACGTTCAAATGGAAGATCAAGACAAAGTTAAAGACTCAACCCAGCATGATGAAAGTCCTTTAACTATGACACTGAGACGAAAAGTGCATCCGCCACAGGGACTCACATATGATACGTTGGGAGAGAGTTCTGAAGAACTGGTTCCCACAGTTCATAGATCCGAAGAGGTGTTCCTCTAAGTATCTGAGACTTTTCCAGTAAATTTTTTACATTTAACTACAATAGAGTGTGATCCTTTTACTGACAGCATGGAACCCGAGGTGTCAGAGGGAAGGGTAGTCCTGAGTGCCCGGGATAGCCAGTGGGAAATAGAACAACTCAGCAGCCCCCATGGGGGTACCGCTACATTTATATCACTAGAGGGGTCACCGGCAGGAGGAAGGAGGTCCTGATTCCTCTATATAGATCTTTATATTACTAGAGGGATCACCAGCAGGAGGAAGGAGGTCCTGATTCCTCTATATAGATCTTTATATCACTAGAGGGATCACCAGCAGGGGGAAGGAGGTCCTGATTCCTCTATATAGATCTTTATATCACTAGAGGGGTCACCAGTGGGAGGAAGGAGGTCCTGATTCCTCTATATAGAACTTTATATCACTAGAGGGATCACCAGCAGGAGGAAGGAGGTCCTGATTCCTCTATATAGATCTTTATATCACTAGAGGGATCACCAGCAGGAGGAAGGAGGTCCTGATTCCTCTATATAGATCTTTATATCACTAGAGGGGTCACCAGCAGGAGGAAGGAGGTCCTGATTCCTCTATATAGACCTATATATCACTAGAGGGGTCACCAGGGGAAGGAAGGAGGTCCTGATTCCTCTATATAGATCTTTATATCACTAGAGGGATCACCAGCAGGAGGAAGGAGGTCCTGATTCCTCTATATAGATCTTTATATCACTAAAGGGATCACCAGCAGGAGGAAGGAGGTCCTGATTCCTCTATATAGATCATTATATCACTAGAGGGGTCACCAGCAGGAGGAAGGAGGTCCTGATTCCTCTATATAGATCTTTATATCACTAAAGGGATCACCAGCAGGAGGAAGGAGGTCCTGATTCCTCTATATAGATCATTATATCACTAGAGGGATCACCAGCAGGAGGAAGGAGGTCCCGATTCCTCTATCTAGATCTTTATATCACTAGAGGGGTCACCAGTGGGAGGAAGGAGGTCCTGATTCCTCTATATAGATCTTTATATCACTAGAGGGGTCACCAGGGGGAGGAAGGAGGTCCTGATTCCTCTATATAGATCTTTATATCACTAGAGGGGTCACCAGGGGGAGGAAGGAGGTCCTGATTCCTCTATATAGATCTTTATATCACTAGAGGGGTCACCAGCAGGAGGAAGGAGGTCCTGATTCCTCTATATAGATCTTTATATCACTAGAGGGATCACCAGCAGGAGGAAGGAGGTCCTGATTCCTCTATATAGATCTTTATATCACTAGAGGGGTCACCAGCGGGAGGAAGGAGGTCCTGATTCCTCTATATAGACCTTTATATCACTAGAGGGATCACCAGTGGGAGGAAGGAGATCCTGATTCCTCTATGACTAGCAGGAGGAAAGTTCACAAGTAAGTATTATTTTACAGAAAGGGTAGTTTATGCTTGGAATAGACAGGGGTAGGTTGTCATTGTCACTCAAAAGTAAGTGAGATTAAAATATGCTTTGGATAAGTATATGCCTATTAATAACCAAAAAGGGGAAGAAGGGAAATGTAGAGAAGTACACATGAAGGATTAGAAATACCTTTATTACAATTTCCCTAACAAAAGAGAGAAAGAGAGAGATGGCACATTCCGCTGATTTGTTTAGTCAGCATTGGAAGACTGGGACTATGCAGGGGGCTATTAACTACATGTATCCCTCTATGATTTGTCTCTAGGGCTAATTATTTTATCTGTTATATATATATATATAACAGATATCCTCCATCCTCTAATACCACCTACGGGAACATTAGGGATCGCAGCATTGCAGGGAAAAGAGAGTACCAGAGCCCACCTGACTTTGACAGTGATAGCAACCCACCCCCTGTCTTGAAGAAGTCCAATGACTTGCATACTAGCACATTATGACCTTGCAGGTTCCAAAAAAAAAGGCAAACGCTTTAAAGAAAATCTTCTGTGAGAAAAACTTCACTTATTTCCCTAACTGGAAGAGTAAGTTTTCTACCATTTCCTCATTTTACCTAATAATAGGTATTCGACTGACCTCAACTTCCCAGACGGAAGTCTCTGTGGTGAGGGCGGAATAGTAGAACATCAATTATTCACTTTAAACATCACCTATTACCTTTTTAAAAATATACAGTGGGGGTTCAAATGTTCAGTGTTAAAAATGGAGTTCAGTGAGTAAAATAAGTATTTGACCCCCAAGCAAAACATGACTTAGTAGTCGGTGGAGAAACCCTTGTTGGTGATCACAGAGGTCAGACGTTTCTTGTAGGTGGTGATCAGTTTCCACACATCTCAGGAGGGATTTTGCTCCACTCTTCTTTACAGATCTTCTCTAAATCCTGAAGGTTTCTTGGCTGTCTCTTGGCAACTCGAGGTTTCAGCTCCCTCCATAAATTTTCTATAGGATTAAGGTCTGGAGACTGGATAGGCCACTCCATGACCTTAATGCGCTTCTTCTTGAGCCCCTCCTTTGTTGCCTTTGGTGGCATGTTTTGGGTCATTGTCATGCTGGAAGACCCATCCATGACCCATCTTCAGTGTTCTGGTTGAGGGAAGAAGGTTCTCACCCAAGATATTACAATATATGGCCCCGTCCATTGGTCCCTCAATGCGGCAAAGTCAGCCTGTACCTTTAGCAGAGAAACAGCCCCAAAGCATCATGTTTCCACCTCCGTGTGTGACTGTAGGGATGGTGTTCTTAGGGTCATAGTCACCATTTTTTAATGTGCTTCTTCTTGAGTCACTCCTTTGTTGTCTTGGCCGTGTGTTTTGGGTCATTGTCATGCTGGAAGACCCATCCACCACCCATTTTCAATACCCTGGCTGAGGGAAGGAGGTTCTCACCCAAGATTTGATGGTACATGGCCCCGTCCATCGTCACTTTGATGAGGTGAAGTTGTCCTGTCCCCTTAGCAGAAAAACACCCCCACAGCATCATGTTTCCACCTCCATGTTTGAGGGTGGACATGGTGTTCTTGGGGGCCATAGGCCAAACACGGTGAGTTGAGTTGATGCCAAAGAGCTCGACTTTGGTCTCCTCTGACCACAACACTTTCCCCCAGTTCTTCTCTGAATCATTCGATGTTCATTAGTGATCTTCAGATGGACCTGTACATGTGATTTCCTGAGCAGGAGGACCTTGCGGGGGCTGCAGGATTTCAGTCCTTAACGGTGTAGTGTGTTACCGATTGTTTTCTTGGTGACTATGGTCCCAGCTGAGATCATTGAGAAGATTCTCTCGTGTAGTTCTGGGATGATTCCTCACCGTTCTCATGATCATTGAACCTCCACGAGGTGAGAACTTGTATGGAGCCCCAGCCTGAGGGAGATCGACAGTTATTTTGTGTTTCTTCCATTTGTGAATAATCGCACCAACTGTTGTCACCCTCTCACCAAGCTGCTTGGCGATGGTCTTGTAGCCCATTCCAGCCTTGTGTAGGTCTACAATCTTCTCCCCGACATCCTTGGACAGCTCTTTGGTGTTGGCCATGGTGGAGAGATTGGAATCTGATTGATTTCTTCTGTGGACAGGTGTCTTTTATACAGGTAACAAGCTGAGATTAGGAGCGTCCCTTTAAGAGAGAAAGAGAGAGAGAGACAGAGAGTGCTCCTAATCTTAGCTTGTTACCTGTATAGAAGACATCCGGGAGCCAGAAATCTTGCTGATTGATAGGGGATCAAATACTTATTTCACTCATTAAAATGCAAAGCAATTTATAACTTTTTTGAAATGCGTTTTTCTGGATATTTTTGTTGTTATTCTCTCACTGTTATAATAAGCCGACCAATAAAATTATAGACCGATCGTTTCTTTGTCAGCGGGCAAACCTACAAAATCAGCAGGGGGTCAAATACTTTTTCCCTTCACTGTACACACATGTACAGTGTGTATATATATATATATATAAATATATATATATATATAAAAGAGCCCATAATGTATTGCTTTATTTCCAACAAACATCACACAGATCAAATCAGAAAAAAGCATCTCCTAGAACTCTACCGCCGCCTGCTGGCTAAATGTCAGAATGCTCCATTACAGGTAAATCCCAACAGCATTACTTTTAGTTCGCTGTGCTCTGCATATCATAAACAACTTGTCACTTTAAAAAAAAAATCCTTAAGTCCTCAATGCTGCTGATCTCCTGCATCCTTTTAGAAAGTGGCTGAAAAATGTTCTAATGTTTTAAAATGAGCCAAAAGCTGCGCAGATTATGGAGGAGGTGGAGGTGGAAAAGGCGGAGATTGTGAAGCAGGAAACTGCAGATATTGTGGAGATTCTGGAGGAGGTGCAGCGAGAAGCTGCGGCATTTCAGGAGAAGTTGGAGGATAAAACAACACAGATTATGGAGGAGGTGCGGCAGGAAACGGCGCACATCATGGAGGAGGTGCGGCAGGAAACGGCGCACATCATGGAGGAGGTGCGGCAGGAAATGGCGCACATCATGGAGGAGGTGCGGCAGGAAACGGCGCACATCATGGAGGAGGTGCGGCAGGAAACGGCGCACATCATGGAGGAGGTGCGGCAGGAAACGGCGCACATCATGGAGGAGGTGCGGCAGGAAACGGCGGAATATATGGAGTTTAGGGAGAAGGCGGAGCATAAAACGGCGGCCTTCATGGAGGAGATGCAGCAGAAAAAAGCCGACTTGGTGGAGTTTATTGGGAAGGCAGAGAAGGAAGAGGCAGAATTTATGAAGAATGCAGAACAGAGAACAGCCCAGTTTATAGCGAAGGCGGAGGATAGAACGGCAGAGTTTATTGAGAGGGCAGAGAAGGAAACAGCGGACATTATGGAGATGGTGGACCACAAAACACAGGAGTTTATGGGGTTTATGAAAACGGTGGAGCAGGAAACAGAGGACTTCATGGAGAAAGTGATGCAGGACATCGAGGAGTGGTCTACAAACATTGGGAAACCTCCACCCAAACCCCCCAGCTTTCTTATGAAGCTGATGACCCCTGTAAACGACATGAAGGTGATACTTTCCACAAGCACAATCATAATGGATTACATGCTCACTACGCGTTTCACAGGAAGAACATCCCGCTACTATTTCATTCACCAGCTGAATGTTATTTTGTTACTAGATGACATTGTTAATGCTGACTGGTTCAGGAGCTGGGTGGGCTTGGAGATCAGAGTCCCACCCAAGCTTAGCAATGGCGCATATTGGTATGAACGGATAGTCCCTGGTCCCACGTCAGACTGGTACACAGGATGGATGGCCTTAAAGAACAAAGTCTCACCCGTTCTTATCACTGCTGGTCATTGGTATGAATGGACGGTCGCAGGATGCTCCAAGGGGTTGGGTGGCCTTGAAGAACAGAGTCTTACCCATAATTACCACTGATGGTCATTGGTATAATTGGAGGGTTGCTGGGCCCAAGGGAAAATGCTATAAGGGATACGTGGCCTTGAAGAACAAAGTCCCACCTATGCTTATCAATAGTTCATATGAATTAACAAACCCTGGGCTCCAGTCTGACTGCTACAGGGGGTTTGTGGCCATAAAGAACAGAGTCTCACCCATGCTTATCACTGCTGGTCATTGGTATGAATGGACAGCCGCAGGATGCTCCAAGGGGTCGGTGGCCTTGAAGAACAGCGTCTCACCCATGCTCATCACTGCTGGTTATTGGATTGAATGGACAGTCGCTGGGCTCAAGGCAGAATGCTAGAAGGGATGGGTGGCCTTGAAGAACAGAGTCTCACCCATACTTAAAATTGCTGATTATTGGTGTGAATGGTTGGTTGCTGGGCTCAAAGGTGACCGCTCCAGAGGCTGGGTGACCTTGAAGAACAGAGTCTCGCCCATGCTTATCAATGGTTCATATGAACGGATGGTCCCTGGGCTCCAGTCAGACTTATTCACAGGGTTGGTGGCCATAAAGAACAGCATCTCACCCACGCTTATCAATGCTGGTCATTGGTATGAATGGACTGTTGCTGGGCTCAAGGCCGACTGCGCCAAAGGTTGGGTGTCCTTGAAGAACAAAGTCCCACCTATGCTTATCAATGGTTCGTATGAATTACCAATCCCCGGGCTCCAGCCTGACTGCTTCAGGGGGTTGGTGGCCATGAAGAACAGAGTCTCACCCATACTTACCACTGCTGGTCATTGGTATGAATGGACGGCTGCCCGCCTGAAGGCCGACTGCTCCAGGTGATGGACGATCTTGAAATACAGAATCTCACCTATGCTTATTTATGGTTCATATGACTTCTGCATGTGGTGGGTGGGATTAGAAATCAGTAGCCCACCCACGCTTATCAATCATCGGAATTAATTTGATGGTCGGTAGGCTCCAGTCAGCTTACAGCTTATCAGAATACTGCTGCGGCTCCTCAAACATCTCACCCTGTTCCATCTATTGTGTTGACTATCAAGAACCAACTCCACCCAGCCGACGAATTCCCAGAAGAAGGTAAGGCATTATAATATTCTGACACCTAAAACCCAATTCACAAAGCTTTCACCCATTTTTACCACCCCAGGGACACAGGTTTAGTGGTTTATGTGTGTCCCCCATAGTATTTTTAATTGGGCCGGAATCTTCCAGAGTTCCTCGGTTTAGGTTGTCATTTTGTTGGGAGGTGTAAATAAAACGACTGATCACATTTTTATCTTTTCTAGGAAAATGCTGATACCGCTGTGAAAGATCGACCTTCCCATTTCCAGCGTCGCACCTCCTAAGGACCGCCCCTGTGGCCAATCAAGGTGGTCAGGCACCACAACATTTTCCCACCAACATCCTTAAGGGGCCACCGTACTCCACCAACAGACGCCTGCCTCCTGATGCTGAACATCCCTTTGGTGCCTCTTTATACAACTTCATAATAAAGGACCTCACTGGTGAGAAGTGTTCTCATTGCTCAAGCAGAGAAAGTCTCAGGAAAACTGGAAAGACTCCTCCTGCCTCTGAAGCTAAGAAGAGTTATTTCCTTTTCTCTCAGGCTTCAACCTCCAAGACCCAGACCTAAGCCAGGGGCCCGGTTCAATCACAAGCCTTGGGCCCCTAAATCCCCCAAACCTGCAGACAGGTCCTCTTAAACATCCTGAAGGGACATCCACACTTTTCTAAAGCTGGGGGAAAGGGAAAAGTAGGTTGGCCATCGGGGACACCTGGTCTACAAGCATCTCAGATAAGAGATATGGTACTCAGGGGCAGCCAGCTAGAGTCCCGCTCTGTGCCCCTGTAGCGTCACATATGGAGACCCATCACATTTCGCTACTCGCTGGAGTGCGCATGCGCGATGCCGTTCCATCACTATTACGACAAAACTCCACCAGGTTCAAGCCCCACCATCCAAGTGGACAGAGTTAGAATACAATTATGCCGAGCGAAGCGAGCCCACGAGGGGTGTGGAGTTGTGTCGTAAAAGTGTTGGAACGCATATGGCGGCGTTGTGCATGCGCACTCCAGCAGGTAGCAAAATGTGATGGGTTGCCAAATGTGACGCTGCCTCCCCCCACCCCGCTTCTTATTGTCCAGCCAGTTATGCAGGCAGGTTGGACAGCATGAAGCGAAGATTCTAGCTTGTAGCCCCTAATCACCACATCTCTTATCCAAGCTTCTGAGACACCTGCACCACCCACTTTGGAAAATGGGTAACTCCTTTTAGGATGTTTAAGAGGACCTGTCTGCAGGTTTGGGAGATTTAGGAGCCCCTAGCTTAGGTCTGACCCTGGAGGTTGAAGCCTGGGAGGAAGAAAGGAACTCTTCTTGGCAGGAGTCTTCCTACCAGTGAGGTCCTTCATGGAGAAGTCTTATGCCCCGTACACACGATCGAAAATGCCACCAGCAAAACTCTGATGAGAGCTTTTGGTCAGAAATTGCGACCGTGTGTATGCTCCATCGGACTTTTGCTGGCGCCAGCAAAAGATTGAGAGCAGGTTCTCTATTTTTAAGTCGTAAAAAGTTCCTATCCGAAAAAGCGTTCGTCTGTATACAATTCCGACGCATGCGCGGAAGCATTGAACTTTATTTTCTCGGCTCATCGTAGTGTTGTACGTCACCGCGTTCTAGGCGGTTGAAAGTTCGGAGAACTTGTGTGACCGTGTGTATGCAAGGCAAGCTTGAGCGGCATTCGGAAAAACCGTCCACAATTTTTCCGAAGGAAATTCCGCTCGTGTGTACGGGGCATAAGGCCTCACTCACACAAGGGATACGAATCTGTAAGCTGTGTGGGGGCTGGGTTTACCCCAAAAAGGACATCCATGCAGATAACACCTAAGGGGGAAATGGAAGATTTAGCTCCATTTTGTTGCCAATAAGGCTTAGTGGTGAGCCTTGCAGCACTGGGGTCCATGGTTCAAATCCTGATCAGGACAATATCTGCATGGAGTTTGCATGTTCTCCCTGTACTTGCGTGGGTTTCCTCCGGGTACTCCGGTTTCCTCCCACACTACAAAGACATGCTACCTTTGCGTTGGTGGTGCAGTGGTGAGCATAGCTGCCTTCCCAGCAGATGACCCGGGTTCGATTCCCAGCCAACGCCTTCTCCAATACTTGGAGTCCTCAGAGAGAAAAACGATATACAAGGTCAATGCGGAGTATATTTTAGCGGTGGAATAAAGAATGAAGCGAATGTTTGGAGGAAGAAATGAAAATGTTCCCCCGGAATCTATAGAAGGTGAACCCACCAACTGATCGAAGACGCTTAGTCCTCGCCGTGTCCATTAGTATTAGTTATTATATTATTACTACTAAAATAAATACAAGTACTATCAGTATTTTATGAATAATTATTATTCATCAAGAGATTATGAAAATATACATAGTTACATAGTAGGTGAGGTTGAAAAAAGACGCAAGTCCATCAAGTCCAACCTATGTGTGTGATTATGTAAAAATAATTCTTTTAAACCCCCTTGTTAACCCAAAAAGCCCCATTTAGCTCCCTTTTCCCTTCTCACTAGACTGGCATTGGCTCGATGGCTCTCCTTAGGTTTTAGTCCTGGCCGTATAGAAAGGAGGAGGAATAGTGAGGTGCTACAACTACCCTATTATTACACATCCAGCTGCTAGCAAAAAATAAAATAAATTAAAAAAAAAAAAAAAAAAAAAAAAAACACACTGGTCAGACTACTTCCTGTAAGGGGGAAAAAAATGACATCACTTCCCTCTGACATAGGCACCGCCCCCATCAGCTCAGGGGAGAAGGAGCAGAAGAGGTTCAATCTATGAATACAATGCCAAATCAATGTCTATAACAGAGCAGCAAAAACCAGCCATGTTGTATATGGGAGGTGAGGAAAAACTTTATTTATATATTACATAAAAATACAACTTTTTTTTTTTTTAAATATAAAACATTGAATGTACATTGAATAAAATACTTGTGTAGTGTAGCAGCTTCCATTGCAATTATATACATCAGATGAACTTCCATCTCCTTCATTGCCGGCTTTTCCCGCCAGATCCTTTATATGGTGCGATCAGCCGGAGTTCCCATGGTGCTCTGTGCCTGCAGGGGCAATCGTGTGATATTAATAGGTGATCAATATTGCATTTTCAGTGATTACAGAATTCAAATTGTAATAAATACATATACACACACACACACACACACACACATATACATAATTATATATATATATATATATATATATATATATATATATATATATATATATATATATATATATATATATATATATATATATATATATATATATATATATATATATATATATATATATATATATATACACATACACACACACACACACACACACACACACACACACACACACACACACACACTTGTGCTCATAAGTTTACATACCCCGGATTTTATGATTCCTTGGCCATTTTTCTGAGAATATAAATGATACATTTTTTTTCACTCGTGGTTAGTATTTGGCTGAAGCCATTTATTATCATCTGTGTTTACTCTTTTTAGAAATCATGACAACAGAAGCTACCCAAATGATTCTGATCAAAAGTTTACATATCCCGGCGATTTTGGCCTGATAACATGCACACAAGGTGACACAAAGGGGTTTGAATGGCTATTAAAGGTAACCATCCTCACCTGTGATCTGTTTGCTTGTAATTAGTGAGTGTGTGTGGTTAATGAGTTTCTGGACTCCTGACAGACCCTTGCATCATTCATCCAGTGCTGCACTGACGTTTCTGGATTCTGAGTCATGGGGAAAGAAAAAGAATTGTCAAAGGATCTGCATGAAAAGGTAGTTGAACTGTATAAAACAGGAAAAGAGATATAAAAAGATATCCAAGGAATTGAGAATGCCAATCAGCAGGGTTCAAACTCTAATGAAGAAGTGGAAAATGAGGGGTTCTGTTAAAACCAAACCACGGTCAGGTAGACCAACTAAAATTTCAGCCACAACTGCCAGGAAAATTGTTCGGGATGCAAAAAAAAACCCACAAATAACTTCAGTTGAAATACAGGACTCTCTGAAAACATGTGGTGTGGCTGTTTCAAGATGCACAATAAGGAGGCACTTGAAGAAAGATGGGCTGCATGGTCGAGTCTACGGAAGAAAGATGGGCTGCATGGTCGAGTCTCCAGAAGAAAGATGGGCTGCATGGTCGAGTCTCCAGAAGAAAGCCATTACTATGCAAATGACACAAAGTATCCCGCTTACAATACGCCAAACAGCACAGAGACAAGCCTCAAACCTTCTGCCACAAAGTCATTTGGAGAGATGAGACCAAAATTGAGCTTTTTGGCCACAACCATAAACACTTCATTTGGAGATGAGACAACAAGGCCTATGATGAAAGGTCCACCAATCCTACTGTGAAACACGGAGGTGGATCGCTGATGTTTTGGGGATGTGCGAGATACAAAGGCACAGGAAATTTGGTCAAAATTGTTGGCAAGATGAATGCAGAATGTTATAAAAAAAAAAAAAAACTGGAAGAACATTTCATTCATCAGCCAGGAAGCTTCGCATGGGACGTACTTGGACATTCCAACATGACAATGATCCAAAACACAAGGCCAAGTCCACCTGTCATTGTCTACAGCAGAATAAAGGGAAGGTTCTGGAGTGGTCATCTCAGTCTCCTGACCTCAATATCATTGAGCCACTCTGGGGAGATCTCAAACGTGCCGTTCATGGAAGACAGCCCAAGAATTTACAGGAACTGGAGGACTTTTTACCAAGAGGAACCATCTGAGAAGATAAAGAGCCTCATCCACAAATACCACAAGAGACTTCAAGATGTCATTGGGGGCAATACACGGTATTAAGAACCGGGGGTATGTAAACTTTTGATCAGAATCATTTGGGTAGTTTCTGTTGTCATTATGATATAAAAAGAGTAAACACAGCTGATTGATAATAATTGGCCAAGAAATCATAAATTCTGCCAGAGTCTCTCCTTGTAATCGGTACTATTACCGCTCACAGATCACAGGACGCCCCCCCCCCCCCCTCCCCCAACAGACCTGTTTAGGCATCACCCAGGGACACCATCTGCTGAGATGTCCGCTCAGGTGACAATCACGTAAAAGGCTGTGTTCACAAAATGCTGACACGTGTGACTTGCTACAATGTTACAATGTACAGTCTTGATCACTGGGGGAGGGGGGAGACTGAGGAAATGCTTCCTACAGCCTGCGATAGACTGATGATATCTGAGCCTAGGCACTGGACTGCAGCTTTGCTGTAAAATGGCCTATGGCATCTGCGCACACATCGACACGATCGATGGAGATTCTGGAAGGTGCAAAGATATCAGAGCCAAAGTAAACAAGACTCATTTTGACTTTTGGCAATTATTGAATCGATGGTTTGATTTAAAAAGCTCCCCCCCCTCCCCCCACAGCCACAAAAGGCCCCTTTCTGGATCCTCTACTCCTAAACCCCCCAAAACAAAAAAATTCCCTGACCCTCTACCCGCAAAAGACCACCCCTCTGGCCACAAAAAGAACCCCCAAAAGGCCCCTTTCTGGATCCTCTACTCCTAAAGACCCCCCCAAAAAAAGAAATTCCCTGACCCCTCTACCCCCAAAGGCCCCCCTCCCAGCTCTCCACAAAGCCCTGCGTCCCCCCCCCCCCAAAAAAAAAACCCTGGCCATCTACCCCCCCAATAAGCCCTTCTGTAAATAAATTCTGCTACACATTGTCTGCAAACCTCAACCAACCGCAATGTGCAGCATTCGGCTCACAGCGACTTCTCACCGTATTGTCTTCTGAGCTCTTCCAACTCCCGAAGAAGTTTCCGATTCTCCTCACTCCATCGGCGGCAGCACTTGCAGGTCTGGGGGGGAGAGAGACATTGCAAATCCGGCATTCTCCAAATTATCGCAAAAACATGTGAAGCCAAACTCCGGCCAATCCGCTCATCCCACAGATCATGCGGCAAAGCCATAGGTTTGTATTACTGCCCATCCAGTCCTGAGATTTACACAGCTCTTTGCTGCAGTTAAATCCTCCCTACTCTTCAGTCTTACACAGGTGTACCGGCTCCTCCCCCTTCAGTCTTGCACAGGTGTACAAGCTTCCCCCCCTTCAGTCTTGCACAGGTGTACCAACTCCTCCCCCCCCCCCGTCTTGCAGAGGTGTACCAACTCCTCCCCCCTCCCCCGTCTTGCACAGGTGTACCAACTCCCCCCCCCCCCCCCCGTCTTGCACAGGTGTACCAACTCCCCCCCCCGTCTTGCACAGGTGTACCATCTCCTCCCCCCCCCCCCGTCTTGCAGAGGTGTACCAACTCCTCCCCCCCCCCCGTCTTGCACAGGTGTACCAACTCCTCCCCCCCCCCGTCTTGCACAGGTGTACCAACTCCTCCCCCCCCCCCAGTCTTGCACAGGTGTACCAACTCCTCCCCCCCCCCGTCTTGCACAGGTGTACCAACTCCTCCCCCCCCCCGTCTTGCACAGGTGTACCAACTCCTCCCCCCTCCCCCGTCTTGCACAGGTGTACCAACTCCTCCCCCCCCCCCCGTCTTGCACAGGTGTACCAACTCCTCCCCCCCCCGTCTTGCACAGGTGTACCAACTCCTCCCCCCCCCCCGTCTTGCACAGGTGTACCAACTCCTCCCCCCCCCCCCGTCTTGCACAGGTGTACCAACTCCCCCCCCCCCCCGTCTTGCACAGGTGTACCAACTCCTCCCCCCCCCCGTCTTGCACAGGTGTACCAACTCCTCCCCCCCCCCGGTCTTGCACAGGTGTACCAACTCCTCCCCCCCCCCGTCTTGCACAGGTGTACCAACTCCTCCCCCCCCCCCCCCGTCTTGCACAGGTGTACCAACTCCTCCCCCCCCCCCCGTCTTGCACAGGTGTACCAACTCCTCCCCCCCCCCCCCGTCTTGCACAGGTGTACCAACTCCTCCCCCCCCCCCCGTCTTGCACAGGTGTACCAACTCCTCCCCCCCCCCCGTCTTGCACAGGTGTACCAACTCCTCCCCCCCCCCCCGTCTTGCACAGGTGTACCAAGTCCCCCCACCTCCTCTGATTTCACAGCACATTGTGTATTAGAAGCTGCAGCAAGTCAGAGCCCCGCCCTCATTTCCTGGCTGGAGGACGTCTGGCATCATTTACCTCCTTCCTCCCCAGCCTGACTGTGCCTGGCCCCGCCCCTTTCATTCATTGGATGTCAGTTGTCTCATACGGTGCAAGACTGGAGGGAGGTTGAGATTTAAGCGCCGCCGGCTTTTCCTTCATACACATTGGATTATGTAGAAAACATACAGATGTGCAGATCAGGCATTCTGGCTGGATTTTTTTTGGGGGGGGCAATTGAGGGTTGGGCAGATTTCATTTTTTTTTCATCATAGAGTCCCCCCCCCCCCCTCGGGTATTAATATAACAGCAGATCCCAAGTCTTCCCCTGCCTGGGCAAAAAAAAGCAGCCACTTACCTCCAGATTGCAGAAATCCTCAGCCGTATCTGAGGGATCAAAACACAAAATTAATTTCTAAAAAGATGGAAAGTGAAAATCAATAGAGAAGGGGGAATTTTTTTATTTTTTTTAATTATATATATATATATACACACACATATACCGTATATACTTGAGTATAAGTCGTTCCGAGTATAAGTCAAGGCCCCAATTTACCACAAAAAAAAAAAAAATGGGAAAAACTTATTGACCCGAGTATAAGACGAGGGTGAGAAATGCACAGCTACTGTAAGTGGAAAAGAGGGTCAACAATGCCAATTTGCAGCCTCACTGTGCCCATTTGCATGCCTCACTGTGCCCATTTGCATGCCTCACTGTGTCCCCATTTGCAGCCATAGGTCCCCTGAACTTCAAACTCGGTAGTTAAGGGTTCCTACATGCCCCCTAGCTGCAGCCAAAATTTGGGGTCTCTGAACCCAAAGGGTCCCGAAATGACATTGCTGCAGATGGACACAGTTGACAAATTTGGGGCCCCGTATCTCGGGGCCACTTAGTGCTAAGAACCCCAAATTTGGTGTGCAGACCCAGTGGAACTAGCCCCATAAAATTTCCAAAGCTGGGGTTTCTAGCACCAAGTGGCCCTGAGATATGGGGCCCCAAAAATCAGTTCAGAAAATGTCAAGCACTTTTTTGCAGCAGAGAATGACATTTTCCGAACCAGGTTTGGGGCCCCATATCTCAGGGCCACTTAGTGCTAGGAACTTCAGCTTTGGATATGTTATGGTACCAGTTCCACTGGGTTTGCACACCAAATTTGGGGTTCCTAGCACTAAGTGGCCCTGAGATATGGGGCCCCAAAGTCGGTTCAGAAAATGTCAAGCACTTTCCTGCAGCAGAGAATGACATTTTCCGAACCGAATTTGGGGCCCCGTATCTCGGGGCCACTTAGTGCTAGGAACTTCAGCTTTGGATATGTTGTGGTATTAGTTCCACTGGGTTTGCACACCAAATTTGGGGTTCCTAGCACTAAGTGGCCCTGAGATACGGGGCCCCAAATTCGGTTCGGAAAATGAAATTTTTTGCTGCAGAAAAGTGCTTGACTCGAGTATAAGCCGAGGGGGGCACTTTCAACACAAAAAAATGTGCTGAAAAATTCGACTTATACTTGAGTATATACGGTACATACATACACAAAAAAAAATTACCCACCCCCCCAGTGGTGAGATTAATTATCACTAAAAGGAAGCTCTAATAAATAAAAAAAAAAAATTATATATATATATGTACAGTGTTGCACGACCACGTAATTGTCATTCAAAGTGTGACAGCGCTGGAAATTGGCCTGGGCAGAAGAGGGGTGTAGTGAAGAGTACCTGGTATTGAAGGGGTTAAGCTCCACTCATCACCGCCCCATGCAAGTGCCCGGTAGGCGAGTTGTTACTGGCAACCTGGCTCCTAAATTTTTTATTTTTTTTTTAGCTGGCTCCCAGATTCAAAAGCAAAAAATGTGTCTAACCCTGGGATATGTAGTCCTACCTTCTGAAAGGAGGAGTTTCAGGAGGCGGAGTCAGTGGGGGGAATCAGCAAGATACCATGGGATATGTAGTCCTTAGAAATAGAAGCTGCAAAGCATGCTGGGAATGCAGGAAGTTGTGGAAAGGAGACCATGACAGGAGATTCTTCTATGGGGATTGTGTCAGTGAGGAGTATGGTTTGTATTATTCGTACAATGGTGATGAACGTGCGCTGGGATCATACATTTCCTATAAAAACGACACCACCAGTGATCACCGACCCGTACCAGTCACAGGAAGTGGATGGTTTGAACTTTCTCCGGAAGGTTCTGCCCTCGTCGGTTGAGTCCGAGGTGTGGGAAGATTTGGTTTTCCGGCCCCTTTGAAGACGGAATCTCTGGGGTTTGCTGTTGGAGTCGCCGAGACGGGCGGCTTGGCCGTTCTTTTTAAAAAAGAGCCTTCTCCTTTCCCCGGGACAATCTTCCTCTGCGACAGCAATAAAGGAACCGGCGTCTTCCTTCCTGGTAATCCTGAAATACGGATCATTAGAGGGTCACCTTTATTATTACATTGACTGTCACCAAACTGCACCAGAACATGAACTTGGCTTACAACCCCCCCCCTCCTCCCCTCCCCCAACCAACGTAATACACCGCTTTAGGGTCCCGTTAGTCTTTGCAATGACTGAGCCTGGAAGTGATGGGAATTTGGTCACTTCCAGGTTCAAAGCTTTCATTTAATCTGTAGAGGACACTGGGGGGTGTGGGGGGGGACCCCTGATATCTATAGAAAGTGGACCCATCATTTGGACAATGCTAACGCATAGGGGAGCATTAAGCCCAATGTGAAATCAATAACCTTTTTTTTAACCACTTAAGGGCCAGGCCCAATTCTGACATTTGTTGTTTACAAGTTAAAATCTATTTTTTTGGCTGGAAAATTACTTTGAACCCCCAAACTTTTTTTTTTTTTTTTTTCTTTTTAGCAGAACCCTAGAGAATAAAATGGAGATCGTTCCAATACTATGTATTTGTGCAGCGGTCTTGCAAAAAAAAAAAAAAAAAAAGCCTTTGAAAATACATTTGCAATAACTCCATCAGTATCACCAGCTTCATAATTTGCCGCGACGCAAATGTTAATTCTCCATTACGAACGTGAGTTTACAAGACCGACCGCTTCCTTCCCCGAGCAGAGCAATGTGCGTTTGTACTTTTGTCTGACGGACTTGTGTACACACGCTCGGGAAAGCCAACAGACATTTGTTCGCGGAAAATTTTAAAACCTGCCATCCAACATTTGTCTGTGGAAAATCTGACAATTGTCCGATGGAGCGTACAAAAAAACAAAAAAAAAAAAACAAAAAAAACAAAAAAAAAACACAAAAAACACAAAAAACACAAAAAACACAAAAAACACAAAAAACACAAAAAACACAAAAAACACAAAAAACACAAAAAACACAAAAAACACAAAAAACACAAAAAACAAAACAAAAAACAAAACAAAAAAAAAACAAAACAAAAAAAAAAAAAACACACTGGCAACACCCTGTCATCACACATTTCCCCTCGGAAAATCCGATCGTGTGTACGAGGCTTTATACTTACCCGAGCCAGATCACCATCCAGTGAGGAGCACAAGAGCAGCGGCTCCATCGACTTGGTCCCTCCTCATTGGCTCAGAGACAGCGGCAGGAGCCATTGGTTCGCTGCCAATCACAGCTAGTAATAAGGAAGCAGGGGGGAATCAAGCCAGCACCAGTCCCCCCCCCCCCAGACAAGTGGCCTGCTATGGGGGCACAAGTGCTAGGAGTATCGGAAGAGGAGCAGAAAGGAGGAGGATCGGGGATGCTCTGTGCAAAACCATTACACAGAGCGGGTAAGTATAACATCAACATAATGTAAATCAGTCTGTACAGGACATGGTATAGCAGATCTCTTCAGAGCAATAGTAGTAAGTGGCTACAAATCCTTACAATGTACATTGATTGCCCAGAGGGGATCCTTTTCCTAAAAAGATGGAGTTGCTCTAAAGTGAGGGGGGTAAAAAAAAAAAAAATTATATTATAATATATAGTGGAACCTGTTTGGAGGCCTTTTCCGAAGCTCTCCAGCGCCCCCCCCCCCCCTTCTGGCCGCATGCGGTATTGCATCCCATTGAAGTCAATGCAGAACAAATTATTTTTGTTTCCATTGGCTTCAATGGGAAAACTGGCTTTGATAGGCGAGTACTTTGGATTACGTGAACACTCCTGGAACGGATTAGGCTCGTAATCCGAGGTTCGTGTGCATGCATGTATATATAATACTGAGGCATTTGTATTTGACCTGGCCTCTGACTTTTACTCAACTTGACTTCTCCCAAGCCTGTGATTGGGCAAATCATGGAGCAGCAGACTGATAAAGTTCCTCGGCTCATTACATGGTCCTTCGTTCCTCATACATAGTCCTTCGAAATGGAGGAGGAAGCCGCAGAGCACGCTGGGAATACAAAAAAGGTGTGGAAGGAGGTGGCCAGCACTGCAGCACACCTGATTGGCTCCCGGTGTAGGCACCCTTTCACCGCTGTGTGGAGGAATACAGGAGGCCATCACCAAGTCCTATTCAGGTCCCCCCATCCCACCCCCACCCCCCACATTGGCTCCATCACTCACTGCTTACCTGGGAGGTTGGATTTTGGCTTTAGGAAGGTCTTCTGGGAGCTCAGGCCAAGTGGCGGCTGTAGAGCGGAACTTCCCGGCTTAAGGAAAGATTTGATTCCTGCAGATGATATAAAGATGTAAAAAAATAAAAAAGTATTCTTTTTATTTCCTATGATCTCTCCAGCATTGATACTTCATATTCTCCTCACCAGTAGGTGGCGCTGTGGATACATCAGGAGTCTGAGTTTGTACACAGGTGGTGACGTTCTGCGTTGCTGCCAACCCCCCGCTGCTCGGAGTGCAGAGCTGTGAGGGGGGGTGGGTTGGAGCCCCGGGGAGCTTAGAAGGCAGAGCGGTAGACCGGGGCTTTATATAAAAAAAGAGGAAAGGAGAATTATTACCATGTACAGCAGAACACTGGAAAAAAATTCAACTATTTATCCCAGTTCAAAAGTTCTGGGAAAAAGCCAAACTGCAGAGGGGTTTTGTTTTTTTAAGACCCTCTAACCCCATTTTTTTTCCTTCATGTATTTCTTCAAGCTGGCCGTCTTCTGAGGTCACCTTCTCTTCTCCAACCCCTGGACAGCGCGGGGCTCAAGTAATGACATGTAAGCACCACTCTATCCAGCAGTACTGGGAAGTCCGGGTTGCACAATGACAGCAGGCGGTTCCATGATGCCCCCGGGCTCATAGAAACTTGGGAGCGGGATGATGCTGGACGTCATTCAATCCAGAAGAAGGGGTACAGTGCTGGGCTACAGAGCACCGAGATACCCAAATCCTTGGGGGCAATTGTGAGGGATGAGTGTCTGGAGGGGGCCTAGAGGTCTCTAGGAGGCTGAGGACTTTGCAGGGGCATTACAGGAGATTGGACTGCACTACGCGGGTTCGGGTGCACTGTGGGACACGGGTTGGAGGGGGGCCTGAAAGCTTTGCAGCATGCTAGGAGGCACTGCAGGGGGAATAAGGTGCACTGTTGAGGTTGGGGGCACTACAGGAGACTAGAGGCTCTGCAGCAAGCTAGAAGGTAGTACAGGGGGTCGGGAAGCATTAGGGGGGGTCACCGTGGCCCACTGTGGAAAACTGGAGTTTGGGGGTAATGGAAGCTTTGTAGCAAGCTAAAAGGCACTACAGGGGGGGCTGGGGTGCACTGTGGGACACTGTTGAAGGTTGGGGGAACTAAGGGGGCAATGGAAGCTTTGCAGCAAGCTAAAAGGGGGCACTAAGGTGTACGGTGGGACACTGCTGGAGCTTCGGGTGCTTATGGGGGACTGGAAGATATGCAGCAAGCTAGAAGGCACTACAGGGGGCTTGGGTGCACTGTGGGACACTGTTGAAAGTTGGGGGGGAACTAAGGGGGGGCTGAAAGCTTTGTAGCAGGCTAGAAAGCACTACAGGGGGCCGGGGTGCACTGAGGTAGGGGGCACAAGGGGGGCTGGAAGCTTTGTAGCAAGCTAGAAGGCACTACAGGGGGCTGGGGTGCACTGTTGAAGGTTGGGGGAACTAAGGGGGCATGGAAGATTTGCAGCAAGCTAGGTGGGGGCACTACAGGGGGCTAGGGTGCACTGTGGGACACTGTTGAAGGTTGGGGGCACTAAGGGGGGGGGGGGCTGGAAGCTTTGCAGCAAGCTAGAAAGCACTACAGGGGGCTGGGCTGCACTGAGGTAGGGGGCACAAGGGTGGCTGGAAGCTTTGCAAAAAGCACTACAGGGGGATGGGCTGCACTGAGGTAGGGGGCACAAGGGGGGCTGGAGGCTTTGCAGCAAGCACTACAGGGGGCTGGGGTGCATTGTGGGACACTCCTGGAGCAAGCTAGAAAGCACTACAGGGGGCTAGGGTGCACTGAGGTAAGGGGCGCTGGAAGCTTTGCAGGAAGCACTATAGGGGGCTGGGGTGCACTGTGGGACACTGAGGTTGGGGAGGCACAAGGGGGGGCTGAAAGCTTTTCAGCAAGATGGAAGGGGGCTAGAGTGCATTGTGGGACACTCCTGGAGCTTGGGGGTACTTATGGTGGTTGGAAGCTTTGCAGCAAGCTAGGAGGTACTTAAGGAGGTTGGGAAGCACTGTGGGGGTTTCAGGCTCTCTGGGGGAGGTTGAGAGGCACGGCGGGCCACTGTAGTAGGCTGGGTGGCACAACTGGAACTGGGAAGCATTGTGGCAGCTTAGGGAATCTGCAGATGTCCTAAGGCCTGAGAGGAGGCAGTGCCCCTGGTGATTGAGAACCATTGCCCTAACCAATAATTGTTGTCTCTACTGATCAATTTCCTGAAAACATACATGCATACGATATTTTTCTCCTCTCTAATACAAAGGAAACGTTGACTTGTCCTCAGTGTATACAAACCTTTGGCGCGGCAGCTTTCAGAGTCTTGAGGCTGCTCCCGACAAGCTTGCTTGGTGCCATGATCCCAGTTTTCTCCTCTACGTTCTGCTTTGTGTTCCCCACATTAGGTCTTGGTAAGCCTGGCCGGGCCAGCGGAGGTCTAATACTCCCCCTTCCAGGAATACCCCTTGGTGGAATTTTGGAAAGCATTGGCTCTTTCGCTTGTCCTGTAGGATTGTGGAACAGAGCCAGAGCCCGGCGTGCGGTGGGTATACCAGACATTTGGGAGCAAAGCGCAGTTCCTTGTGTGCTGGTTGGGAGCCCGGCTACCCCTTTGTTTTGTGGCCTGTGACCTTCATTCCCTCCTGTTGGGGCCATCAGTTTAGACTGCGTGGTCCCACAATCTTCTGTTGGATCCTTGTGTGGAGGCTCCATCACACAGCCTAGGGACACATTCGGATTTTGCGGTTCAGATTTCTGAAAGGGGAAATTGTTTAACCCCGGGACAGGTGTAGAGGTGACAAAAGACAGAGAGCCCGCTGAGAAGACGCTGACGTCCTGGACGTTCTCCTCCTCCTGAATCATGCTGAAGGACTCAGAGGCCAAAAACCGACCCTTGGAGGGAGGCGCTTCATTCAGAAAGTAATAGGCAGTAGGATTGTCACTTCCTTCTTTATTTCCTGAATTTTCTTGGCCATCTGGTCTACCTTGAGAGGACGTGCCCACTAATGTTTCAAGATCAGCATGGGCTCCATCGGATACAGGCATCTGGTCTTTTGCAGGTGTGCCAATGAGGTCATCAGCTTTATTGGGGATCATTAATTCATTTTCCGGTCTATGACCTGCATGGGTCACATCAGATACAGATATATGGTCTTCTGCAAGACGGAGATTGATAGTTTCGGCTTTTTTGGTGATCATTATGTCCTCAGGAGAGGCAGCGCAACCAGAAATATTCCTGGAGTCCCTTGATGACCCTGGAAGGTTTCTGCTCTCGTTAAGATCACAGGTTGGCACAGACGTTGGGGCAACTTTTGGAGATGTGATATTGTCTTTGATCCCTTCTGTTGAGTTCATGGCACTCCCAGTGCTATTACCCATAGTAGAGAACACTCCACTTATACGAGATATGTCCTTTAGCATGCCATCTGGCATACCTGGTGACAAGGCTTTGGACTCCATGTCAAAAATTTGATTTTGACCAACATGGCCATCCTGTGCAAAACCAACATCTTCTGTAGCACCATCACAGACTTCCATAATCCTACGTGATGGACTGCTGGAATCTGCAATGGCTTCAGCTGCTGAGGTTCTATTTACTGTGGCGTTACCAGTTTCTTTGCCTTTTCCCTCATCCTGCGTCATAACAATATCTTGCGTTCTGTTTCCAGAATCATCAGGAGCTGGTCTGATAGCTTGTGTGGTGTTCGCAGACCTGCTGGGCTCATGAACAGATAGAATCTCACCGGCGGTAACTGGAGAAGGCTCTGGTATCGCTTTAGTATTGGCGACACAACTTTCTTGGTTTGATACCATTTCCTGAGTGGTATTGGGGATACAATCTTCATGGTTTGACATCATCTCTTGGGTGGTATTGGTGACACAACCTTCATGGTTCAATACCATTTTCTGAGTAGTAACGGTGACACAAACTTCTTGGTTTGATACAATCTCCTGAGTGGCATTTGGGATGCAACCATCTTGGTTTGAGACAATCTCATGAGTGGTATTGGTAACACAACCTTCCTGGTTTGATACCATCTCCTGGGTGGCATTGGGGATACAACCTTCTTGGGTCAATACCATCTCCTGAGTGGTATTGTGGATACAACCTTCTAGGTTTATCATTATCTCTTGGGTGGTATTGGGGATACAAACTTCTTGGGCCAATACTATCTCCTGAGTGGTATTGGAGATACAACCTTCTTGGGTCGATACCATCTCCTGAGTGGTATTGTGGATACAACCTTCTAGGTTTATTATCTCTTGGGTGGTATTGGGGATACAACCTTCTTGGGTCAATATCATCTCCTGAGTGATATTGGGGATACAACCTTTTTGGGTCGATACCATCTTCTGAGTGATATTGGGGATATAACCTTCTTGGGTCGATACCATCTCCTGAGTGGTATTGTGGATACAACCTTCTAGGTTTATCATCTCTTGGGTGGTATTGGGGATACAACCTTTTAGGTTCAATACCATCTCCTGAGTGGTATTGGGGATACAACCTTCTTGGGTCAATACCATCTCCTGAGTGGTATTGGGGACACAACCCTCTTGGTTTGACACCATCTCCTGAGTGGTATTGATAAAAGCTTCTTGTTTTGATACTATCTCCTGAGTGATATTGGCGATACAACCTTCATGGCTTGATACAATCTCCTGAGTGATATCTGTGACACAACCTTCATGGTTTGATACCATCTCCAGAGTAGTATTGACAGTCTGCGGCACCATCCCCTGGGCAGTATTGGCAAGAGGCTCCCCCGCATTCAGGGAAGCTACCATGCCCTCCACTGTAGCCACAGACGATGGTGGCTCTTCCTCCAACACCCAAGTGTTGCTGGCTGCTTCATTGATCTCACCAAGAAAAGACCGGGTGTGTTGCCTCAGGTTGGAGGAAGTCTGTGACGCGGCTTTTATCTCAAGGTTGGCGTTTGCTCTTCCATTGTCTTTAGACACCAAAGCAATTTCTTGAGTGAGATCGCAGACAGTTTGGGGGGGTTCCATCACCTCCGTTGTGTTCAACATCTGGAACTGCTGAGGCGCCGACTCAATCTCCTGTGTGGCGTTTGCCATCTCACCGATATCCTGGGTAGTGCTGACACATGACTTGCTTGCATCTTCCTGTGTTGGGCAATGGGGTGCGATAACCTCATGCGAAGTATCAGCCCCATCGTATTTCAGCTCCCGGGTTAGGTTGGACCCGACAAGCTCCTCCATTATTGAGGTACTTGGAGCGATTATTTCATGAGGGAAAGTCCTGGTTCCAGAAGCTGCCTTGCAGTCATCGTTGGAGGTCTTCATAGGTTCACAGTGAAGCATATCAGCCTTAAAAGATGGCGGAGCCAATTTCTGCCTTTTTATACAACCTTCTCCATCTTTTTTGGGAGATAAAATCCCTTCAAAAACCGAGTCATTCCCCCATAGTCCTTTGCCGCCTTTATTGCCAAAATCAGACAAGCTGAAGTCCTGGAGCTGCATGTCCGTCCTTTCCAGATCCAACAGGCTCTCCCCAAAGCCCAAGGTGCCATCGTTCACAGGGCTGTTCTCCACCGACGAGATCATTTGGGAAACTTCCCAAGCCAGCATGGACTTAAAGGGCGTGCTGTCATAGGGAGGAGGTTCGGCTTCGATAGCGGACACATCCAACTCCTCAGCTTTCCTCTTCCCTGGACTCTTCCGACACCCGTTGTCCGAGCCCATAATCTGCTTTACTATTCTCTGGCACTCCACGGCAAAATAACTTTTGTACTGAGGAGTCTTCGGTGGACTTCGACCCAACACGGCGTCACAACCTTGCAGACTTCTGTTCGCTACTTCCGTTGGACAGGCCTGGCCTGCGTCGCCTACTTGTACCGCGTTGGACTCCATATCCATTTCCATCACCGGAGAGAGTTTTCTCTTGGCCTCTCCTTTAGAGTTTACCGGAGTGCTGAAATATTTGTTGGTGGTGTTGGTGGGGGTGACCCCGGCAGATTCCGGCCCCTCGCTGTCACTTCCCGATGTTAGATCTGAGAAGAAGGACACCTTCAACCTGGAAGAAGAAGGTTTTGGAGAACACTGCAGCCTTCTGGTCGTGGCTTGTGCGTCATTTTGCGGGCAAACTTCGTCCTCGATACGGACGCCGACCTTCTTCGCTTTACATTTTTGTGCCGAGGAACTTTCTCCGTCAGAGTCGCTCATTCTTCCTTTCCATGGAGCCAAGGCACCGGAGCTCAGCGCCTGCTCACGGTTGAGGTCCTTCAGGGCCTTGCGCTGAAGCGGTTTCATGCCCGAGGGTTTGGCAGGTGGCCCCTCCAGGTTTGCGCGGTCAGCTCACCGATTCGAAGAGTTTAGGAGTCGATTTCCTGTTAAAATAAAAAAAAAAAACCTCAATTAAGTTTCAAAATTAGAACACAAGACCAGTTATGGTGATATGTGAAGACATTGTGTGAAGCTTTGGATGGAGAACAGTGAAGACTTCTCAGGTCCCTTCGGGGGAGACTTCCCGTCCCGGAGAAACAACCAGAACTGAAGAAATCAGAACTGGTGTCCCCAACTGGAAGATTTTCCCTCTATTCCTGTTCTGGTGACAACTGTTAGATTTTCTATCACTTTCTGTCCCAGAAACGACAGTCACCGGGAGGAATAGAGAGGGCAAGGCCCCCCAAGTGGGGACATAGACAGCAATATAAAATAGTCCTTAAAGTGGACCTCTACCCACAAATAGGACATTCTCCTCAGGATCCACACACACAATACAAGAAGATAAATCCTGTCTGGGTGAGAACGACGTATGCCTCATTCACAGGTGTAGACATGTTGTAGGATCTACAGCGACGGTTCTCAACCTCAGTCCTCAAGTACCCCCAACAGGACATGTTTTGGGAATTTCTCTTAGATAAAAAAAATTGCTGTCCCAAAATTCCAAGACATTGAATGCGATTTAAAGCTCCTGTGCAAGATAAAGGAAAACCTGCAAAACATGGTCTGTTGGGGGAACTCGAGGACTGAGGTTGGGAACCACTGATCTACAGGACCTGGCAGGGCATTTCAGTGTATGAGAGGAATCTGGTGACCCCCCCCTTGCCCCATCGTTGGCGTCAGCGGGGAGGAACAGTGCCCCATCGTTGGCGTCAGCGGGGAGGAACAGTGCCCCATCGTTGGCGTCAGCGGGGAGGAACAGTGCCCCATCGTTGGTATCAGTGGGAGGAATAGTGCCCCATCATTGGTATCAGTGGGAGGAATGGTGTCCCATCATTGGTGTCAGTGGGAGGAATAGTGTCCCATCATTGGTATCAGTGGAAGGAATAGTGCCCCATCATTGGTGTCAGTGGGAGGAATAGTGCCCCATCATTGGTGTCAGTGGGAGGAATAGTGCCCCATCATTGGTGTCAGTGGGAGGAATAGTGCCCCATCATTGGTGTCAGTGGGAGGAATAGTGCCCCATCATTGGTATCAGTGGGAGGAATAGTGCCCCATCATTGGTGTCAGTGGGAGGAATAGTGCCCCATCATTGGTGTCAGTGGGAGGAATAGTGCCCCATCATTGGTATCAGTGGGAGGAATAGTGCCCCATCATTGGTATCAGTGGGAGGAATAGTGCCCCATCATAGGTGTGAGTGGGGGGGAATAGTGCCCCATCATTGGTGTCAGTGGGGGGGAATAGTGCCCCATCACTGGTGTCAGTGGGAGGAATAGTGCCCCATCATTGGTGTCAGTGGGGGGAATAGTGCCCCATCATTGGTGTCAGTGGGGGGAATAGTGCCCCATCATTGGTGTCAGTGGGGGGAATAGTGCCCCATCATTGGTATCAGTGGGAGGAATAGTGTCCCATCATTGGTATCAGTGGGAGGAATAGTGTCCCATCATTGGTATCAGTGGGAGGAATAGTGCCCCATCACTGGTATCAGTGGGAGGAATAGTGTCCCATCATTGGTGTCAGTGGGAGGAATAGTGTCCCATCATTGGTATCAGTGGGAGGAATAGTGCCCCATCATTGGTATCAGTGGGAGGAATAGTGTCCCATCATTGGTATCAGTGGGAGGAATAGTGTCCCATCATTGGTATCAGTGGGAGGAATAGTGCCCCATCATTGGTATCAGTGGGAGGAATAGTGCCCCATCATTGGTATCAGTGGGAGGAATAGTGCCCCATCATTGGTATCAGTGGGAGGAATAGTGTCCCATCATTGGTGTCAGTGGGAGGAATAGTGTCCCATCATTGGTATCAGTGGGAGGAATAGTGCCCCATCATTGGTATCAGTGGGAGGAATAGTGCCCCATCATTGGTATCAGTGGGAGGAATAGTGCCCCATCATTGGTGTCAGTGGGAGGAATAGTGCCCCATCATTGGTGTCAGTGGGGGGAATAGTGCCCCATCATTGGTGTCAGTGGGGGGAATAGTGCCCCATCATTGGTGTCAGTGGGGGGAATAGTGCCCCATCATTGGTATCAGTGGGAGGAATAGTGTCCCATCATTGGTATCAGTGGGAGGAATAGTGTCCCATCATTGGTATCAGTGGGAGGAATAGTGTCCCATCATTGGTGTCAGTGGGAGGAATAGTGCCCTATCATTGGTATCAGTGGGAGGAATAGTGCCCCATCACTGGTATCAGTGGGAGGAATAGTGTCCCATCATTGGTATCAGTGGGAGGAATAGTGCCCCATCATTGGTGTCAGTGGGAGGAATAGTGTCCCATCATTGGTATCAGTGGGAGGAATAGTGTCCCATCATTGGTATCAGTGGGAGGAATAGTGCTCATCTTTGGTATCAGTGGGAGGAATAGTGCCCCCTCATTGGTATCAGTGGGAGGAATAGTGTCCCATCATTGGTATCAGTGGGAGGAATAGTGCCCCATTATTGGTGTCAGTGGGAGGAATAGTGTCCCATCATTGGTATCAGTGGGAGGAATAGTGTCCCATCATTGGTATCAGTGGGAGGAATAGTGCCCCATCATTGGTATCAGTGGGAGGAATAGTGTCCCATCATTGGTATCAGTGGGAGGAATAGTGCCCCATCATTGGTATCAGTGGGAGGAATAGTGCTCATCTTTGGTATCAGTGGGAGGAATAGTGCCCCCTCATTGGTATCAGTGGGAGGAATAGTGTCCCATCATTGGTATCAGTGGGAGGAATAGTGCCCCATTATTGGTGTCAGTGGGAGGAATAGTGTCCCATCATTGGTATCAGTGGGAGGAATAGTGCCCCATCACTGGTATCAGTGGGAGGAATAGTGTCCCATCATTGGTATCAGTGGGAGGAATAGTGCCCCATCATTGGTATCAGTGGGAGGAATAGTGTCCCATCATTGGTATCAGTGGGAGGAATAGTGTCCCATCATTGGTATCAGTGGGAGGAATAGTGCTCATCTTTGGTATCAGTGGGAGGAATAGTGTCCCATCATTGGTATCAGTGGGAGGAATAGTGCCCCATCATTGGTATCAGTGGGAGGAATAGTGTCCCATCATTGGTATCAGTGGGAGGAATAGTGTCCCATCATTGGTATCAGTGGGAGGAATAGTGTCCCATCATTGGTATCAGTGAGAGGAATAGTGTCCCATCATTGGTATCAGTGGGAGGAATAGTGCCCCATCATTGGTGTCAATGGGAGGAATAGTGCCCCATCATTGGTATCAGTGGGAGGAATAGTGCCCCATCATTGGTGTCAGTGGGAGGAATAGTGCCCCATCATTGGTGTCAGTGGGGGGAATAGTGCCCCATCATTGGTGTCAGTGGGGGGAATAGTGCCCCATCATTGGTGTCAGTGGGGGGGAATAGTGCCCCATCATTGGTATCAGTGGGAGGAATAGTGTCCCATCATTGGTATCAGTGGGAGGAATAGTGTCCCATCATTGGTATCAGTGGGAGGAATAGTGTCCCATCATTGGTATCAGTGGGAGGAATAGTGTCCCATCATTGGTATCAGTGGGAGGAATAGTGTCCCATCATTGGTATCAGTGGGAGGAATAGTGTCCCATCATTGGTGTCAGTGGGAGGAATAGTGCCCTATCATTGGTATCAGTGGGAGGAATAGTGCCCCATCACTGGTATCAGTGGGAGGAATAGTGTCCCATCATTGGTATCAGTGGGAGGAATAGTGCCCCATCATTGGTGTCAGTGGGAGGAATAGTGTCCCATCATTGGTATCAGTGGGAGGAATAGTGCCCCATCATTGGTATCAGTGGGAGGAATAGTGTCCCATCATTGGTATCAGTGGGAGGAATAGTGCCCCATCATTGGTGTCAGTGGGAGGAATAGTGTCCCATCATTGGTATCAGTGGGAGGAATAGTGTCCCATCATTGGTGTCAGTGGGGGGAATAGTGCCCCATCATTGGTATCAGTGGGAGGAATAGTGCCCCATCACTGGTATCAGTGGGAGGAATAGTGTCCCATCATTGGTATCAGTGGGAGGAATAGTGCCCCATCATTGGTGTCAGTGGGAGGAATAGTGCCCCCTCATTGGTATCAGTGGGAGGAATAGTGTCCCATCATTGGTATCAGTGGGAGGAATAGTGCCCCATTATTGGTGTCAGTGGGAGGAATAGTGTCCCATCATTGGTATCAGTGGGAGGAATAGTGCCCCATCATTGGTATCAGTGGGAGGAATAGTGCCCCATCATTGGTGTCAGTGGGAGGAATAGTGTCCCATCATTGGTATCAGTGGGAGGAATAGTGCCCCATCATTGGTATCAGTGGGAGGAATAGTGTCCCATCATTGGTATCAGTGGGAGGAATAGTGCCCCATCACTGGTATCAGTGGGAGGAATAGTGTCCCATCATTGGTATCAGTGGGAGGAATAGTGCCCCATCATTGGTGTCAGTGGGAGGAATAGTGTCCCATCATTGGTATCAGTGGGAGGAATAGTGTCCCATCATTGGTATCAGTGGGAGGAATAGTGTCCCATCATTGGTGTCAGTGGGAGGAATAGTGTCCCATCATTGGTATCAGTGGGAGGAATAGTGTCCCATCATTGGTGTCAGTGGGAGGAATAGTGTCCCATCATTGGTATCAGTGGGAGGAATAGTGTCCCATCATTGGTATCAGTGGGAGGAATAGTGTCCCATCATTGGTGTCAGTGGGAGGAATAGTGTCCCATCATTGGTATCAGTGGGAGGAATAGTGTCCCATCATTGGTATCAGTGGGAGGAATAGTGTCCCATCATTGGTGTCAGTGGGAGGAATAGTGCCCTATCATTGGTATCAGTGGGAGGAATAGTGCCCCATCACTGGTATCAGTGGGAGGAATAGTGTCCCATCATTGGTATCAATGGGAGGAATAGTGCCCCATCATTGGTGTCAGTGGGAGGAATAGTGTCCCATCATTGGTATCAGTGGGAGGAATAGTGCCCCATCATTGGTATCAGTGGGAGGAATAGTGTCCCATCATTGGTATCAGTGGGAGGAATAGTGCCCCATCACTGGTATCAGTGGGAGGAATAGTGTCCCATCATTGGTATCAGTGGGAGGAATAGTGCCCCATCATTGGTGTCAGTGGGAGGAATAGTGTCCCATCATTGGTATCAGTGGGAGGAATAGTGTCCCATCATTGGTATCAGTGGGAGGAATAGTGTCCCATCATTGGTGTCAGTGGGAGGAATAGTGTCCCATCATTGGTATCAGTGGGAGGAATAGTGTCCCATCACTGGTATCAGTGGGAGGAATAGTGTCCCATCATTGGTGTCAGTGGGAGGAATAGTGCCCTATCATTGGTATCAGTGGGAGGAATAGTGCCCCATCACTGGTATCAGTGGGAGGAATAGTGTCCCATCATTGGTATCAGTGGGAGGAATAGTGCCCCATCATTGGTGTCAGTGGGAGGAATAGTGTCCCATCATTGGTATCAGTGGGAGGAATAGTGCCCCATCATTGGTATCAGTGGGAGGAATAGTGTCCCATCATTGGTGTCAGTGGGAGGAATAGTGCCCTATCATTGGTATCAGTAGGAGGAATAGTGCCCCATCATTGGTATCAGTAGGAGGAATAATGCCCCATCATTGGTATCAGTGGGAGGAATAGTGCCCCATCATTGGTATCAGTGGGAGGAATAGTGTCCCATCATTGGTATCAGTGGGAGGAATAGTGCCCCATCATTGGTGTCAGTGGGAGGAATAGTGTCCCATCATTGGTATCAGTGGGAGGAATAGTGCCCCATCATTGGTGTCAGTTGGTAAAAGTGTCCCGAGGGTCAGATAAAGAGGGCCCCCGGGCCGCAGTTTGGACAGCCCTGTATTAGATTAGTATACATTGTATCGATCAGTGTTGATCTCGCCCTGCTATACACACATCCCCCACCAGAGGGCGCTCTCTCCTCGGATCTCTGATTATCGCTCCCTCCGCAGTCCCGGTACACCGGTCAGGCTCCTCTCCGGTCCTCTATACGGTGATGAAGGAGGCCCCTCCCCCCGGGGTCTGCACACCATCCCCTCCTCCCACCCCGATCTCCTCACCTCGCCGGTCCCGGCCGATGTCTCCGTTCGGTAACCGCCAAGTTTTCAAAACCCGAAACAGCTGACACGGTCCAATTAAATAAAGCCACGTCACATGAGCGTCCGGAGTCACGTTCTTCCTCCTACGTACTTCCCTAAAGCTAGGCGGCCATCTTGGTTAAGGGCACCCGTGCCCAAAAGTAAGAAAAACATATACATATATATACAAATATATAACATATATATTTAGAAAACAATATGATGGTGAAGTTTACAAAATTCCTGAATTAAAGTGCTGGGAGAAGGTCATCTAGAGCAGTGTTTCTCAACTCCAGTCCTCAAGGCGCACCAACAGGTCATGTTTTCAGGATTTCCCTCAGATGAAACGGCTGTGGTAATTACTAAGGCAGTGAAAACTGATCAAATCACCTGTGCAAAATAGTGGAAATCCCGAAAACATGACCTGTTGGTGCGCCTTGAGGACTGGAGTTGAGAAACACTGATCTAGAGCCCGGGGCAAACATACTAAACTGCGCACCCCTCCCCCCCCCCCCAAGATGCATGAGCATTATGTGTCAGCAAAAATCCCCCTGCCCCCCCCCCCCCCAAAAAAAAAAAATTCACCTTCAAGCATAAATCCCTCCCCCCAGCACAAATCATCTCCCTCAAATTGCCCATACTAGAATAAATACCCCCAAGTCATCCCTACTAGCCCCCCCAAAAAAAACCTCCCTAGCACAAATGACTTCCCCCTCTACCATCTCACCTCTTCTAACACAGACCCCCCAATTCCCCCCTCCTATCACAAATCCCCCCAAATCACCATTCCTGGCACCCCTCCTAATTTCCCCTCCTAACACAAATTACCTCCCCCCACCCAATATTACCTCTTCTAGCATAAAACCCACAAATCCACACCCCCAACACAAATCCCCCCAAATCAGGCTGCATTGATGGGCACTGGTGAGGCTGGACTGATGGGCACTGGTGAGGCTGGACTGATGGACGCTGGTGAGACTGCACTGATGGGCACTGGTGAGGCTGGACTGATGGACGCTGGTGAGACTGCACTGATGGGCACTGGTGAGGCTGGACTGATGGACGCTGGTGAGACTGCACTGATGGACGCTGGTGAGGCTGCACTAAAGGGCGCTGGTGAGGCTGCACTAAAGGGCGCTGATGAGGCTGCACTGGTGTGCACTGGTGAGGCTGCACTGCTGGGCACTTTTGGGCGCTGGTGAGGCTGCACTGATGGGCACTGGAAAGGCGGCACTGATGGGGCTGCAATGTTTATCAGTGTAAATGTGCCCTGTCAGCGTTGCCGGTTATCGGCTCTCCGTGGGTCACACAGAGACAGCGTGTGAGAAGAGAAAATGCAGATAACTGACAAGTTTGTTTACATGTGATCAGCTGCATCCTAAGGACTCGGGGGGGGGGGGCAAGGGAGGCGTGTTATGGGAGGACATCAATGGAGGCCGCCCTATAACAAGAGGGCTGCGCTGTAACCGTCTTTCGGCTATGGCGCGGTATTGAGGTGCTTAACCGCTTACCGACCGCGCTATAGTCGATAGACGGCTGCAGCGCGGTCGGATGACTCTGGGAGGGCGTACATTGACGTCCTCCCAGAATCGTGCTCCCGCGTGCCCAGGAATATCCGTTACCGCCGCATCACTGTAAATGGTCGCTGACAGCTCAGATGACAGACCGATCACTTGTAAACAAACCGGCGTCACGTCCGGTTCCTCTCTCCCCTCTGTATCGATCGGTAGAAAGAGGAGAAAGATCAGAGGCAGCAGCACTGTGGGCTGGATGTGTAGTGCCCACAGCGCTGATATGTGATAACTCCAGCACTCATCAAGCCATCCATCCATCCATGCTCAGCCATCCATCCTCATCAATACTCAGCCATCCATCCTCATCAATACTCAGCCATCCATCCTCATCAATACTCGGCCGTCCATCCTCATCAATACTCGGCCGTCCATCCTCATCAATACTCAGCCATGCATCCTCATCAATACTCAGCCATCCATCCTCATCAATACTCAGCCATCCATCCTCATCAATACTCAGCCATCCATCCTCATCAATACTCAGCCATCCATCCTCATCAATACTCAGCCATCCATCCTCATCAATACTCAGCCATCCATCCTCAGCAATACTCAGCCATCCATCCTCATCAATACTCAGCCATCCATCCTCATCAATACTCAGCCATCCATCCTCATCAATACTCATCCATCCATCCATCCTCATCAATACTCGGCCATCCATCCTCATCAATACTCATCCATCCATCCTCATCAATACTCATCCATCCATCCTCATCAATACTCATCCATCCATCCTCATCAATACTCATCCATCCATCCTCATCAATACTCATCCATCCATCCTCATCAATACTCAGCCATCCATCCTCATCAATACTCATCCATCCATCCTCATCAATACTTATCCATCCATCCTCATCAATACTTATCCATCCATCCTCATCAATACTCATCCATCCATCCTCATCAATACTCAGCCATCCATGCTCATCAATACTTATCCATCCATCCTCATCAATACTCGGCCATCCATCCTCATCAATACTCGGCCATCCATCCTCATCAATACTCGGCCATCCATCCTCATCAATACTCGGCCATCCATCCTCATCAATACTCAGCCATCCATCCTCATCAATACTCGGCCATCCATCCTCATCAATACTCATCCATCCATCCTCATCAATACTCATCCATCCATCCTCATCAATACTCATCCATCCATCCTCATCAATACTCAGCCATCCATCCTCATCAATACTCATCCATCCATCCTCATCAATACTTATCCATCCATCCTCATCAATACTCATCCATCCATCCTCATCAATACTCAGCCATCCATGCTCATCAATACTTATCCATCCATCCTCATCAATACTCGGCCATCCATCCTCATCAATACTCGGCCATCCATCCTCATCAATACTCATCCATCCATCCTCATCAATACTCAGCCATCCATGCTCATCAATACTTATCCATCCATCCTCATCAATACTCGGCCATCCATCCTCATCAATACTCGGCCATCCATCCTCATCAATACTCGGCCATCAATCCTCATCAATACTCGGCCATCCATTCTCATCAATACTCGGCCATCCATCCTCATAAATACTCGGCCATCCATCCTCATCAATACTCAGCCATGCATCCTCATCAATACTCAGCCATGCATCCTCATCAATACTCAGCCATGCATCCTCATCAATACTCAGCCATGCATCCTCATCAATACTCAGCCATGCATCCTCATCAATACTCAGCCATGCATCCTCATCAATACTCATCCATCCATCCTCATCAATACTCAGCCATCCATCCTCATCAATACTCAGCCATCCATCCTCATCAATACTCAGCCATCCATCCTCAGCCATCCATCCTCATCAATACTCAGCCATCCATCCTCAGCAATATTCAGCCATCCATCCTCATCAATACTCAGCCATTCATCCTCATCAATACTCAGCCATCCATCCTCATCAATACTCAGCCATCCATCCTCATCAATACTCAGCCATCCATCCATCCTCATCAATACTCAGCCATCCATCCTCAGCAATACTCAGCCATCCATCCTCATCAATACTCAGCCATCCATCCTCATCAATACTCAGCCATCCATCCATCCTCATCAATACTCAGCCATCCATCCTCAGCAATACTCAGCCATCCATCCTCATCAATACTCAGCCATCCATCCTCATCAATACTCAGCCATCCATCCTCATCAATACTCAGCCATCCATCCATCCTCATCAATACTCAGCCATCCATCCTCATCAATACTCAGCCATCCATCCTCAGCAATACTCATCCATCCATCCATGCTCAGCCATCCATCCATCCTCAGCAATACTCATCCATCCATCCTCAGCAATACTCATCCATCCATCCTCATGAATACTCAGCAATACTCATCCATCCATTCATGGTCAGCCATCCCATCCATACCCAGCCATACACAGCCGCACTCAGCCGTACCCAGTCGTACTCAGTTGGACCCAGCCGCATTCAGCAGTACCCAGCCGTATTCAGATGTACTCAGCCGTACCCTTTCGTACCCAGTCGCACTCAGCCGTATCCAGCTGTACTCAGCCGTACCCCGTTGTACCCAGCCGTACTCAGCCGTACTCAGCTGCACTCAGCCGTACCCCGTTGTACCCAGCCGTACCCAGTCGCACTCAGCCGTGCTCAGCCGCACTCAGCCGTACTCAGTCGCACTCAGCTGTATCCAGCCGTACTCAGCCATACCCCGTCGTACTTAGCTGTACCCAGTCGCACTCAGCCGCACCCATCCATACCCAGCTGCACCCAGCCATACTTAGGCATACTCATTCATGCTCAGCCATCCCCATCCACGGCTCATCCACCCCCATTCATGCTCATCCATGCCACTAGAGTTCCTCACAAAATTGTAATAGGTAGTCAATTTAGATTTGACATTTATGCCCCTAGAACACCTGAAGGTGCTCCCTGCATGTTGGGCCTCTCTATGTGGCCAGGCTGTGTAAAAGTCCCACACATGTGGTATCGCCGTACTCGGAAGGAGTAGGAGAATCTATTTTGGGGTGTAATTTTTGGCATGTACATGCTATTTGTTAGAAATATTGTATAAATGAACTTTGTGTAAAAAAAAAAATCGCGTTTTCATTTTCTATACACATTTTCCAAAAACTTGTAGAAAAAAAATGACACGTTCAAAAGACTCATCATGCCTCATAGATTATACTTTGGGTTGTTTTCTTTCCAAAATGGGGTGATTTTTGGGGCGTTTGGTTCTCCAAGGCCTGTAAAAGTGTAAGAGATAGTCAAGAAATGATATGTGTAATTTATGCTCCAAAAACGCCTGAAGGTGCTCCCTGCATGTTGGGCCTCTGTATGTGGCCAGGCTGTGTATAACTCTCACACAAGTGGCATCTCCGTACTCAGGAGGAGCAGAATGTGTTTTGGGATGTAATTTGTTGTATGCATATGCTGTGTGTGAGAAATAACCTGCAAATATAACAATTATGTGAAAAAAAAAAAGAAAACAAATTTGATTTTGCAAAGAATTGTAGGAAAAAATTACAACTTCAAAAAACTCACCATGCCTCCTACTAAATACCTTGGAATGTCTACTTTATAAAAAGGGGTCATTTGGGGGGTATTGTTAGGGTCTCAAGAAATGAGATCGGCCGTCAGTACTTCAGGTGTGATCAATTTTCAGTGATTGGCACCATAGCTTGTGAACTCTCTAACTTTCACACAGACCAAATAATATACACCGATTTGGGTTATTTTTACCAAAGATATGCAGCGGTATAAAATTTGGCCAAAAATTATGAAGAAAAATGATTAATTTTCAAAATTTTCTAACAGAAACGAAGAAAAATTATTTTTTTTTTACAGAATTTTCGGTCTCTTTTCTTTTATAGCGCAAAAAAAAACCTAGAGGTGATTAAATACCACCAAAAGAAAGGTCTATTTGTGTGAAAAAAAACGCTGGTTTATGGTATTTATAAAGCTTTTACCAACGGTAAGGTTTGAAAAAAGAAATTCTCCGTGCCAACCTTCCAGCCATTGTGAAAAATCCCCGCAATTTATTATGTTTATTTCCTATGATCGTCATCGCCATCTAATGGCCAAAATGCAGTATTTTTCAGAATTAGGTATTGCAGGTCAGTACCGCACTATGGCCACTAGATGGAGATGATGATATTGAAAGTAAACATATCAGACACATAATTAGGTGGCCGCGCCAATGCTGAGACATTATGAGGGGAGATTTACTAAAACTGCTTTGATAATAAAATCCTGGAAGCTGATTGGTTTCGATGCAGAGCTGCACCAGATTTTCCACTCTCCAGTTTAAGTAAATTTCCCCACTGAGTATTTTTTTAAGGCGATTTTCTTTGTTAATTGATGTGCGAGGTGAAATCCAAGCCATACAAATCCATCGGTCATGTGACTTCTTCCTGGATCTCCGTGGGCTTTGTGTATTTCCTCCACATCTCTAATAAAGACCGCCCACTGCTGCCCTCTCTCCTTGTGCAGGGTGACTGGTCTGGTCTCCGCCCTCTCCTATAGATTTCTGTAGTGGGGTCTTCTGGGCCCCTCCCACAGCTCTGCCCTCTCTCCTTGTGCAGGGTGACTGGTCTGATCTGGTCTCCGCCCCCTCCTATAGATTTCTGTAGTGGGTGGGGTCTTCTGGGCCCCTCCCACAGCTCTCTCTCCTTGTGCAGGGGGATGGGTCTTGTCTGTGCGCCCTCCTGTAGTGGGTGGGGTCTTCTGGGCCCCTCCCACAGCTCTGCCCTCTCTCCTTGTGCAGGGGGATTGGTCTTGTCTCCGCCCCCTCCTATAGATTTCTGTAGTGGGTGGGGTCTTCTGGGCCCCTCCCACAGCTCTCTCTCCTTGTGCAGGGGGATGGGTCTTGTCTGTGCTCCCTCCTGTAGTGGGTGGGGTCTTCTGGGCCCCTCCCACTGCTCTCTCTCCTTGTGCAGGGGGATTGGTCTTGTCTGTGCGCCCTCCTGTAGTGGGTGGGGTCTTCTGGGCCCCTCCCACAGCTCTGCCCTCTCTCCTTGTGCAGGGGGATTGGTCTTGTCTCCGCCCCCTCCTATAGATTTCTGTAGTGGGTGGGGTCTTCTGGGCCCCTCCCACAGCTCTCTCTCCTTGTGCAGGGGGATGGGTCTTGTCTGTGCTCCCTCCTGTAGTGGGTGGGGTCTTCTGGGCCCCTCCCACAGCTCTCTCTCTCCTTGTGCAGGGGGATTGGTCTTGTCTCCGCCCCCTCCTATAGATTTCTGTAGTGGGTGGAGTCTTCTGGGCCCCTCCCACAGCTCTGCTTTCTCTTCTTGTGCAGGAGGACGGTTCACTCCCAGTGTGATTGTACACAGAGCGAGTCCCGCAGACCCGATGTCCGCCGGCACTCGCTGTTCGTTCGGTACAAAGGCAGATCGCCGTTCTGTCAGTAGGGGGGAGGGATGGATCCTGTGTTCCTGCAAAGCAGAGATATGGTTCCATGCCTTCCCCTATTACAAGCACCTCCCCCCACTACAGTAAAACACCGGCTAGGCACACAGTTAACCCTTCGATCGCCCCCTGATGTTAACCCCCTTCCCAGCCAGTGTCATCAGTACAGTGACAGTGCATATTTTTAGCACCGATCACTGTATTAGTGTCACTGATCCCCAAAAAGTGTCAGTTAGCGTCTGATATGTCAGCCGCAATATCGCAGTCCCGCTATAAGTCGCTGATCGCTGCCATTACTAGTTCAAAAAAAAAAAAATTCCAGTATGTACCCCATAGTTTGTAGGCGCGATATATAACTGGTGCAAACCAATCATTATGCGCTTATTGGGATTTTTTTTTTTTGTTACCAAAAATAAGCAGCAGAATACGTATTGGCCTTAAATTGATGAAGAAAGTTTGATTTTTTTTTAAGGTTTTTTTTTTATTGGATGTTTTATAGCAGAAAGTAAAAAAATATTGTTTTTCTTCAAAATTGTCGCTCTTTTTTTTTGTTGCTTATAGCGCAAAAAAACAAAAAACTGCAGAGGCGATCAAAAGAAAGCTCTATTTGTGGGACAAAGCGGACACATATTGTTTGTGTACAGCGTCGCACGACCGCGCAATTGTCAGTTAAAGGAACGCAGTGCCGTACCACAAAAATTGGCCTGGTCAGGAAGGGGGGGGTAAATCTTCCGGGGGTTAAATGTGTGTTGCAGAAGAAAAACCAATCAAGTTAAAAAAAATTTGAGGGGGAGGAGCCAGGAGCGCCAGCGGGGGACCTGAGAAGAGGAGGATCATGGCTCCTCCCCCTCGAGCATTGGCGCTGTGTCCGGGTATAAAATAATTCACACACCTTCCAATAAACGATTTCTTTTTCCAAAACTTTATTTATAAGTTATAGAAATACATTTCGTACCTCCTGTATGGAGAGGGGTGAAGTCAGTGAAGATGAACCCCCAGAATAGAATTAGTGAGGGGTCTTAGTGTGAAGGGTCAGTCACTAGACAGACAGTATTATAGTTCAGCATAAGAGATCCCAGAGGCCGCCGTACCCCCAATATGAAGAGGTCCATTCATCTCCGGGGGAGGGGTGGGGGGGTCACAGGGAGGTGCTCAGCTCTCAGAGCCGTCTTGGTTTTGGTTGAAGGGTCCATCACATCTACGGCAAGACCACCGGCTGCTTTCCACCGACTGACACCGACCAGAGACTAGTGAACGGTTCTCTCCTTCTGCCGCTGATAGTCTGCAAAACAAGACATGTCTGACACCACCGACTGACACCCCCGAGACTGACACCACCGACTGACACCACCTCCCCCGACTGACACCACCGACTGACCCCCCCCCAACTGACACACCACCGACTGACACCACCGACTGACACCACCGACTGACACCACCGACTGACACCACCGACTGACACCGACCAGAGACTAGTGAACGGTTCTCTCCTTCTGCCGCTGATAGTCTGCAAAACAAGACATGTCTGACACCACCGACTGACACCCCCGAGACTGACACCACCGACTGACACCACCTCCCCCGACTGACACCACCGACTGACCCCCCCCCAACTGACACACCACCGACTGACACCCCCTCCCCCGACTGACACCACCGACTGACACCGACCAGAGACTAGTGAACGGTTCTCTCCTTCTGCCGCTGATAGTCTGCAAAACAAGACATGTCTGACACCACCGACTGACACCACCGACTGGCACCACCTCCCCCGACTGACACCACCGACTGGCACCACCTCCCCCGACTGACACCACCGACTGACCCCCCCCAACTGACACCCCCCCGACTGACACCCCCCCGACTGACACCACCGACTGACACCCCCACTGACTGACACCGATCAGAGACTAGTGAACGGTTCTCTCCTTCTGCCGCTGATAGTCTGCAAAACAAGACATGTCTGACACCACCGACTGACACCACCTCCCCCGACTGACACCCCCCCAACTGACACCACCGACTGACCCCCCCCGACTGACCCCCCCCCCCTGACTGACACCGATCAGAGACTAGTGAACGGTTCTCTCCTTCTGCCGCTGATAGTCTGCAAAACAAGACATGTCTGACACCACCGACTGACACCCCCGCAACTGACACCACCCCCCTGACTGACATCACCCCGACTGACACCCTCCGACCGACACCACCTCCCCCAGACTGACATAACCGACTGACACCCCCCCAGACTGACACCCCCCCGACTGACACCCCCCCGACTTACACCCCCCGACTGACATCCCCCACCGACTGACACCCCCACCGACTGACACCCCCGAGACTGACACCACCTCCCCCGACTGACACCCCCCAACTGACACCACCGACTGACACCCCCGAGACTGACACCACCTCCCCCGACTGACATCACCCCCGACTGACACCCTCCGACCGACACCACCTCCCCTGACTGACACCCCCCAACTGACACCACCGACTGACCCCCCTCCAGACTGACATAACCGACTGACACCCCCCCCAGACTGACACCCCCCCGACTGACACCACCGAACACCCTCCGACTGACACCCCCCGACTGACACCCCCCCCCGACTGACACCCCCCCGACTGACACCACCTACGACTGACACCCCCCACCCGACTGACACCACCCGACTGACACCACCCCCCTGACTGACATCACCAACTGACACCCCCCGACTGACTGAGACCCCCCGACACCCCACCCCCGACTGACATCACCCCCCCGACTGACACCACAGACTGGCACCACTCCCAACTGACACCACCGACTGACACCCCCCTGACTGACACCTCCCCCCTGTCTGACACCCCCCCAAGCCCCGTCCTCATTACTAATCACTGTATGGGAGGTACCGAGCCCCGTCCTCACTACTACTTACTGTACGGGAAGTACCGAGCCCCGTCCTCACTACTACTTACTGTACGGGAAGTACCGAGCCCGTCCTCACTACTACTTACTGTATGGGAAGTACCGAGCCCGTCCTCACTACTACTCACTGTATGGGAAGTACAGAGCCCCGTCCTCACTACTACTTACTGTATGGGAAGTACAGAGCCCCGTCCTCACTACTACTTACTGTATGGGAGGTACAGAGCCCCGTCCTCACTACTACTTACTGTACGGGAAGTACCGAGCCCGTCCTCACTACTACTTACTGTATGGGAAGTACAGAGCCCCGTCCTCACTACTACTTACTGTATGGGAAGTACAGAGCCCCGTCCTCACTACTACTTACTGTATGGGAAGTACCGAGCCCCGTCCTCACTACTACTTACTGTATGGGAAGTACCGAGCCCCGTCCTCACTACTACTTACTGTATGGGAGGTACCGAGCCCCGTCCTCACTACTACTTACTGTATGGGAAGTACAGAGCCCCGTCCTCACTACTACTTACTGTATGGGAAGTACCGAGCCCCGTCCTCACTACTACTTACTGTATGGGAAGTACCGAGCTCCGTCCTCACTACTACTTACTGTATGGGAAGTACAGAGCCCCGTCCTCACTACTACTTACTGTATGGGAAGTACCGAGCCCCGTCCTCACTACTACTCACTGTATGGGAAGTACCGAGCCCCGTCCTCACTACTACTTACTGTATGGGAAGTACCGAGCCCCGTCCTCACTACTACTTACTGTATGGGAAGTACTGAGCCCCGTCCTCACTACTACTTACTGTATGGGAGGTACCGAGCCCCGTCCTCATTACTACTTACTGTATGGGAAGTACCGAGCCCGTCCTCACTACTACTTACTGTACGGGAGGTACCGAGCCCCGTCCTCACTACTACTTACTGTACGGGAAGTACCGAGCCCCGTCCTCACTACTACTTACTGTATGGGAGGTACCGAGCCCCGTCCTCACTACTACTTACTGTATGGGAAGTACCGAGCCCCGTCCTCACTACTACTTACTGTATGGGAAGTACCGAACCCCGTCCTCACTACTACTTACTGTATGGGAAGTACCGAGCCCCGTCCTCACTACTACTTACTGTATGGGAAGTACCGAGCCCCGTCCTCACTACTACTTACTGTATGGGAAGTACCGAGCCCTGTCCTCACTACTACTTACTGTACGGGAAGTACCGAGCCCGTCCTCACTACTACTTACTGTATGGGAGGTACCGAGCCCCGTCCTCACTACTACTTACTGTATGGGAAGTACAGAGCCCCGTCCTCACTACTACTTACTGTATGGGAAGTACCAAGCCCGTCCTCACTACTACTTACTGTATGGGAAGTACTGAGCCCCGTCCTCACTACTACTTACTGTATGGGAAGTACCGAACCCCGTCCTCACTACTACTTACTGTATGGGAAGTAGCGGGACTTGCATGTAGATTTCTCTGGCAGTTTTCAAAATCTCCACAGCCTACAGAAAAAGAAAACACATAAAATGATGCCATGTAGCTCCATGGGAATACGTCATAATCAGATGGCGCATGCACTGGGGCCGATCTGAGGCCAGGTGGCGCATGCACTGGGCCCGATCTGAGGCCAGGTGGCGCATGCACTGGGCCCGATCTGAGGCCAGGTGGCGCAAGCACTGGGCCCGATCTGAGGCCAGATGGCGCATGCACTGGGGCCGATCTAAGGCCAGATGGCGCATGCACTGGGGCCGATCTAAGGCCAGATGGCGCATGCACTGGGGCCGATCTAAGGCCAGATGGCGCATGCACTGGGGCCGATCTAAGGCCAGATGGCGCATGCACTGGGGGCCGATCTGAGGCCAGATGGCGCATGCACTGGGGGCCGATCTGAGGCCAGATGGCGCATGCACTGGGGCCGATCTAAGGCCAGATGGCGCATGCACTGGGGCCGATCTGAGGTCAGATGGCGCATGCACTGGGGCCGATCTAAGGCCAGATGGCGCATGCACTGGGGCCGATCTAAGGCCAGATGGCGCATGCACTGGGGCCGATCTAAGGCCAGATGGCGCATGCACTGGGGCCGATCTGAGGTCAGATGGCGCATGCACTGGGGCCCGATCTGAGGTCAGATGGCGCATGCACTGGGGCCAGATCTGAGGTCAGATGGCGCATGCACTGGGGCCAATCTGAGGTCAGATGGCGCATGCACTGGGGCCAATCTGAGGTCAGATGGCGCATGCACTGGGGCCAATCTGAGGTCAGATGGCGCATGCACTGGGGCCAATCTGAGGTCAGATGGCGCATGCACTGGGGCCAATCTGAGGTCAGATGACGCATGCACTGGGGCCAATCTGAGGTCAGATGGCGCATGCACTGGGGCCGATTGAATCTGCATGTATTATGAAGCAGCGGTCATGTCTGAACATATAGAAAGGGAAGAAATCTGGGGGGGGGGGGGGGGGGAGGTTCGTTCGTTCAGCTCTGCTGTAAAGCCCGTCCTTCTGATTCCCCTCCCCCGCGGCGCGCTCTTAGTACCTTGCTGTGCTCGATATCCTGGAAATCCACATTGTTCACGGTGAGAACCTGATCTCCTTCCTGTAGGCCGGCGCGGTGAGCATCGGAGTCCGGGATAACCTGCAAAGACAAAGCATTACAATAATGTCATCCGCTAATGAAGAATCATAAAGCAGAACTCTAGCCGCGGTGATCTCCTTCTTTTCCCAGGTTGCGGGACGGCGGGTCCTGCACATGACGGCATCAAAATGCGATTAATTGATGGAGCAGCAAAGAGGCGTGTCTCCAGGGGAGCCTCGTTCTCATGGAGGTGTACTATAGGCCGTATTTACCTGCATAGGGATGTACAGGAGGCTCCATGCATACCAACCCGAGTCTATGGGAACACAATGGCTGCACAGACACAGCCGCTGCCCCCAATTTGTGTCCCTGAATGCTGAGCGTCACATTGGGGGCACAGCAGCTGAATGTCCCAATAAAATGTCCCGGTAGCAGGAAGCCCCCCTCCCTACATAGTCCTCACTACATCCAACGCTGCCTCATCTGTTTACGGATCTCTCCTCTCTCCCTGCATAGGACACAAGGGGGAGCAGACAGAGCCACTGGCTCCAGCTTCTGTCAAACAAATCCTATGAGCAGAGAGTGGAGGGGGTACATGCACTGTGTGTGCCTATGGATGCACACAGCCTGGCTTGGGAGCGTGTGTGCTCCCATGGCACTTGGCTTGCTATGGAGACACACTCAGAAAGGGAGGAGCGGAGAGCGCTGGTGGGGGGACCCCAGAAGAGGAGGAGCGGAGAGCGCTGGTGGGGGGACCCCAGAAGAGGAGGGGCAGAGAGCGCTGGTGGGGGGACCCCAGAAGAGGAGGAGCGGAGAGCGCTGGTGGGGGGACCCCAGAAGAGGAGGAGCGGAGAGCGCTGGTGGGGGGACCCCAGAAGAGGAGGAGCGGAGAGCGCTGGTGGGGGGACCCCAGAAGAGGAGGAGCGGAGAGCGCTGGTGGGGGGACCCCAGAAGAGGAGGAGCGGAGAGCGCTGGTGGGGGGACCCCAGAAGAGGAGGGGCGGAGAGCGCTGGTGGGGGGACCCCAGAAGAGGAGGGGCGGAGAGCACTGGTGGGAGGACCCCAGAAGAGGAGGGGCGGAGAGCGCTGGTGGGGGGACCCCAGAAGAGGAGGGGCGGAGAGCGCTGGTGGGGGGACCCCAGAAGAGGAGGAGCGGAGAGCGCTGGTGGGGGACCCCAGAAGAGGAGGAGCGGAGAGCGCTGGTGGGGGGACCCCAGAAGAGGAGGAGCGGAGAGCGCTGGTGGGGGGACCCCAGAAGAGGAGGGGCGGAGAGCGCTGGTGGGGGGACCCCAGAAGAGGAGGGGCGGAGAGCACTGGTGGGAGGACCCCAGAAGAGGAGGAGCAGAGAGCGCTGGTGGGGGGACCTCAGAAGAGGAGGAGCAAAGAGCACTGGTGGGGGGACCCCAGAAGAGGAGGAGCAGAGAGCACTGGTGGGGGGACCTCAGAAGAGGAGGAGCAGAGAGCGCTGGTGGGGGGACCCCAGAAGAGGAGGAGCAGAGAGCGCTGGTGGGGGACCCCAGAAGAGGAGGGGCGGAGAGCACTGGTGGGAGGACCCCAGAAGAGGAGGAGCAGAGAGCGCTGGTGGGGGGACCTCAGAAGAGGAGGAGCAGAGAGCACTGGTGGGGGGACCCCAGAAGAGGAGGAGCAAAGAGCGCTGGTGGGGGGACCCCAGAAGAGGAGGAGCGGAGAGAGCTGGTGGGGGGACCCCAGAAGAGGAGGAGCGGAGAGCGCTGGTGGGGGGACCCCAGAAGAGGAGGGGCAGAGAGCGCTGGTGGGGGGACCCCAGAAGAGGAGGGGCAGAGAGCGCTGGTGGGGGGACCCCAGAAGAGGAGGAGCGGAGAGAGCTGGTGGGGGGACCCCAGAAGAGGAGGAGCGGAGAGCGCTGGTGGGGGGACCCCAGAAGAGGAGGAGCAAAGAGCACTGGTGGGGGGACCCCAGAAGAGGAGGAGCAGAGAGCGCTGGTGGGGGGACCCCAGAAGAGGAGAAGCAAAGAGCACTGGTGGGGGGACCCCAGAAGAGGAGGAGCGGAGAGCGCTGGTGGGGGGACCCCAGAAGAGGAGGAGCGGAGAGCGCTGGTGGGGGGACCCCAGAAGAGGAGGGGCGGAGAGCGCTGGTGGGGGGACCCCAGAAGAGGAGGGGCAGAGAGCGCTGGTGGGGGGACCCCAGAAGAGGAGGGGCAGAGAGCGCTGGTGGGGGGACCCCAGAAGAGGAGGGGCAGAGAGCGCTGGTGGGGGGACCCCAGAAGAGGAGGAGCAAAGAGCGCTGGTGGGGGGACCCCAGAAGAGGAGGAGCAAAGAGCGCTGGTGGGGGGACCCCAGAAGAGGAGGAGCGGAGAGCGCTGGTGGGGGGACCCCAGAAGAGGAGGGGCAGAGAGCGCTGGTGGGGGGACCCCAGAAGAGGAGGGGCAGAGAGCGCTGGTGGGGGGACCCCAGAAGAGGAGCAGAGAGCGCTGGTGGGGGGGACCCCAGAAGAGGAGGGGCAGAGAGCACTGGTGGGGGGACCCCAGAAGAGGAGGAGCAGAGAGCGCTGGTGGGGGGACCCCAGAAGAGGAGGGGCGGAGAGCGCTGGTGGGGGGACCCCAGAAGAGGAGGAGCGGAGAGCACTGGTGGGGGGACCCCAGAAGAGGAGGGGCAGAGAGCGCTGGTGGGGGGACCCCAGAAGAGGAGGAGCGGAGAGCACTGGTGGGGGGACCCCAGAAGAGGAGGGGCGGAGAGCGCTGGTGGGAGGACCCCAGAAGAGGAGGAGCAGAGAGCGCTGGTGGGGGGACCCCAGAAGAGGAGGGGCGGAGAGCGCTGGTGGGGGGACCCCAGAAGAGGAGGGGCGGAGAGCGCTGGTGGGGGGACCCCAGAAGAGGAGGAGCGGAGAGCGCTGGTGGGGGACCCCAGAAGAGGAGGGGCAGAGAGCACTGGTAGAGACCCCAGAAGAGGAGGGGCAGAGAGCGCTGGTGGGGGACCCCAGAAGAGGAGGGGCGGAGAGCGCAGGTGGGGGGACCCCAGAAGAGGAGGGGCGGAGAGCGCAGGTGCGGGACCCCAGAAGAGGAGGGGCAGAGAGCACTGGTAGAGACCCCAGAAGAGGAGGAGCAGAGAGCGCTGGTGGGGGGACCCCAGAAGAGGAGGAGCAGAGAGCACTGGTGGGGGGGACCCCAGAAGAGGAGGGGCAGAGAGCACTGGTAGAGACCCCAGAAGAGGAGGAGCAGAGAGCACTGGTAGAGACCCCAGAAGAGGAGGGGCGGAGAGCGCTGGTGGGGGACCCCAGAAGAGGAGGGGCGGAGAGCACTGGTGGGGGACCCCAGAAGAGGAGGTTCGGGCCACTATGGGTAATACTTTACACAGATCAGGTAAGTATAAAAAAAAAAAAAAACAATAATAATTTTATCCTATAGAATCACTCTAATAAAAAAATATATATATATATAATAATAAACAGGTGATATGAAGTAGTAATATAACATTACTGGTTTGGCTACAAATATGGAAATAAATGGGGGAAAGGTTCACAGTCCAGGAGAGCAGAGAGGAGAGGAGAGGATCCCTCCCCGATAGAAGGAGAGAGGAGAGGAGGGGATCCCTCCCGATAGAAGGAGAGAGGAGAGGAGAGGAGGGGATCCCTCCCGATAGAAGAAGGAGAGAGGAGAGGAGGGGATCCCTCCCGATAGAAGAAGGAGAGAGGAGAGGAGGGGATCCCTCCCGATAGAATAAGGAGAGAGAGGAGAGGAGAGGAGGGGATCCCCCCCGATAGAAGGAGAGAGGAGAGGAGGGGATCCCTCCCGATAGAAGGAGAGAGGAGAGGAGGGGATCCCTCCCGATAGAAGAAGGAGAGAGGAGAGGAGAGGAGAGGATGGGATCCCTCCCGATAGAAGGAGAGAGGAGAGGAGAGGATGGGATCCCTCCCGATAGAAGGAGAGAGGAGAGGAGAGGAGAGGAGAGGAGAGGAGAGCTCTCTGGATAGAAGAAGGAGAGAGGAGAGGAGAGGTGGGGAGAGGAGAGGAGAGGATCTCTCTGGATAGAAGAAGGAGAGGAGAGGAGAGGAGAGGAGAGGAGAGGAGAGGAGAGGGAGGAGGATCCCTCCCGATAGAAGAAGAGAGGAGAGGATCCCTCCCGATAGAAGAAGAGGACGGACTCCTCACCTCTGAATAGTTCTTACCTTAGAGATGAAGATCCCGAGTTGAGACGCTTTCCCTCCTCTGATATTGAATCCCAGCTACAAATACAGAACAAGGAATGGTCAGAGAGATTGCACACCGCCCCGCCCCCGCCAAGGAGAAGAGCATCTCCTGTGTGACCCCAAAACATAGATATATGGGGGCTCCCAGGTATGAAGAACCCCCCCCCCTCCCCCCCACTATGGATTCCTCTCGTTGGGACTCACCTGAGCTCCTGGAGGTTTCTTCAGCAGGATGGAGCGGGGGAGGAAACGCGCCAATTCATTGTTATAATCTGAGCTGTAAACTCTCTGTGGAGACAACAAACCATCAACATCAATCACTGAACCCCGAAATCTGACGAGATCTAACCCCCCGCCCCCGAACATCAATCACTGAACCCCGAACATCTGACGAGATCTAACCCCCCGCCCCCGAACATCAATCACTGAACCCCGACATCTGATGAGATCTAAACCCCCCCGCCCCCCAACATCAATCACTGAACTCCGACATCTGATGAGATCTAAACCCCCCGCCCCCAACATCAATCACTGAACCCCGACATCTGACAAGATCTGCCCCCCCTCCCCCGAACATCAATCACTGAACCCCGACATCTGATGAGATCTAATCCCCCCGCCCCCGAACATCAATCACTGAACCCCGACATCTGATGAGATCGAACCCCCCGCCCCCGAACATCAATCACTGAACCCCGACATCTGATGAGATCTAATCCCCCACTCCCCCAAACATCAATCACTGAACCCCGACATCTGATGAGATCTAATCCTCCCGCCCCCAAACATCAATCACTGAACCCCGACATCTGATGAGATCTAATCCCCCCGCCCCCGAACATCAATCACTGAACCCCGACATCTGATGAGATCTAACCCCCGCCCCCGATCATCAATCACTGAACCCCGACATCTGATGAGATCTAATCCCCCCGCCCCCGAACATCAATCACTGAACCCCGACATCTGAGGAGATCTAACCCCCCCGCCCCCAAACATCAATCACTGAACCCCCGACATCTGATGAGATCTAATCCCCCCCGCCCCCGAACATCAATCACTGAACCCCGACATCTGATGAGATCTAATCCCCCCTGCCCCCGAACATCAATCACTGAACCCCGACATCTGACAAGATTCTAACCCCCCCGCCCCCAAACATCAATCACTGAACCCCGACATCTGATGAGATCTAATCCCCCCGCCCCCGAACATCAATCACTGAACCCCGACATCTGATGAGATCTAATCCCCCCGCCCCGAACATCAATCACTGAACCCCGACATCTGATGAGATCTAATCCCCCCGCCCCCGAACATCAATCACTGAACCCCGACATCTGATGAGATCTAATCCCCCCGCCCCCGAACATCAATCACTGAACCCCGACATCTGACAAGATCTAACCCCCCCGCCCCCAAACATCAATCACTGAACCCCGACATCTGATGAGATCTAATCCCCCCGCCCCCGAACATCAATCACTGAACCCCGACATCTGATGAGATCTAATCCCCCGCCCCCGAACATCAATCACTGAACCCCGACATCTGATGAGATCTAATCCCCCCGCCCCCGAACATCAATCACTGAACCCCGACATCTGACAAGATCTAACCCCCCCGCCCCCAAACATCAATCACTGAACCCCGACATCTGATGAGATCTAATCCCCCCGCCCCCGAACATCAATCACTGAACCCCGACATCTGATGAGATCTAATCCCCCCGCCCCCGAACATCAATCACTGAACCCCGACATCTGACAAGATCTAATCCCCCGCCCCCGCACATCAATCACTGAACCCCGACATCTGAGGAGATCTAACCCCCCCGCCCCCGAACATCAATCACTGAACCCCGACATCTGACGAGATCTAATCCCCCCGCCCCCGAACATCAATCACTGAACCCCGACATCTGATGAGATCTAATCCCCCCGCCCCCGAATATCAATCACTGAACCCCGACATCTGATGAGATCTAATCCCCCCGCCCCCGAACATCAATCACTGAACCCCGACATCTGATGAGATCTAAACCCCCCCTCCCCCGAACATCAATCACTGAACCCCCGACATCTGACAAGATCTGCCCCCCCTCCCCCGAACATCAATCACTGAACCCCGACATCTGACGAGATCTAATCCCCCCGCCCCCGAACATCAATCACTGAACCCCGACATCTAATGAGATCTAATCCCCCACTCCCCCGAACATCAATCACTGAACCCCGACATCTAATGAGATCTAACCCCCCCCCGCCCCCGAACATCAATCACTGAACCCCGAAATCTGATGGGCTCTAACCCACCCGCCCCGATCATCAATCACTGAACCCCGCCCATCAATCACTGAACCCCGACATCTAATGAGATCTAATCCCCCACTCCCCCGAACATCAATCACTGAACCCCGACATCTGATGAGATCTAATCCCCCCGCCCCCGAACATCAATCACTGAACCCCGACATCTGATGAGATCTAATCCCCCCCACCCCCGAACATCAATCACTGAACCCCGACATCTGATGAGATCTAATCCCCCCCACCCCCCGAACATCAATCACTGAACCCCGACATCTGATGAGATCTAACCCCCCCGCCCCCGAACATCACTCACTGAACCCCGACATCTGATGAGATCTAACCCCCCCGCCCCCGAACATCAATCACTGAACCCCGACATCTGATGAGATCTAATCCCCCCCGCCCATCAATCACTGAACCCCGACATCTGATGAGATCTAATCCCCCCGCCCCCGAACATCAATCACTGAACCCCGACATCTGATGAGATCTAATCCCCCCCACCCCCGAACATCAATCACTGAACCCAGACATCTGATGAGATCTAATCCCCCCCACCCCCGAACATCAATCACTGAACCCCGACATCTGATGAGATCTCATCCCCCCACCCCCGAACATCAATCACTGAACCCCGACATCTGATGAGATCTAATCCCCCCGCCCCCGAATATCAATCACTGAACCCCGACATCTGATGAGATCTAATCCCCCCGCCCCCGAATATCAATCACTGAACCCCGACATCTGATGAGATCTAATCCCCCCGCCCCCGAATATCAATCACTGAACCCCGACATCTGATGAGATCTAATCCCCCCGCCCCCGAACATCAATCACTGAACCCCGACATCTGATGAGATCTAATCCCCCCGCCCCCGAACATCAATCACTGAACCCCGACATCTGATGAGATCTAATCCCCCCGCCCCCGAACATCAATCACTGAACCCCGACATCTGATGAGATCTAATCCCCCCGCCCCCGAACATCAATCACTGAACCCCGACATCTGATGAGATCTAACCCCCCCCACCCCCGAACATCAATCACTGAACCCCGACATCTGATGAGATCTAATCCCCCCACCCCCGAACATCAATCACTGAACCCCGACATCTGATGAGATCTAACCCCCCCGCCCCCGCCCATCAATCACTGAACCCCGACATCTGATGAGATCTAATCCCCCCGCCCCCGAACATCAATCACTGAACCCCAACATCTGATGAGATCTAATCCCCCCTCCCCCGCCCATCAATCACTGAACCCCGACATCTGATGAGATCTAATCCCCCCGCCCCCGAACATCAATCACTGAACCCCGACATCTGATGAGATCTAATCCCCCCGCCCCCGAACATCAATCACTGAACCCCGACATCTGATGAGATCTAATCCCCCGCCCATCAATCACTGAACCCCAACATCTGATGAGATCTCATCCCCCCACCCCCGAACATCAATCACTGAACCCCGACATCTGATGAGATCTAACCCCCCCTCCCCCGCCCATCAATCACTGAACCCCGACATCTGATGAGATCTAAACCCCCCCGCCCCCCAACATCAATCACTGAACCCTGACATCTGACAAGATCTGCCCCCCCTCCCCCGAACATCAATCACTGAACCCCAAAATCTGACGAGATCTAATCCCCCCGCACGCGAACATCAATCACTGAACCCCGACATCTAATGAGATCTAATCCCCCACTCCCCCGAACATCAATCACTGAACCCCGACATCTGATGAGATCTAACCCCCCCGCCCCCGAACATCAATCACTGAACCCCGACATGTGATGAGATCTAATCCCCCCGCCCCCCCACATCAATCACTGAACCCCGACATCTGATGAGATCTAATCCCCCCGCCCCCCAACATCAATCACTGAACCCCGACATCTGATGAGATCTAACCCCCCGCCCCCGAACATCAATCACTGAACCCCGACATCTGATGAGATCTAATTTCCCGCCCCCGAACATCAATCACTGAACCCCGACATCTGATGAGATCTAATCCCCCGCCCCCGATCATCAATCACTGAACCCCGACATCTGATGAGATCTAACCCCCCCGCCCCCAAACATCAATCACTGAACCCCGACATCTGATGAGATCTAATCCCCCCCACCCCCCAACATCAATCACTGAACCCCGACATCTGATGAGATCTAATCCCCCGCCCCCGATCATCAATCACTGAACCCCGACATCTGATGAGATCTAACCCCCCCGCCCCCAAACATCAATCACTGAACCCCGACATCTGATGAGATCGAACCCCCCCCGCCCCCGAACATCAATCACTGAACCCCGACATCTGATGAGATCTAATCCCCCGCCCCCGAACATCAATCACTGAACCCCGACATCTGATGAGATCTAATCCCCCCGCCCCCGAACATCAATCACTGAACCCCGACATCTGACGAGATCTAATTCCCCCGCCCCCGAACATCAATCACTGAACCCCGACATCTGATGAGATCTAATCCCCCGCCCCCGAACATCAATCACTGAACCCCGACATCTGATGAGATCTAATCCCCCCGCCCCCGAACATCAATCACTGAACCCCGACATCTGACGAGATCTAATTCCCCCGCCCCCAAACATCAATCACTGAACCCCGACATCTGATGGGATCTAATCCCCCCGCCCCCGAACATCAATCACTGAACCCCGCCCATCAATCACTGAACCCCGACATCTGATGAGATCTAATCCCCCACTCCCCCGAACATCAATCACTGAACCCCGACATCTGATGAGATCTAATCCCCCACTCCCCCGAACATCAATCACTGAACCCCGACATCTGATGAGATCTAATCCCCCACTCCCCCAAACATCAATCACTGAACCCCAACATCTGATGAGATCTAACCCCCCCCGCCCCCGAACATCACTGAACCCCGACATCTGATGAGATCTAACCCCCCGAACATCAATCACTGAACCCCGACATCTGATGAGATCTAACCCCCCCGCCCCCGAACATCACTCACTGAACCCCGACATCTGATGAGATCTAATCCCCCCCGCCCCCGAACATCAATCACTGAACCCCGACATCTGATGAGATCTAATCCCCCCCTCCCCCGAACATCAATCACTGAACCCCGACATCTGATGAGATCTAATCCCCCCGCCCCCGAACATCAATCACTGAACCCCGACATCTGATGAGATCTAATCCCCCCCGCCCATCACTGAACCCCGATATCTGATGAGATCTAATCCCCCACTCCCCCGAACATCAATCACTGAACCCCGACATCTGATGAGATCTAACCCCCCGCCCCCGAACATCAATCACTGAACCCCGACATCTGATGAGATCTAATCCCCCCCCGCCCCCGAACATCAATCACTGAACCCCGACATCTGATGAGATCTAATCCCCCCCTCCCCCAAACATCAATCACTGAACCCCGACATCTGATGAGATCTAATCCCCCCCACCCCCGAACATCAATCACTGAACCCCGACATCTGATGAGATCTAATCCCCCACTCCCCCGAACATCAATCACTGAACCCCGACATCTGACGAGATCTAACCCCCCCGCCCCCGAACATCAATCACTGAACCCCGACATCTGATGAGATCTAACCCCCCCGCCCCCGAACATCACTCACTGAACCCCGACATCTGATGAGATCTAATCCCCCGAACATCAATCACTGAACCCCGACATCTGATGAGATCTAACCCCCCCGCCCCCGAACATCAATCACTGAACCCCGACATCTGATGAGATCTAATCCCCCCGCCCCCGAACATCAATCACTGAACCCCGACATCTGATGAGATCTAATCCCCCCCGCCCATCACTGAACCCCGATATCTGATGAGATCTAATCCCCCTCCCCCGAACATCAATCACTGAACCCCGACATCTGACGAGATCTAACCCCCCGCCCCCGAACATCAATCACTGAACCCCGACATCTGATGAGATCTAATCCCCCCCGCCCCCGAACATCAATCACTGAACCCCGACATCTGATGAGATCTAATCCCCCCCGCCCCCGAACATCAATCACCGAACCCCGACATCTGATGAGATCTAATCCCCCCCGCCCCCGAACATCAATCACTGAACCCCGACATCTGATGAGATCTAACCCCCCGCCCCCGAACATCAATCACTGAACCCCGACATCAGATGAGATCTAACCCCCCGCCCCCGAACATCAATCACTGAACCCCGACATCTGATGAGATCTAATCCCCCCGCCCCCGAACATCAATCACTGAACCCCGACATCTGATGAGATCTAATCCCCCCGCCCCCAAACATCAATCACTGAACCCCGACATCTGATGAGATCTAATCCCCCCCACCCCCGAACATCAATCACTGAACCCCGACATCTGACGAGATCTAATCCCCCCGCCCCGAACATCAATCACTGAACCCCGACATCTAATGAGATCTAATCCCCCCCTCCCCCAAACATCAATCACTGAACCCCGACATCTGATGAGATCTAATCCCCCCCTCCCCCAAACATCAATCACTGAACCCCGACATCTGATGAGATCTAATCCCCCCCACCCCCGAACATCAATCACTGAACCCCGACATCTGATGAGATCTAATCCCCCCCTCCCCCGAACATCAATCACTGAACCCCGACATCTGATGAGATCTAATCCCCCGAACATCAATCACTGAACCCCGATATCTGATGAGATCTAATCCCCCACTCCCCCGAACATCAATCACTGAACCCTGACATCTGACGAGATCTAACCCCCCGCCCCCGAACATCAATCACTGAACCCCGACATCTGATGAGATCTAATCCCCCCGCCCCCGAACATCAATCACTGAACCCCGACATCTGATGAGATCTAATCCCCCCCGCCCCCGAACATCAATCACTGAACCCCGACATCTGATAAGATCTAATCCCCCCCGCCCCCGAACATCAATCACTGAACCCCGACATCTGATGAGATCTAATCCCCCCGCCCCCGAACATCAATCACTGAACCCCGACATCTGATGAGATCGAACCCCCCGCCCCCGAACATCAATCACTGAACCCCGACATCTGATGAGATCGAACCCCCCGCCCCCGAACATCAATCACTGAACCCCGACATCTGATGAGATCTAATCCCCCCGCCCCCGAACATCAATCACTGAACCCCGACATCTGATGAGATCTAATCCCCCCCGCCCCCCAACATCAATCACTGAACCCCGACATCTGATGAGATCTAACCCCCCCGCCCCCGAACATCAATCACTGAACCCCGACATCTGATGAGATCTAACCCCCCGCCCCCAAACATCAATCACTGAACCCTGACATCTGATGAGATCTAATCCCCCCGCCCCCGAACATCAATCACTGAACCCCGACATCTGATGAGATCTAACCCCCCGCCCCCCAACATCAATCACTGAACCCCGACATCTAATGAGATCTAATCCCCCGAACATCAATCACTGAACCCCGACATCTGATGAGATCTAATCCCCCCTCCCCCAAACATCAATCACTGAACCCCGACATCTGATGAGATCTAATCCCCCCGCCCCCGAACATCAATCACTGAACCCCGACATCTGATGATATCTAACCCCCCCGCCCCCGATCATCAATCACTGAACCCCGACATCTGATGAGATCTAATCCCCCCCCCGCCCCGAACATCAATCACTGAACCCCGACATCTGATGAGATCTAACCCCCCGCCCCCGAACATCAATCACTGAACCCCGACATCTGATGAGATCTAATCCCCCCTCCCCCAAACATCAATCACTGAACCCCGACATCTGAGGAGATCTAACCCCCCGCCCCCGAACATCAATCACTGAACCCCGACATCTGATGAGATCTAATCCCCCCCGCCCCCGAATATCAATCACTGAACCCCGACATCTGATGAGATCTAATCCCCCCCCGCCCCCGAACATCAATCACTGAACCCCGACATCTGATGAGATCTAATCCCCCCCGCCCCGATCATCAATCACTGAACCCCGACATCTGATGAGATCTAATCCCCCCCCCCGCCCCCGAACATCAATCACTGAACCCCGACATCTGATGAGATCTAACCCCCCGCCCCCCCCACATCAATCACTGAACCCCGACATCTGATGAGATCTAATCCCCCCGCCCCGAACATCAATCACTGAACCCCGACATCTAATGAGATCTAATCCCCCCGCCCCCAAACATCAATCACTGAACCCCGACACCTGATGAGATCTAATCCCCCCGCCCCCAAACATCAATCACTGAACCCCGACATCTGATGAGATCTAATCCCCCCGCCCCGAACATCAATCACTGAACCCCGACATCTGATGAGATCTAATCCCCCCACCCCCAAACATCAATCAATGAACCCCGACATCTGATGAGATCTAATCCCCCCACCCCCAAACATCAATCACTGAACCCCGACATCTGATGAGATCTAACCCCCCCGCCCCCGAACATCAATCACTGAACCCCGACATCTGATGAGATCTAATCCCCCCACCCCCAAACATCAATCAATGAACCCCGACATCTGATGAGATCTAATCCCCCCGCCCCGAACATCAATCACTGAACCCCGACATCTAATGAGATCTAACCCCCCCGCCCCCGAACATCAATCACTGAACCCCGACATCTGATGAGATCTAATCCCCCCACCCCCAAACATCAATCACTGAACCCCGACATCTGATGAGATCTAATCCCCCCACCCCCGAACATCAATCACTGAACCCCGACATCTGATGAGATCTAATCCCCCCGCCCCCGAACATCAATCACTGAACCCCGACATCTGATGAGATCTAATCCCCCCGCCCCCCAACATCAATCACTGAACCCCGACATCTGATGAGATCTAACCCCCCCGCCCCCGAACATCAATCACTGAACCCCGACATCTGATAAGATCTAATCCCCCCGCCCCCGAACATCAATCACTGAACCCCGACATCTGATGAGATCTAACCCCCCGAACATCAATCACTGAACCCCGACATCTGACGAGATCTAACCCCCCCACCCCCGAACATCAATCACTGAACCCCAACATCTGATGAGATCTAATCCCCCCGCCCCCGAACATCAATCACTGAACCCCGACATCTGATGAGATCTAATCCCCCCACCCCCGAACATCAATCACTGAACCCCGACATCTGATGAGATCTAATCCCCCCCGCCCCCCAACATCAATCACTGAACCCCGACATCTGATGAGATCTAATCCCCCCACCCCCGAACATCAATCACTGAACCCCGACATCTGATGAGATCTAATCCCCCCGCCCCCGAACATCAATCACTGAACCCCGCCCATCAATCACTGAACCCCGACATCTGATGAGATCTAACCCCCCCCGCACATCAATCACTGAACCCCATTTGATGAGATCTAATCCCCCCCGCCCCCCAACATCAATCACTGAACCCCGACATCTGATGAGATCTAATCCCCCCCGCCCCCCAACATCAATCACTGAACCCCGACATCTGACACTGATGAGATGTAACTTCTGGATGGAGTAATGGACGATTATAACCAACAGCAGTTTTCTGCCATCTGTGTCCCCACTGAGAAGATTCCCGTTCACTTTCTGTCCCATAGCAACAACAGGAAGTGAGAGGAAACCCCTACCAATCATGTGACCGCTGTAAGAGCCAATCACAGTGCTCACTGGCCTGTCTGCCTGCATTAAAGCCTTCCAAGTGTCCTTATAGGGAAATTTCCCTTCACTTCCTGTCCCATAGTGAAAACAGGAAGTGAGAGGAAACTGCATGGAGGCATTAAAGCAGAACTAGGGGCAGAACTGCACCGGCCCCATTTTTGGATGGAGTAATGGTGGGGGGTAAAACCCCTTGTCAGGTGTACGCATTGGGAAGATTTCCCTTCACTTCCTGTCCCAATAAACACAGCAGGAAGTGAGAGGAAACCCCTTTGCGATCATGTGACCGCTGTAAGAGCCAATCACAGTGATCACCTGCTGCGCCCCTTCCTGTCCCAGAGACACAACAGGAAGTGAGAGGAAATCTCTCCATAGTGATGGAATCCCAGAACCAGTGTCCCCATTGGGGAGATTTCCCTTCACTTCCTGTCCCAGAGCCACAACAGGAAGTGAGAGGCAACTCCCTGCAATCATGTGACCGCTGTGGGACCCAATCACAGAGCTCCGCCTCCCTGCATTATAGGAAGAGAGGGGGTGATCGATATGTGGAGATTTCCCTTCACTTCCTGTCTCTTAGCCAAAACAGGAAGTGAAAGGAAACTCGGAGCTACGTGGAGGCATTAAAGCAGAACTCCGCCGGCCCTGTTTTTGGATGGAGTATTTGCGGGTTATAACCCCTGTCAGGTGTCCCAACGGGGAGATTTACCTTCACTTCCTGTCCCGGAGCCAAAACAGGAAGTGAGAGGAAATCTCTCCATAGTGATGGAATCCCAGAACCAGTGTCCCCCATTGGGGAGATTTCCCTTCACTTTAAGCCCCTCCCCCTACTTGAATTGGGCGGAGTCCTATTTAAAGGCCCCCCCGATGTATGAGATTGATAGAGCCCCTCCCCCTCCTCACCTCCTGAAGGGGGATCCAGGCCGGGGGGTTCTCATAGGGGGGCAGGAAGACCACAGGGTACGTGTAATCCTCATAGGTAGGTCGCCCCTCCATCCCAACATAGATTATTGGCAGCCCGGAATCACAATCCCCCCGGTGACACCATCACACAACTTCCTCTCTGCTACTTCCGGTCCCCAGGCCCACACACCCGGAAGTGACGTCAGTGGGCGGAGAACACACAGAATGACCTGCAAACCCCCCATGAGGTAGTTTTGTGTAAAGTCTGCGGTGACACCGGTGTGCGCCCCGTCAGATTTGTACAGAACGGGGACACGACACCGCACCGCCGCTTACGAGTCACCTGGCAACCCGTCCGCCCCGCCCTCTCTATTTAATACGGCTTCTGCACGTTGATTGGCTAAAGCCCCCTGTCTGTCATCAGGCATTGGTTGAGCGTTGCAAGGCGGAAGTGTGCCAGTTTAAAGCTTCTGATTGGACGCTTTGAAGGCCTGGATGGCGGAAGTCGTACGCCATGTTGGATGAGGGCAAAATTGTCTCATAGCGATAGCGCAATAAATATTCACTTATCAAATCACGTCCATGAATACAAATGCCTTCTAAGCGTTCTCTCAGTGCGACACAAACATTAATCAAAGTAGTAACACGTCTATCTATGGGTCTGTAGGCTGGCAGGGCGCCCTTAACAAAGATGGCCGCCGAATTCCGCGTCCTCCCCGCCCTCTCCATGACGGGACACGTCTACGGCCTCTCGGGGTGTGACGTCGGCAGGATTTCATTGGCTGTGTCCGATTTGAAATCTTGGCGGTAGTGGAAGGGAGAGCGGCCCAGGTCTGAGGAGAAGCGGACCGGGGACGGTGAGAGGTGAGCCGGGGGGATGGGGGACGTCCGCCCGGGACTCAGGAGGAGGTGTACCGGGCGGGGAATGATGTGTGGAGGGCCGGTCAGGATCAGAGGGGCCCCACCGAGGGGGGAGGGGATGAGGGCCCCATTTTATATACTGAGGGGGGTAAATTCCTCTCCTGGGGGGGGGGGGATAGAGCAGTATTTACCCCTCCCCCCTCCATTCCTGACCTGAGGTGACCCCAAGAGGGGAATTAGTCTGCCCCCCCCCCCCCCCGGGTGACCCCAAGAGGAGAATTAGTCTGCCCCCCCCCCGGGGTGACCCCAGGAGGAGAATTAGGTTGCCCAACCCCCCCCCCCCCCCGGGTGACACCAGGAGGAGAATTAGTCTGCCCCCCCCCGGGGTGACACCAGGAGGAGAATTAGTCTGCCCCCCCCCGGGGTGACACCAGGAGGAGAATTAGGTTGCCCCCACCCCCTGGGTGACCCCAGGAGGAGAATGTACACGGGTGTTCTCCCCCTGCGCCCTCTGTGACTCAGCTGATCGGAGTAAAGTGCTGATCCCGGTGTTCTGTCGAGAAGTGCCGCCCCCCCCCCCCTGAATAGTGCCCGGGATGTACTGCGCATGCGCTGTACAGAACAAGCACAACAGCTGATTTGCCGACCAGCTGGGCTGATGTGACCGGGGCGCACATCATAGGGGGCGTCTCTCGATGGAAGATACCATTTCACTGGCACAATCTAAACCTAAGGAAGCGGGGGGGGGGGGAGCCATAGTTCTCAGATTGTGCATTGCTGCTGCTGGAGGGCGGCCCGCGGGGCTGTGTTGATGATCTGGATTTGTCTGTGTAGCAACCCCCCGACCTTTCACACAGGCAAAACCCGGACTGTTCAACATGGCAAGGCAACACGGCAAGCCCGCCCGGCAACACGGCAAGCCCGCCCGGCAACACATCATCCGGACCATCAGCACGCTGTAAAGCCGCCCCGCAACAGCGATGCACAATGTGAGAACTACGGTCCCCCCCCGTCGTCGCCCCCCCCCCCCCCCCCCCCCCCCCCCCCCTGTTTGTAGAGGTTACAATTGTGGCCGTGAAATGGTATCTCCCATCAAGAGACGCCCCCTACAATGTGCACTTGAGCCTTTGGTCACGTCACTCCAGCTGAACGGCAAATCAGCTGAAGTGTGGCTCCGTCCTGCTCATGCACGGGCACTATTCGATAGGGTGCACTTCTCGATCAAACACCGACCCCTTACCAAGTAAACAGCTGTCAGCCAATGACAGCTGATCACATGATGTAAACAAAAGCCGATAAACTGCTTTTTTTTTTTCCCTCAAGCTGACATTATAAGGAGAAAAAAAAAACAAGCCAATTACCAGCTTGTATACCCAGGACATTTGCCCCACAACGCTAAGCAGAGCCCATCAGTGCCTCTGAGCAGTGCCCACCTTCCAGAGCCCATCAGTGCCTCTGAGCAGTGCCCACCTAGCAGAGCCCATCAGTGCCTCTGAGCAGTGCCCACCTAGCAGAGCCCATCAGTGCCGCTGAGCAGTGCCCACCTAGCAGAGCCCTTCAGTGCCGCTGAGCAGTGCCCACCTACCAGAGCCCATCAGTGCCTCTGAGCAGTGCCCACCTACCAGAGCCCATCAGTGCCGCTAAGCAGTGCCCACCTAGCAGAGCCCATCAGTGCCGCTAAGCAGTGCCCACCTAGCAGAGCCCATCAGTACTGCTAAGCAGTGCCCACCTAGCAGAGCCCATCAGTACTGCTAAGCAGTGCCCACCTAGCAGAGCCCATCAGTACTGCTAAGCAGTGCCCACCTAGCAGAGCCCATCAGTACTGCTAAGCAGTGCCCACCTAGCAGAGCCCATCGGTGCCGCTGAGCAGTGCCCACCTACCAGAGCCCATCGGTGCCGCTGAGCAGTGCCCACCTACCAGAGCCCATCGGTGCCGCTGAGCAGTGCCCACCTACCAGAGCCCATCGGTGCCGCTGAGCAGTGCCCACCTACCAGAGCCCATCGGTGCCGCTGAGCAGTGCCCACCTACCAGAGCCCATCGGTGCCGCTGAGCAGTGCCCACCTACCAGAGCCCATCGGTGCCGCTGAGCAGTGCCCACCTACCAGAGCCCATCAGTGCCGCTGAGCAGTGCCCACCTACCAGAGCCCATCAGTGCCGCTGAGCAGTGCCCACCTACCAGAGCCCATCGGTGCCGCTGAGCAGTGCCCACCTACCAGAGCCCATCAGTGAAGGAGAAAAAGAACCTCTTTGCAAAAATTTCATAACAAACTTTAAAAACTGTTTTTCTCCAAGCATCTCCCAGCCTATGAGACCTTGGGCTCCTCCTACCAGGACAGGAAACACGTCACCCCCACCAGATAAAAGGGCGGTCCTCCAGGCCCCATGTCAGTGATTTTGTGTTTCCTCTGGACGGGGGGGGGGGGGGTAACATGTTCCTGGAACCTGGTCCCATAGGTCTCATGAGCAGGGGCTTTGTATGGCTATTTTTGGGGCATATCACTTACCTTTTCCTCTGCCAGAAGCGGCATCACCACTGGGGAGGTTGGCTGTGCTGCTGTTCCCTGTCCTCAGTGCCTGGAGAGGGCCAGGACCGGTGTGATGTCGGGCCCCAAGCACGGTGCATTGCACTAAAAGCTCAGCAGAGCAGTTTAAAAAAACTGGGACCTAGCGTTCGATGGTATGGGCACACTTAAGGATCCGATGGACAAGAGGGGGGGGGGGGATAGCCTTCTCCACAGAGCCTGGGACTCAGCGGTTGGGAACCTCAAACCAGCTCTGGCCTCCACTTGGGTGGCCAGAAATCTGGAGGTTTGGTTGACTCGGATTCAGTCACACCTGTCAGCAGGTACCTCCCGGAGAGCAAATTTTGAAGTCTTTTCCTCTCCTCTTTCAGGCAGTGGGTTTTTTGGCAGATTCTTCCGCAGAGTCGGTAAGAATGTCAGCCAGGACTTCGGCTCTAGTGAACTCGGCCAGGAGAAGCCTTTGGCTTAAGACCTGGTCAGGGGACTCGGCCTCCAAGTTACGCCTTTGTGACCTTCCCTTAACAGGCGATCATCTATTTGGCCCAGGACTGCAGGAGGCACTGGACACACAGCTGATAGGAAAAGGCGTTTCCAGAGAAAAAGAGAATCCTGACAGCCAGAAAGTTTGTTTTTGTTTTTTTTTCGTGGCCAAGGCAGGCAACAGACTCCTAGAGAAGAGGACAGCAAGCCGAAAAAACATTGGACTGGGCACAAAGGGGGGTTCCTGTTTAACCCTCCTCAACAGCCCGCCAAGCCACAGTGACTTGCGTTCCCTGGTGGGAGGAACATTGAGGGGTCCTCATCCCTCAGTGGGCAGCAGTCACTTTGAGCCCCTTCATCCTGGACCTAGTGACCAACGGGTACAGGCTGGAATTTGCCCACCAACCACCAGAACAGTTATTGGTCACCTTTCTTCCCCAAGAGCGAGAGGAAAGCGAAGGCTCTGGGTCTCCAGATCGGAGACTTATTGGATCAAAAGGTCCTGATTCCTGTTCCCCAGTCAGGTCAGGGCAAGGGGCTCTATCCCTATGTATTTATGGTCCAAAAGCCGTCAGGGAAGTTTCGACTTATCCTGAATCTCCGTACTTTAAACAATTCAATCAGATACAAACATTTCCGTATGGAGGTGGTTTTCACTATCAAAAACCTGCTCTACCCAAAATGCTTCATGGCCACGCTGGACTTAAGGGATGCCTATTTTCACATCCCTATCCATCCAACCTTCCCAAAATTTTTGAGGTTAGCTGTGAAGTTGGATACAGGGACTCGACACTTTCAGTTTCAAGCCCTCCCCTTCGGTCTTTCTTCAGCCCCACGCATCTTTACGAAAGTGTTGGGGAAGCGCTGGCTCCGCTGAGGTTAAAGGCGATAACTGTTATCCCTCACTTGGACGACCTCATGCTGGTGGCAGTCCTACCAGAAGCTGTTGGAGGACCTCCAGATTGTACAAAACTTCCTACAGTCCCTAGGCTGGTTGATAAATATAGAAAAGTCATCCTTAATCCCAGCCCAGAAAGTAACATACCTGGGTTACGACTTTTGCTCAGTAGACCAGAGAGTTTTTCTTCCTCAGGAGAAGATTACAAAAATGATCCAAACTATGTCAGCATTGTAGACCAACCAGTGGGTCTCTCTGAGACAAGTTTCAAAGGCAGTGGGTCTGATGACCTTGTGCTTTCCTGCAGTACCATGGGTGAGACTTCATCAACGTCCTTTACATCTGTTTCTTTTGAGAAACTGGGACAGGGACACAAAGTCCCTGGAGTCAAGGGTCTGGCTTCCCGCCAGGATAAAAAGAAGTCTGTGGTGGTGAACAGGCCAGCACCTAGCAGGGGGTCTCCCATGGTCCATACCCATATCCTGAAGGATTACTACAGATACGAGTTCCTGGGGATGGGGGGCCCACCTCGACAATGCAGTGACACAGGGAGAGTGGTCCGCGAGGGAGGCAAAGGCTTCATCCAATCAAAGAGAGCCCTGCAGTCTTTTCAGGCAGAGATCAGGGGTCACAATCTCCAAATACTGTCGGACAATATCGTGACAGTCGTGTACCTCAACAAGCAGGGGGGCACGAGAAGCTGGATACTTCAATCAATTGCCCAGGAGATCCTTTCATGGGCAGAAGGGAATCTAGCTTCAATTTCAGCTGTGCACCTGAATGGGACACACAATTGTCTAGCAGATTATCTCAGCCGCTACCGGGTAGATCGAGACAACTGGTCCCTTCATCCCGAAGTCTTTGCAGTTCTTACCAGCAGATGGGGGTATCTCGAAGCGGATCTGTTCTCAAACCAGAACAACCACAAGACAAATTGGTTCTTTTCCATGAACCCAGCAGACCAATCCTTGGGGATCGATGCTCTAGCAAACCCGTGACTATTCGGCCTATGTTATGCCTTCCCGCCAATCGAACTGATTCCGGAAGTTCTCCGAACGTTTCTTTTAGAAGAAACAGATCTCGCTCTAATCACCCCTTTCTGGCCCAAGAGGCCATGGTTCTCCCTGCTTCAGACTCTGGTCTCGGAGCCTCCACTGAGTCTTCCCAAGAGAGAGGATTTACTATTGCAGGGTCCAGTGTCACACCCTCAGGTGGTTTCCTTAAACTTGACGGCTTGGTATCTGAAGAAAAGATACTGAGCGCCCAAGGGTTCTCTGACAAGGTAGTCAGGACTCTGGTAAACTGCAGAAAACCACCAGAACCATATATTCCAAAGTTTGGAAAAAGTTCAATTCATGGTTATCTGAGAATCAAAGTTTATCTCATGATATTCCTTCAATTTTGGAATTCTTTCAAGAGGGGGTCGACCAGGGTCTTTCTGTTAGTACCTTTTTTTTTAAAGGTACAGGCGGCAGCTATCAGTGTGTTCCTCCCAGTTTTCTCTCCTGGAAAATCCCACTATAGCCAGATTTCTCAAATCTATCTCTAGGGCCAGGCCAGTAGTGGTGAGAAGTTGTCCAACTTGGACCTGTCCCTAGTACTTCAAACTCTGGTTGAATTTCCTCTTGAGCCTCTTGAAGATATCTCAGTTAAGTTACTCGCATTAAAAACTGTTTTTTTCTTGTAGCTGTTTAGCTGTTACCTCAGCTCGTAGAGTAAGTGAGTTTGCAGGCCCTATCAGTGAAGGGAGCCTTTCCTCACGATTTTTGAGGATCGAGTTGTTTTAAGAACCGATCTAGGTTTTTTGCCCAAGGTGGCAAGTACATTCCACCGTTCTCAGGACATTGTACTGCCAACCTTTTTGTAGTTCGCCACAGGGCGACCTAGAAAGGAACTTTTAGTTTTTGACGTGAGAAGGATTCTCCTAGTCTATCTTGAGGTCACCAGGACCTTTAGAAAAACTGATGCCTTGTTTGTCCTCCTTTTTTTTCTGGAGTTCACAAAGGAAATAGTGCATCTAAAGCCACCTCTGGCTAGATAGATAAAGCAAGCTATCTCTGAAACTTACAAATTAAGGAAGCTCCTCCCACTTTTTGTTACCCGCGCACTCAACTAAAGCCTTGTCTACATCTTGGGCTGAGAGGGCTGGTGCCTCACCCGAACGAATTTTGCAGGGCTGCCACATGGTCTATTTACTTGACCTTCATTAAACATTATCGGCTCAGGAGCAGGCGTTTGGTCCGTAAGGTCTTCAGGCAGTTGTCCCTCCCTAGACTGGTAAGTTCTGGCTCATCGTCTCATGGGCTGTCCTGGAAGATGCTTGGAGAAAAGCTGAGTTAGACTCAACTCCTTTTCTGAGAGTCTTCCAGGACAGCCGGATTCCCACCCGGTTTTGTCTAAAATTATGTGTATCATGAATACCACTGGTCACACATCATTGGTTATGCTGCTACAGGATAATGCCAAAGTGTGTGTGTGTGTGTGTGTGTGTATGTATGTACCCTATATACTCGAGTATAAGTCGAATTTTCAGCACATTTTTTTTGTGCTGAAAGTGCCCCTCGACTTATACTCGAGTCAATCACTTTTATGCAGCAAAAAATTTCATTTTCCGAACCGAATTTGGGGCCCCGTATCTCAGGGCCACTTGGTGCTAGAAACCCCAATTTGGTATGCAAACCCAGTGGACCTAGTACCACAACATATCCAAAGCTGAAGTTCCTAGCGCTAAGTGGCCCCGAGATACGGGGCCCCAAAATCTGTTCGGAAAATGTCATTCTCTGCTGCAGAAAAGTGCTTGACATTTTCTGAACCGACTTTGGGCCCCATATCTCAGGGCCACTTGGTGCTAGGAACCCCAAATTTGGTGTGCAAACCCAGTGGACCTGGTACCATAACATATCCAAAGCTTGGGTTCCTAGCACTAAGTGGCCCTGAAATACGGGGCCCCAAAACTGGTTTCGGAAAATGTCATTCTCTGCTGCAGAAAAGTGCTTGGACATTTTCTGAACTGATTTTTGGGGCCCTGTATCTCGTGGCCTCTTGGTGCTAGAAACCCCAGCTTTGGAAATTTTATGGTGCTAGTTCCACTAGGTTTGCACACCAAATTTGGGGTTCTTAGCACTAAGTGGCCCGAGATACAGGGCCCCAAATTCGGTCAACTGTGTCTATCTGCAGCAATGTCATTTCGGGACCCTTTGGGTTTAGAGACCCCAAATTTTGGCTGCAGCTAGGGGGCATCTAGGAACCCTTAACTACCGAGTTTGAAGTTCAGGGGACCGATGGCTGCAAATGGGCACAGTGATGCTGCAAATGGGCATTGTTGACCCTCTTTTCCACTTACAGTAGCTGTGCATTTCTCACCCTCGTCTTATACTCGGGTCAATAAGTTTTTCCCATTTTTTTTTTTTTGTGGTAAATTAGGTGCCTCGACTTATACTCGGAACGACTTATACTCGAGTATATACGGTATGTATGTATATGAGATAGATAGAAGTCGTGGACTCTCCTAAAAACTCCTGCCCTCAGGACCGGCCCGGTGAAAAAAAAAAATCAATCTGCTTAAATTTTGAATCGATTTGACCTCTCACCTCGATTCAAGATTTAAAATCTATTTTTTTTTTTTTTTTTTTTGTATATATTACACAGTACATCTGGGAAGTATTCACAGTGCTTCACTTTGTCCACATTTTGTTATGTTACAGCCTTATTCCAAATGGATTAAAATTTATGAATACATACAGTACACCCCTAAGTGAAAATGTCCAAATTGGGCCCAGTTAGCGATTTTTTTTTTTTTTTTTTTTTTTTCCCCCTCCCCGGTGTCATGTGACTCGTTAGTATTACAAGGTCTCAGGTGTGAATGGGGAGCAGGTGTGTTAAATTTGGTGTTATCGCTCTCACTCTCTCATACTGGTCACTGGAAGTACAACATGGCACCTCATGGCAAAGAACTCTCTGAGGATCTTAAGAAAAGAATTGTTGCCTCTACATAGAGATGGCCTAGGCCAGGGGTGTCCAAAAATTTTTTCAAAGAGGGCCAGATTTTGATGAAGTGAACATGCGTGAGGGCCGACCATTTTGCCTGACGTTCTTTGAACCATTAAAATTCAGTCTCAATGTGCGACCACTAATATACGGCCCAACAAGAATTCTCTTGCGTTTGTGGCTGTGTGTGGTGAAGAGATGAGCTCAGGCGTGTTATTTGGATATACCTTATTTATCGGCATATAATACACACCTTCACTTTAAAGGGGAAGTTTCAGGGAAAAAAAAGATACATTTTTTAAATAAAGAACTGTGAAGCAAAATAAGGGTCAGTGCCCATCAATGCAACCAAATTGGTGCCCATCTACAGCCTCACCATTGCCATCAGGGCAGCCTGATTGACGCCCATCTGCAGCCAGGGAGGGGGGCGGGACAAGCGCCGACAGATTACTGGAAAATCCTCCTTTTTACTCGGCGGCCTCTTTAATTCAAAGTCCCGCCTCCTAAGATGGACAGAACAGTCGTCCAATGGCAGCCCAGGAGACGGGACTTCCTGTTACAGATGCCGCAGAGTAAACGGGAGAGTCTCCTGTATGTACTCTGACGGCGCCTGTCCCCTCCGGGGCAGCGCCGATAAATACCGTATATATCCAAATCACCAGGGGGGCCGTATTAAACCAGACCTGGGCCGCAATTGGCTCGTGGGCCGGACTTTGGGCCTGCCTGGCCTAGGCTATAAGAAGATTGCCAAGACCCTGAAACTGATCTGCAGCACGGTGGGCAAGACCATACAGCGGTATAACAGGACAGGTTCCCTCAGAACAGGCCTCGCCATGGTCCACCAAAGAAGTTGAGGTCACGTGCTCAGCGTCATATCCAGAGGTTGTCTTTGGGAAATAGACGTATGAGTGCTGCCAGCATTGCTGCAGAGGTTGTAGGGGTGGGGGGTCAGCCTGTCAGTGCTCAGGACCATACGCCGCACATTGCATCAAATTGGTCTCCATGGCTGTCATCCCAGAAGGAAGCCTCTTCTAAAGATGATGTACAAGAAAGTCACAAACAGTTGCTGAAGACAAGCAGACTAAGGAGATGGATTACTGGAACCATGTCCTGTGGTCTGATGAGACCAAGATAAACTTATTTGGTTCAGATGGTGACAAGCATGTGTGGGGGCAACCAGGTGAGGAGGACAAAGACAAGTGTGTCTTGTCTACAGTCAAGCATGGTGGTGGGAGTGTCATGGTCTGGGGCTGCATGAGTGCTGCCGGCACTGGGGGCTACAGATCATTGAGGGAACCATGAATGACAACATGTACTGTGACCTACTGAAGCAGAGCATGATCCCCTCCCTTCAGAGACAGGGCCGCAGGGCAGTATTCCAACATGATAACCACCCCAACACACCTCCAAGACCACCACTGCCTTGCTAAAGAAGCTGAGGGTAAAGGTGATGGACTGGCCAAGCATGTCTCCAGACCTAAACCCTATTGATCATCTGTGGGACATCCTCAAACGGAAGGTGGAGGAGCGCAAGGTCTCTAACATCCACCAGCTCTGTGATGTCGTCATGGAGGAGGGAAGAGGACTCCAGTGACAACCTGTGAAGCTCTGGTGACCTCCATGCCCAAGAGGGTTAAGGCAGTGCTGGAAAATAATGGTGGCCACACAAAATATTGACACTTTGGGCCCAATTTGGACATTTTCCCTTAGGGGGTGTACTGACTTTTGTTGCCAGCGGTTTAGACATTAATGGCTGTGTGTTGAGTTATTTTGAGGGGACAGTAAATTTACACTGTTATACAAGCTGTACACTCACTACTTTACATTGTAGACAAGTGTCATTTCTTCAGTGTTGTCACATGAAAAGATAGAAGAAAAGATTACACAAATGTCACTGAGGGGTGTACTTACTTTTTGTCAGATACTGTGCATTGTCACCGGGCGGGGGAGGGGGGGTGCTGGTAAGGTGTCTGTCATATGTTTGAAGGGTTCTTACAATGACCGTGTCCTGAATGATCACCAGAAAATGTCTTTTATTCACGTAATGCAAACAGCTCTGTGATTGGAGGAGGAAATCATGTGACCTTCATGCACCCCTCCTCCAGTCACAGGTTGGAAGTCTTACTGTTACATATGGACTGAGTACAATTATACTGTCTCTGCAGTCGGTAATCTTGTGTCTCCTCCTCCTTGGTAGGTTGGTTTTGGTGCACCATGGAAAGGATGAGGGGATCCCGGTTCGAGTGGTGTTGAGGTGCCGCCCTCTGGTCAGCAAGGAAGTGAACGAAGGCTGCAGGAGCTGCCTGACCTTTGTCTCCGGAGAGCCTCAGGTACTCTGCGCTCCTCTCTGTATAGCCGCCGCTCCTCTCCGCCTCTTGGCTGCCATTCACACACATTGACGTCGGGTTTTATGTTGTTGCAGGTGATTGTCGGCAATGAGAAAAGCCTTCACCTTTGACTTCGTGTTTGACCCGTCCGCCGAGCAGGAGGAGGTCTATAACTCGGCTGTGTCCCCGCTCATTCTGGGGCTGTTCAAAGGTAAGTCCTGACATCGGGACTGGTGGGGCCTGGCTTGACTTGGGGCGACGTGGCCTGGGGGGGGGGGGGGGCGCACGGAGTGATGTGACTACTACTATGTAATATCTGTGTTAGAGGAGATATTTGGGTCCTCCATAAGGGGGTGCGGTTTTTGTTTTTTGTTTTCTTTTCAATCTCTGGTGGCCAGGCTGGGCTTTGGGGGGGAGGGTGGAGGGTAGCAGGGGTGCCTGGCTGGGCTTGGGGAGGGGGATACGTGGCGGAGCCGGGCTGAGGGGGGCTGTGGGGGGGGGGGTTGTGACAGGCTGGGCTTGGGGGTGCTGTGGGGGGGGCTGGGCTGAGCTTAGGGTGCTGGGCTTGGGGGTGGGAGGGATGTAGCGTGCCTGGCTGGGCTTTGGGGGGGGTGGTGTGGCAGGGTCTGGCTGGGCTTTGGGGGGTGGTGAATAGGGGGGGGGTGTCGAGGCTGGGGGGGCCAGGGGGGGTAATGTGGCCTGGCTGGGCTTTGTGGGATGATGTGGCAGGGCCTGGCTGGGCTTTGGGGGGGGGGGGGTAATGTGGCCTGGCTGGGCTTTGGGGGGGGGGGGGATGTGGCAGGGCTTGGGGGGGGGGGGGGGGTAGCGAGGCTGGGCTTTGGGGAGGGGGGGCCGGTTTGGGCTTGGGGTGCCGGGGGGGGATGTGGGGGGAGATGCCTGGCTGGGCTTGGTGGACCGGGGAAGTGATGTCACTACTATGTAATATTTGGGTTAGAGATATTTGGTCCGCCACTTTTTATTATTATTTCTATCCTTGGTGGTGGGACCTTGCTGAGCTTGGGGGACCAGGGAAAGTGATGATGTCACTACTACTAGGTAATATCTGGGTTAGTTAGTGGAGGTATCTGGTGCTCCACAATTTTTTTTTTTTTTTTTTTTTTTTTCTCCCATCCTCGGTGGCTGTTGAGGAACATTTTGAGCTCGAACTTTCAGCTTTTAATCTCTCAATTCTTCTCACTTAGGTTACAATGCAACTGTTCTTGCGTATGGCCAAACCGGTTCAGGGAAGACCTATTCCATGGGAGGAGCTTATACCCACGACCAGGAGAACGAGCCAGTTGTGGGTGTCATCCCAGAGTCATCAAAGCTTTGTTCAAGGAGATCGAGCAAAGGAGCGACTGGGAATTTCTGCTGAAAGTTTCCTATTTGGAGGTGAGTCTACGAGGTCGATGGTGGGACAAAACCATTCATAACCCAGAGTATGGAATGCCACAACCTCTTCTTTTTTAGTTTTGAATAAAGTGGGACGTGTTGGGGCCTCTGTTAGGTTTTTGTCATTTCTCAGCTAGGTTTGATTCATTCTTTCTGTTGCTACTGGGACAAGAAAATGATGGAAAATCGCCAAATTTTTGACTGGTCGCTGAGAATAGTAATAATGTTTTGACTTTTTTTTTTTTTTTTTTTTTTTACTTTGGGACAAGGGAAAGAGGGGGCTCCCCCTCCTTTTCCTACTCTATCCAAATTGGTGGAAAAGGAAGCAAGAAACAGATTAAACGTTTTGCTAAAGATTTTACAAAATAGATTTCCCTTCCAGATTTACAATGAAGAAATTCTGGATCTTCTCTTCACTCCTCGAGATAAAGCAGGACAGATCAGCATCCGCGAGGACCCCAAGGAAGGCATTAAGGTAGGTTGCTTTGTATTACCAGCACTTTTACATAACCGGTGCATTTATGGTGCTGCCTATTAACCATTTGCCGACTGCCTACAGTTAAATACCGGGGTTATGGCGGCAGCTACCTGCCATAAACCCCGGTATCCTTCTCCCCCTTCCTTTTTTTTATTTTTTCTCCTATCTTCTTTGCCACAGGATCCCCTTCATATGCAGGGAAAGTTGACCCCCCCCCCGCTGTTTTCCCAGTTGTTCCCAGGCCTCCCAGAGCCGCTGGGAACCGCTCAGGTGTGGCCAATGGCTAGGCAGGAAGCCGAGCGAGGGCAAGATGGCCCCCATTCAGCTCTATGCTTCTGGAGAGGACCGGAGCTACGTCTGAAGCAGTGTTAATTTAGTCGACTAAAATACGACTAAAACAATTGAGATGACTAAAATAAGACTAAAAACTGAATTGAAATTTGACTTCAAAATTAACATTGGTCTGTAGTGCATGTTCATACCTCCTAACCTAAAAATAATAACCTATGAGATTTTTCACTCCAGCCATATATGAGTTTGGACATTTTGTAGAGAAATGTTAACTAATGCATTACAATTTAATTACACCCTTTTAGATTTTTAGTCGACTAAAATGTAGTGGAGATTTAGTCGACTAAATACGACTAAAACAATTGCAGAAGACTAAAATGGGACTAAAACTAAAATGCCATTTTAGTCCTAAGACTAAAACTATAGAAATTTGCTGCCAATATTTACACTGGTCTGGCATCACTTCCACCTCTCATGCTTTAAAGGGTTGAATATTTATTTTTATTTTTTTCTTGCTAGCTTTCTCGTATCTTCCCCCTCCCCACACTCGCCGGTATTTATCGTGCTTTCCGCTGGTTTGCCCAAGAAATGACCGGACGGTGCCGCTCCCATAGGCGATCAAAGAGTAGAGTGGTCAATTCTATGGCCATGGAGGACTGGAGCGATGTCATGACATCACTTCCAGTCCAGCAGGATGCATGTAAATTGTATATAAATTTTTTTTTTTGTGAAGCAAAATATAAAACTTGCTTTTAATGTTTTAGAGATTTGGAGTCTTTTTGACCCCCCCCCCCCCCCGATATCGCTATAAGGCCGGGTTTGCAATAGCAGGAGATATGTGAACCGGCTCCATAGAGATCTGATCACAATCTCCAATGTGGCTCCGGGGCGAATTTGCACAGGGGGTCCTGTGCGTCTTTTTTGGTCCATTTCGGGTCCGAATTCGGCCCAAAATTTGGGCTTAAATCGGACCTGGAACGGGGACGCACACGACCCCCTGCTGGGATCTGCATTGGCATTAGGTGTGATCTTAGCCTAAAGAGGTCCGGTCATACTTATTTCTATTACAAGGAATATTTACATTCCTTGTAATAGGAATAAAAGAGGTCAAAAAAATTTAAATAAAAAAAATTAAAGGGACAGTGTAAAAAAAAAAAAATTGAGCTTGCATATGTAAACTGTATTCAAAACCACACATGTGAGGTATCACCGTGATCATTAAAGTGAGAGCAATAATTCTATAACCAGCCCTCCCTTGTAACTCTAAACTGTTAACCTGTAAAAAAAAAAAAAAAATTTTAAAGCGTTGCCCATGGAGATTTTTAAGTACCGAAGCTTGATGCCATTCTGCAAGCGTGCGCAATTTTAAAGCGTGACATGATGGGTATCGATCTCGGAATAACATCTTTTACGTTATACAAAAAAAAATTAGACATCACTTTACTGTTTGGTGGGTTGTGGTGTGTGGTTTTTTTTTTTTTTTTTTTTTTTTTTTTTTTTTTTTTTTTTTTTTTTTCACAAGACCACTGCGCAAATACAGCGCAACACAAAAATTGCAACAATGGCCATTTGATTCTAAAATCTATAATGTTTGGGGGTTCTTCGAAGTAATTTTCTAGAAAAAAAAACCCAGTCAGCAAGTGGTTAAACTTATTTTTTTTTAATTCATTTTTTTTTTTTTTTTTAATTCATTTCAGATCTGCGGCCTCACTGAGCGTGATGTGAAGACTGCGGTGGATATGGTGGCTTGTCTGGAGCAGGGGAACGGTGTCCGCACTGTGGCTTCCACAGCCATGAACTCCCAGTCCTCCCGATCACACGCCATCTTCACCATCTCCATCGATCAAAAGAAAGTCGATGACAAGTGAGTCCGCTACATTCATGATTGAAGCCATCCTAAGAGGGGATCTTGTCCTGATATAAATTTTTTTACTTGCATTTACAATACACTACAACACGAGGGTCCTATAATTATTAGAGCCTGTGCCCGTCATTTTTTATTTGTCCAATCTGAATCTTCAATGTGGCTGTAATAATAAAAGGACATCCCGCCGCCTCCTCTGGGTGGGTACTTCAGTCATGTCCATATATTTCTATGGCAGATAGAAATATTTGTCCACTTAACATTTGTGTCCTTGGCATACAGAAGCCCTCTAACCCGCTAAGTTTGTAATTCTTTTTTTAGAAACAACAGTTTCCGCTCCAAATTACACCTCGTCGATTTGGCTGGGTCTGAAAGACAGAAGAAGACAAAGGCTGAAGGCGATCGTTTGAAGGAAGGTTGGTTTTTGGTTTTAAAGCGCTACTAAAGGTTCCTTTTTGTATAATATATATATATATATATATATATATATATTAGTGTTTCATTTAATAAAAAGTCAGACTTATCTGCTGTATGTAATGGTTTTGCACAGAGCAGCTCCAATCTTCTTCTTCTGGTGCCCCCCCCCCCCACCGGCGATCCTGGCTCTTCCCCTTTGGCAGGTGTCCCCATAAGAATTCTTTAATGTATACGTTTTATATCAAAGTACAAAATATTGGGGGGGGGGGGTTTATTGTTTTTTTAAATATGATTTATGTACTCTAGAGAAAAAAAAGATTCTTGGTTCATGGGCCCCCCTCACCCATCCCATGGTAAAACCTTTTAAAATTTCATCATGTGGAAAGGTTGCTCAGGCTGCGTTGGCACTGTACACGTGGAAAGGGTTGCTCAGGCTGCGTTGGCACTGTACACGTGGAAAGGGTTGCTCAGGCTGCGTTGGCACTGTACACGTGGAAAGGGTTGCCCAGGCTGCGTTGGCACTGTACACGTGGAAAGGGTTGCTCAGGCTGCGTTGGCACTGTACACGTGGAAAGGGTTGCTCAGGCTGCGTTGGCACTGTACACGTGGAAAGGGTTGCTCAGGCTGCGTTGGCACTGTACACGTGGAAGGGGTTGCTCAGGCTGCGTTGGCACTGTACGCGTGGAAAAGGTTGCTCAGGCTGCGTTGGCACTGTACACGTGGAAAGGGTTGCTCAGGCTGCGTTGGCACTGTAAACATAGAAAAGGTTGCTCAGGCTGCGTTGGCACTGTACGCGTGGAAAAGGTTGCTCAGGCTGCGTTGGCACTGTACGCGTGGAAAAGGTTGCTCAGGCTGCGTTGGCACTGTACGCGTGGAAAAGGTTGCTCAGGCTGCGTTGGCATTGTACATGTGGAAAGGTTGCTGTGTTTTTCATGCAGGCATGTGCATGTACCCCCCCCCCCCCCCCTTCTTCCTTTTTTTTTTTTTTTTTCTCCCCTTCTTGTCCTTACCCGAACCCATTCTTCGATGGGCTTTGGGTACAGGCTCCGGTATAGCAAGTAGGGGGGGGGGGGTCGCTGCGCCTTGTGAATGGTCTGTCTTTTGGGACCTGTGATGTGTGCCAAAAAACTGCGGGGGGGGGGGGGGGGTGTATTATCACAACCAGGTACCTGCTCCTCCCCTTTTTGGGTTTTAAGCTTCTGCTACTATCAAGGCATGCCTCTGGTGATTACTGTTGCAGTTATCGGGGGGTTGTTTGTCAACACTGAACTATATAGCATTCGCATTGCTGGCGTCAGCTGGTCACATGGGCACCATGTAGAAGATTGTGTTGCCATAGACTCTAAAGGGGGGTGGGGGCCAAACTCTGCTTTACTGAATGGTTTGTAGCTGTAGTGAAGGTCAGTAGATGTATATTATTACCCAACAACTGACGCGTTCTTCCTCTCCCAGGTATCAGCATAAACCGCGGACTGTTGTGTTTGGGAAACGTCATCAGCGCTTTGGGGGATGAATCTAAGCGAGGCGGATTTGTGCCCTACAGAGACTCCAAGCTGACTCGTCTTCTACAAGGTGAGCTGTTTTTATTTTTTCTCGTTTTTTATTTGATGAAGAAAAGGAGAGCAGAAATGTGTCAGCAAATTCTAAAAATGGTTATAAAGATGTATAGTCTTCTTTCTTCTGTAATAAACCCAATATATTGTGCAACTATAATATCTGTATACTGCTAAAAATGACTGGCCGGGACTATATTGACATTTATTTACGGCTGGTGTGCAAGTACAAGGAACTGCAAAACAAGGTCACACTGACCATTTTATAGCACTGTGGGGGTAATTCATAAAGAAAAAAAAATCACAGCAGAATTACTAAAGACCTCAAACTCATTCTGTTCATGGCGTAGCCCTACTCTCCCAGCAATGACTTGATGGCTCAGCTCCCACCTGGCCGCAGTAATTCAGCAGGTCGACCCACCCCGATCCTACATGCTCTATGTTCACTTTATTATTAGAAGGTTTTTAAGTCCCTGTCGGGAGGGGCGGGGGCGAGTGGAGTCCCGTCGGGAGGGGCGGGGGCGAGTGGAGTCCCTGTCGGGAGGGGCGGGGGCGAGTGGAGTCCCTGTCGGGAGGGGCGGGGGCGAGTGGGAGTCCCTGTCGGGAGGGGCGGGGGCGAGTGGAGTCCCTGTCGGGAGGGGCGGGGGCGAGTGGAGTCCCTGTCGGGTGGGGCGGGGGCGAGTGGAGTCCCTGTCGGGAGGGGCGGGGGCGAGTGGAGTCCCTGTCGGGAGGGGCGGGGGCGAGTGGAGTCCCTGTCGGGAGGGGCGGGGGCGAGTGGAGTCCCTGTCGGGAGGGGCGGGGGCGAGTGGAGTCCCTGTCGGGAGGGGCGGGGGCGAGTGGAGTCCCTGTCGGGAGGGGCGGGGGCGAGTGGAGTCCCTGTCGGGAGGGGCGAGTGGAGTCCCTGTCGGGAGGGGCGAGTGGAGTCCCTGTCGGGAGGGGCGTGCATTTTAGATGTTTTGCTGGAGTCCCACTTCAAGG
>JBBGZY010002408.1:222500-315000 GCA_037952925.1 Lithobates clamitans
CTACCTGGCGCTTCCATTCAAGATGATGGGCACAGTGGCTCTTGGGGCTTCTTTACAGACACATGCACAGGGGTCTCCGAACTTTCTAAACAAAGTGCCCATTTACTGTCCTTCAGACCTTTTTAGGAGGGCTGGACTGAGGCCCAGTGGGAGTAGAAAAGGTCCCGACGTCAGTGGGGGGGGGATTTTTTTCTATTGTATCAGTGAGGGATTGGGCGCCCATCATTGGTGCCGTTGGGAGGAATAGGGCCCCATCGTTGGTGCCGTTGGGAGGAATTGGGCCCCCATTGTTGGTGCCGGGGGCAGGAATTGGGGCCCCATCGTTGGTGCCGGGGGCAGGAATTGGGGCCCCATCGTTGGTGCCGGGGGGAGGAATTGGGGCCCCATCGTTGGTGCCGGGGGGAGGAATTGGGGCCCCATCGTTGGTGCCGGGGGGAGGAATTGGGGCCCCATCGTTGGTGCCGGGGGGAGGATTTGGGCCCCCATTGTTGGTGACGGTGGGAGGATTTGGGCCCCCATCGTTGGTGACGGTGGGGGGGATTGGGCCCCCATCGTTGGTGACGGTGAGAGGGATTGGGCCCCCATCGTTGGTGCCGGTGGGAGGGATTGGGCCCCCATCGTTGGTGCCGGTGGGAGGGATTGGGCCCCCATCGTTGGTGCCGGTGGGAGGGATTGGGCCCCCCATCGTTGGTGCCGGTGGGAGGGATTGGGCCCCCCATCGTTGGTGCCGGTGGGAGGGATTGGGCCCCCCATCGTTGGTGCCGGTGGGGGGATTGGGCCCCCATCGTTGGTGCCGGTGAGAGGGATTGGGCCCCCATCGTTGGTGCCGGTGAGAGGATTGGGCCCCCATCGTTGGTGCTGGTGGGAGGGATTGGGCCCCCATCGTTGGTGCCGGTGGGAGGGATTGGGCCCCCATCGTTGATGCCGGTGGGAGGGATTGGGCCCCCATTGTTGGTGGGAGGTATTGGGCCCCCCATCGTTGGTGCCAGTGGGAGGATTTGGGCCCCCATCGTTGGTGACGGTGGGGGGGATTGGGCCCCCATCGTTGGTGACGGTGAGAGGGATTGGGCCCCCATCGTTGGTGCCGGTGGGAGGGATTGGGCCCCCATCGTTGGTGCCGGTGGGAGGGATTGGGCCCCCATCGTTGGTGCCGGTGGGAGGGATTGGGCCCCCCATCGTTGGTGCCGGTGGGAGGAGGGATTGGGCCCCCCATCGTTGGTGCCGGTGGGAGGGATTGGGCCCCCCATCGTTGGTGCCGGTGGGGGGGATTGGGCCCCCATCGTTGGTGCCGGTGAGAGGGATTGGGCCCCCATCGTTGGTGCCGGTGAGAGGGATTGGGCCCCCATCGTTGGTGCTGGTGGGAGGGATTGGGCCCCCATCGTTGGTGCCGGTGGGAGGGATTGGCCCCATCGTTGATGCCGGTGGGAGGGATTGGGCCCCCATTGTTGGTGGGAGGTATTGGGCCCCCCATCGTTGGTGCCAGTGGGAGGATTTGGGCCCCCATCGTTGGTGACGGTGGGGAGGGGAATGGTGCCCCAAGGGCCGGATAAAGGCAAGGCAAAGGGCAGCAGTTTGGCAGCCACTACTCTAGACCTATGGCAGGTGGCATCCCATCCATGGAGAGGTGGGACTTCTGGGTAGTGGGTGTGGTCTTGGACACTGGTAAACAGAGGGAAGCTGGCTGGTCCTTACTAGTGGTTCCAGTTGCCAAAACCGGCTTTAACCACTACACATCTGCGCGATGGCCGAAAGACGGCCACAGCGCCTCCCCTGTGCACGCTCCCAGCTCGCTGTGATCACCGAGTCACTGAGACTCGGCTGATCACCGATCCGAGTAAGGGGCCGGTTCCGGCTCCTTACCATGTGATCAGCTGTCAGCCAGTGACAGCTGATCACATGATGTAAACAAAAGATCTTTTTTTTTTTTTTTTTTTTTTTTTTTTTTTCCTACTCACGCTGACGGCGTGAGTAGAAAAAAAGCCGATCACCGGCACGGATGTGAGGACATCGGTCCCCAAGTGGAAGAGGCACATCTGCCTCATCAGTGCCACCTATCAATGCCCATCACTGCCACCTCATCAGCGTACATCAATGAAGGAGAAAAATTACCTGTTTTAAATTTTTTTATAACAAAAAAAAAAAAAAAAAATTCAGTTTTTTACATTTTGTTAAAAAAAAAAAAAAAAAAAAAGTTAAAACCGCAGAGGTGATCAAATACCACCAAAAGAAAGCTCTATTTGTGGTGAAAAATGATAAATTTCATTTGGGTACAGTGTTGTATGACCGCGCAATTGTCATTCAAAGTGCGTCAGCGCTGAAAGCTGAAAATTGGTCTGGATAGGAGGGGGGTTTAAGTGCCCTGTAAGCAAGTGGTTAAAAAAAGACACTTCACCCTCTGCAAAATTAACCTGTCAGAAGGGGCATCAGCGGTTCTGGTTCTAGCCGCGCCTACAGTAGTGCCATCAATCCCAGGTAAGTAGAGTGCTGTGTGCTCCCCCATGGCTGCTAATTGTAAAGGACAGCACTTCGCTGCCCATAAATGCTAAGCACGACGACATGCGGTTTCCTTGGCCTCCCATGTAATGGGCCACACTTTACTGTCCACCAGTTCTTAGAATGGGTTGGGTGCTCACCAATGGGATACATTTTTTTAATTTTATTTAAAGTGGATGTAAACCCAATGTCATCCTTTCTAAACTCCTGCCATAGGGGTTATCTATAAGGATAGACACGCCTCCTGCATGTATCAGACACGCCTCCTGCATGTATCAGACACGCCTCCTGCATGTATCAGACACGCCTCCTGCATGTATCTTTACCTGTAATATGTCTCCTCTCTGTCTATGAGACCCGAAAAACTGCAGATTCTGTGGGTGTGGCCTGTTGTCTGGAGCTCGGTGGGTGGAGTTGTGATGTCAGTACACTCCCCGCCCACCTCTACACTCCCCGCCCACCTCTACACTCCCCCGCCCACCTCTACACTCCCCGCCCACCTCTACACTCCCCGCCCACCTCTACACTCCCCGCCCACCTCTACACTCCCCGCCCACCTCTACACTCCCCGCCCACCTCTACACTCCCCGCCACCTCTACACTCCCCGCCCACCTCTACACTCCCCGCCCACCTCTACACTCCCCGCCCACCTCTACACTCCCCGCCCACCTCTACACTCCCCTTTTGTCAATATGCATTTTCTCCTGTGTATTTCTAACTGAACTTCTGCTATGATCTCTAACATCCAGTGAAAACACAGGAAAGTAACCACGTGACTTCAGCATTCTGAATCATGGTGAGGTGTGGAACAGCCAATCCTTGCAGAGCTGCTGAAGAAAGGAGTGGGGGGAGGAAATTTAAAAATACTGCATGTCTTACTTAGGCTGAAGCACGAGATGTAAATCACCTGTCACTCACAGCAAGGGGGAGGAGCTGATAAAGTTTTTCTCAGTTTGTCAAGAATTGGCTCACTGAACAATAAAAGGATTGCTCAGAGATGTGACAAGACTGGGCTCAAATGATAGCAAATCTTATACTCTACAGTATGATATAAAAAAAGATCTGATATTTTGTCTAATCCCTCCCCCCCCCCCCCCCCCCCCCTCTTAGGCTGATCATTCATCTGATTTAATGCCTAAAAGCTGTACTTGATCTAGGTGGTATTCATTCAGTTCATAAGTTCATATAATTTTTCCTCTTGCCTGCAGAAAGATACGGAGAGTGGGGAGAAACGCAACTCTGACGGGTTCACCACCCACCACGCCCTCCGACAGGCCCCAACTCTCCAAGGAGCTGATAGAGCTGAACAAAGCATTGGTGTTAAAGGAAGCCTTGGCCAAGAAGATGGCACAGAATGACAGCCACCTGGAGCCCATGCAGAATGAATACATGGTATGGTGACAACGTGGATTGTTTAGTGAATAGAGTGGTCAGTATAATCCCCGCCCCCCGGTGAGGATTGTCGGCTCGGTTTTGTTATGTGTGTGTAAAGCAGGTTTATTTTAACGTCTGTATAGAGCAGAGAAGGCATTAAAGAACTCCAGCCTCCCCCCCTTCAGTATTGCACAGGTGTAGCGGCTCCTCTCCTCCAATGAAATGACTTCCTCTGATTTCACTGCACACTGTGAGCTTCCCACAATGTGCATTAGAAGCTGAAGCAAGTCTGATGGAACCCGCCCCCCTTTCCTGTCTGGAGGATGTTCAACATCATTAAGATATGGACACAGTAAAGGGCACTTTTTATTTACTTGTGAAAAATCATATATAAAAAAATATATTATTATTATTATTATATTTTTTTTTTTTTTTTTTTTTTTTTTAAGCAGGGGTCCCTATAGAATAAATTGGTGGGTTTTGCAATTTTTCGGAAAAAGTACATTTTAACTTTTGAATGCAAAAAATGTAAAACGCAGTAAATAACCCAACTTTTGCATTTAAAAAAAAAAAAAAAAAGTCACGCCAAGTAAGTAGATGCCGAACACGCTTTAAAATTGCACATGCCAACACAATTGTGTCAAATGATGTAAATGTTAGGCAACCCTTCAACAATGGTAACGGGGTGATGGCTGCAGCTCCAGGTATCCTCTCAGTATAACCCCTGAAAGCCAAAAAATGCGAATGTGCATACGGTCGGCGCTAAGGGGTTAAGGTAAAAAAAAAAGGTTTAGGTATCCGCACCATTCTCCGCTCCTTTGCTTACCTGAGCCCTCATTAGATCAAGCACGGTGTATACACCTACAGCTCTTCTCTCCACTCACGTCCAGGTTTAGCTGGCTTTACCGGGGCACCGGGAGCCATTGAATAAAAGGCGGCGGGGCCAAGTCCCGCTGTCTTGTCAATGGATGCAGGGCTCAGGAGCGAGCATGCGCAAGTGCCCCCTCACTGGGGGTCTGGACAAAGAGAGGAGGGGCCAGAAGTGCTGGTGGGGGGGGGGGGGGCGATAAGAGAAGGTTCGCAGCTGCTCTGTTCCATTGCACAGAGCAGGTAAGTATAGACTTGTGTTGTGTTTTTTTTACAGTCACTTTAACCACTTAAAGACCAGTCTCGTTTTGAGATTTTGGTGTTTACAACAGTTTAAAACAGTTTTTTTGCTAGAAAATTTCTATATTGTGTGTGTGTGTGTATGTCATTGCAATAATTTTTTTCACAACGTATTTGCGCAGCGGTCTTACAAGCGCACTTTTTTTTTTTTTTTTTTTTTTTTGAAGGGGAAAAAAAAAAACAGTATTTTTTTTTTTTTTTTAATATTGTAAAAGAAAATGTTACGCCGAGTAAATTGATACCCAACATCTCACGCTTCAAAATTGCGCCCGCACGTGGAATGGCGTCAAACTTTTACCCTCAAAAATCTCCTTAGGCGACGTTTAAAAAATTCTACAGGTTGCATGTTTTGCGTTTTTACAGAGGAGGTCTAGGGTCTAGAGGTCTAGAATTATTGCTCTCGCTCTAACGATCGCGGCGATACCTCACATGTGTGGTTTGACCACCGTTTTTCTTATGTGGGCACTACTCACGTACGCGTTTGCTTCTGCGCGCGAGCTTGTCGGGACGGGGCGTTTTTAAAAATGTGTTTTTTTTTTTTTTTTTGTTTTTTTTTTTGTTTTTTCTTATTTATTTTACTTTATTTTTATTTTTGCACTGTTTTTTAAAAAAAAAAAATTGGGTCACTTTTATTCCTTTTCCAATTTCTTGTAATAGAAATAAGGGTTGACAGGTCCTCTTAAATATGAGATCTGGGGGTCAAAAAGTCCTCACATCTCATATTTGGACTTAAATGCAATAAAAAAAAAAAAATTATTTGAAAAAATTCCATTGAAAAAATGTGGCTTTAAGAGCTATGGGCGGAAGTGACGTTTTGACGTCGCTTCCGTCCTGCAGTGTCATGGAGACGGGTGGGGGGGCCATCTTCCCCCTCACTCACGCCTCCATGTCAACCCAGGGGACAGATGCGATCGCCTCCGCCGATGGCTCCGGTAAGCGGCGGAGGGCACTGGATCATGGCGGGAGGGGGGGGGGCCCTCTCCCGCCACTGATTAAAAGTGATCTCGCGGCGAATCCACCGCAGAGACCACTTTTATCTTGTAGCTGGCTGAACATGGGGATACTGGGCTTAGCTGCTGCCATAACGACGATATCCGTCCCCAAAAAAGGGACGTACGTCGGCGTGTGGCGGTCGGGAAATGGTTAAATACTTTTTTTTTTTTTTTGTTTTTTTTTTGTGCAAAGTGTTCATGCTATTGTGGTGTTTTCTACAGAATAATATCAAAAGCCTGGAAAGTGAAGTGGGAGCATTGCAGAAGGAGAAGGAAGAACTGGTTCTGGCTCTTCACTCTGCCAAGAAAGACGCCAACCAAGCCAAGTAAGTGAGGGGCTGGAAAGTCCCGTTTTTTTTTATGGTGGCCTTGTGCAGCGGCTCAATAATCGCACGAATGGGAACGACTCTGGTTCTCAAACGTCAGCCGAGACCAGTATATATATTATTAGATGTATAGAAATTGTAACTTTTTTTTTTTTTTTTTTTTCTTTTTTTTTTCTTCCTGCAGGCTCAGCGAGCGTCGCAGAAAGAGATTGCAAGAGCTGGAGGGTCAGATGAACGACCTCAAGAAAAAGCTGAATGAGCAATCGAAGCTTCTGAAACTCAGAGAATCCACTGAGAAAACGGTCGGCAAACTCAACCATGAGATCCAGGTACAGCTGCACATCCAAAGTGATCCTGTTCTGGTGTCAGAAGGACTTTTGCCTCCCCCCATACCCCCCCCCATGCTGTAGCTCTGGTCAGGGGTAGGGCAACCTCAGTTCTCCAGCTGTGCTGAAACTAGAAATCCTATCATTCCTCTGCCCCCTAGGGTGTCATGTCTGTAGCTGACAGTAATGGGACACAGATGGAGAAAACAAATCTCAAAGGGAGTTATAACCCTATCAAATGAAAAAAAAAAATGTGCCCATACTTCTACTTTTAACCCCTGCATTTCTGATGGTGCAGGAATCGGCGATGATCTGAGGTCTGAAGGTACACAAGTTGGTGAAAGCGGGACGGCCTAAAGCAGTGATAGTGAACCTTGGCACCCCATGATGTTTTGGAACTACATTTCCCATGATGCTCAACTATGCCGCAGAGTGCATGAGCATCATGGGAAATGTAGGTCCAAAACATCAGGGGTGCCAAGGTTTGCCATCACTGGCCTAAAGGATCTGAACGCTGGTAGTCTAAAGCTTTGTAAGCGTCCACCTGTAGCTCCCTGGGGAGTAGTCAGGGAGCTCCTTGCCAGGAGTAGTTATCCTGGTTGATTCGGTAGAGATCTATTGATTTATCCCTAAGTTTGGCTTTGTTGCACTTTTTTCTCTTCTACCACTAGGTGGCCGGGTACTTGGTACTAGATACGAGAAGGGCAACCCAAGGTCAGATTATGGGTATATGGGGTATCTCAGCCAATGGGCAGGGGTTTTCTTGAATCCCTTGGCCTGCTGGGAGAACCTATATATTTGGGTGACCGGGGTTCTGTGCCACCTGGACTGCCGTCTGGGTGGACGTGTGCCTTATTGCCCGGGCTGCTAGGCCGGAGATTGGGCCCTTTTCTGGGGGCATCTGGCTGTCTGAGGGCCTATCCAGAAGCAAGAGAGCAGCGCAGGGTTGGGATTGCGGCTTGCAGTCCAACCAAAAGTAACGGTTCTGCCGGCCGGAGAACCTGTCATGGTTGTAGATCACAGGGAAGCTGTCACCACTAAGGGACCAACCACTTATTACCAGGGATCACCGTAACTGAAGCAAGTACGGGAGTATCATTCTCACTGAATGGGAAAAGGTGGAGAATCGGGAAACTTCTGGTGGTGATCAAGTCAGGAACCCAACCAGCAGAGTGCCAAGCCAGGGATGGAGCCGGTTATCAGGGGTGAAGCTTGAGAAGCATCTGGAGTGCCAAGCTATGTACCCAGCAGAGAAGCGGGGGTGGCACTTGAGGAAGGAGCAATATTTTTTTGCTATAATAAATATGCCCAAAAAATATATAAAAAAACACATTTCTTAATTTAGGTCGATACGTATTCTTCTACATATTTTTGGTTAAAAAAAAAAAAAATCACAATAAGCGTATATTGATTGGTTTGCGCCAAAAGTTATAGCGTCTACAAAATAGGGGATAGTTTTATGGCATTTTTATTGGTTGTGGGTTTTTTTTTTTTTTTTTTTAATCTATTATTAATGCCGGCAATCTGCGATATTTATTTATTTTTTTTATCGTGAGTGCGACATTATGGCGGACACATCGGACAACGTTTTGGAACCATTGTCATTTTATACAGCGATCAGTGCTATAAAAATTACACTGATTACTGTGTAAATGACACTGGCAGGGAAAAGGTTAAACACTAGGGGGAGATCAAGGGGTCAAGTGTATCCTAGGGAGTGATTCTAACTGTGGTGGGGGGATGGGCTTCAACTCACATGACAGCGATCACTGCTCCCGATGACAGGGAGCAGTAGATCTCTCTCATGTCACTAGGCAGAACAGGGAAATGCCTTGTTTACATAGGCATCTCCCCGTCCCGCCTCTCCGCCTCACGATCATCGTGTCCACCGGACCCGCGGTCACAGAGTACGCGACGGGAGCGCGTGCACACAATGTCGTGATTTAAAGGGGAAGTACCTGTGCGCCCCTTTGCCCCAGCCGTGCCATTGTGCCGACGTACATCGTCGTGTGCTGGTCGGCATGTGGTTAAAGGCTGTTACCATAGGAGACGGCATTCCTGCACGTGCAGATGTGGCGTCTTGCTTGGGGCCTTTCCCTGCGCAGCTGTCGTCCTCCTATTGAAGTCTCCCAATTGAATCTACAGCTATCTAAGGGTGTCCTGGCCCTAACCCTCTTTTCCCCAAAAAATATAACAGGGACTGTTAAGAGAAATAAAACCTTTACGTCCAAGAAGTGTCTGGCGTCCAATATTTGTCCACCTCGTACCCACTATGCCTCACAACCCACCACATACAGAAGGATGTCGGCTGTCTCTGGCCCTGGAGGTTCTCATTAGACTGGACAAGGCCGGAGAACGTGCTACATCACCTATTGGTGGGAAAGGGGTCACCGGACCGGTGCAATAGGTGGGAATGAGCGGCATTCAAAAACTTTAAGTTTGTCGTCTTGTCTTTCGCAGGCCATGAAATCGCAGCGGGTTCAGCTTATGAGGCAAATGAAGGAAGATTCCGAGAAGTTCCGCTCTTTCAAGCAGCAAAAAACAAAGGAGGTTATTCAACTTAAAGAGCGGGTAAGGAGCACTTCCACAGCAGTCTGTATGTAATATCCTATACAGTACCTGAGAATATATATATATATATATATATATATATATATATATATTTATATATATTTTTTATATATATTTTTTATATATATTTTTTATATATATTTTTTATATATATTTTTTATATATATTTTTTATATATATTTTTTATATATATTTTTTATATATATTTTTTATATATATTTTTTATATATATTTTTTATATATATTTTTTATATATATTTTTTATATATATTTTTTATATATATTTTTTATATATATTTTTTATATATATTTTTTATATATATTTTTTATATATATTTTTTATATATATTTTTTATATATATTTTTTATATATATTTTTTATATATATTTTTTATATATATTTTTTATATATATTTTTTATATATATTTTTTATATATATTTTTTATATATATTTTTTATATATATTTTTTATATATATTTTTTATATATATTTTTTATATATATTTTTTATATATATTTTTTATATATATTTTTATATATATTTTTTAATATATATTTTTTATATATATTTTTTATATATATTTTTTATATATATTTTTTATATATATTTTTTATATATATTTTTTATATATATTTTTTATATATATTTTTTATATATATTTTTTATATATATTTTTTATATATATTTTTTATATATATTTTTTATATATATTTTTTATATATATTTTTTATATATATTTTTTATATATATTTTTTATATATATTTTTTATATATATTTTTTATATATATTTTTTATATATATTTTTTATATATATTTTTTATATATATTTTTTATATATATTTTTTATATATATTTTTTATTATATATATTTTTTATATATATTTTTTTATATATATTTTTTATATATATTTTTTATATATATTTTTTATATATATTTTTTATATATATTTTTTTATATATATTTTTTATATATATTTTTTATATATATATTTTTTATATATATTTTTTATATATATTTTTTATATATATTTTTATATATATTTTTTATATATATTTTTTATATATATTTTTTATATATATTTTTTATATATATTTTTTATATATATTTTTTATATATATTTTTTATATATATTTTTTATATATATTTTTTATATATATTTTTTATATATATTTTTTATATATATTTTTTATATATATTTTTTATATATATTTTTTATATATATTTTTTATATATATTTTTTATATATATTTTTTATATATATTTTTTATATATATTTTTTATATATATTTTTTATATATATTTTTTATATATATTTTTTTATATATATTTTTTATATATATTTTTTATATATATTTTTTATATATATTTTTTATATATATTTTTTATATATATTTTTTATATATATTTTTTATATATATTTTTTATATATATTTTTTATATATATTTTTTATATATATTTTTTATATATATTTTTTATATATATTTTTTATATATATTTTTTATATATATTTTTTATATATATTTTTTATATATATTTTTTATATATATTTTTTTATATATATTTTTTATATATATTTTTTATATATATTTTTTATATATATTTTTATATATATTTTTTATATATATTTTTTATATATATTTTTTATATATATTTTTTATATATATTTTTTATATATATTTTTTATATATATTTTTTATATATATTTATTTTCTCAATGCCTAATATGTTCTTTTATAGGACCGTAAACGTCAGTATGAACTACTGAAGTTGGAAAGGGATTTCCAGAAGCAAGCCAGCGTGCTGCGGAGGAAAACCGAAGAGGTCAGCAAAGCATTCTATATTCCACCGATGGCTATTTGTGAAAGTTGATGTAAAATAAGCTGATCCTTGGCTTAGTTAGGGCTACATGCCCCGGAGTTCTACTTTATGAAAAAGACTTTTTAAAATAAAAAAAAAAACTTTAACATGTTTAGTGTTTTGGGTGTAGATCTGTTGCTTTTAAGTAACCTTTTATATTAAATGCTCATCCTTATAATTTTTTTTCTTTCTTTCTTTTTTAGGCAGCGACCTCTAATAAGCGTTTGAAGGAAGCCCTGCATAGGCAGAAGGAAGCCATGGATAGGCGCAAAGATGCCCAGAATAAAGGCATGGAGGGGGCAGCCACTAGAGTGAAGGTATGTGAACCCAATGGATGGCTGGTCAGTCTATAGGTGTTCCACTGGAACCTAGAGAAGTGGAAGAGCAGCTGCTGACTTGCAAACCTTTTTTACTTTTACCCTGAGCAGAAGGGGTTAAGATGGAACTTCACTCTCCCAATCAATATTGGTTTTTATTTCTATTTTATTTTTTATCTTCATGCGATTGGCATTAATAAATGGTTAGCAAAGTACAGTGGAACCTTGGATTTACGAGCATAATCCGTTCCAGGAGAATTCTCGTCATCCAAAGCACTTGAGTTTTCCCATTGAAGTCAATGGAAAAGAAAATAACTTGTTCCGCATTGCCTTTAATGGCATGCAATACCGCATGTGGCCAGAGGTGGGGGCGGGGCGCCGGAGAGCCTCAGAAAGGACCGGAGACCTCTCGGCTGACCTCGGAAACACCCGGGAACGGAGTATTTCCGAACGGCTTGGCTCCGGCGCCCCTGCACCTCTGGCCAAATGCAGTACTGCACGCCAAATCAGCGACAACACTCGCAAACCGAGTCAGAATTTTTTTTAAAATAAGTTGCTCGTTTATTCAAAATGCTCGTTAACCACGTTACTCGTAAACTGAGGTTCCACTGTATATCATATTTGCTTGTGTTTAAACTTTTTTTTTATTTAAATGTTACTTTTGTTTTTTTTGTTTGTTTTTTTTTTTAAATTTTATATTTTACATCCTGGCTTTTTGCCTAGGTTAATATGTCGTACATCCCAGGAGTGTTCAGGACAGGTGGGGCGGGGATTTCTCAGCTAAGCCACACCCTCACGCATGCCTAAGACCCATTCCACACTGGGGCTGTGCCACGTCACTGGTAAAGCGCCGCTAGTTTTAGCAGCGCTTTTTGGCTGCTAGCGGAGCGCTTTAAACCTCAGCAGCCGAACAAAGGGTTAAAGGCGTCCGGGTTGCGGTGCTGCCGAATCGCTTCAGCAGGGTGCTTTGGGAGGGGATGTATACACCCCTCCCGAACCACCCTAAAGATGCTGCTTGCACAGACTTTTCAGAAGGTGCCGCCCCAGAGTGGAAGCACTCGGGCTTTCACACTGGGGAGACATGAGAGGCGCCTATAAAGCACCCCAGTGTAAAAGGGGTCTGAGATCAAACTGACTCCAGAAAGTAAATGCTACATAATCTGCCCTTACTCAAGATGGCCACGGCCTGAAGCGAGGGGATTTTTCAAAGTGATTTCCCAACAAAATAAAGCATGGAGAACATGGATGGTTGGGGGGGGGGGGAGTTTGCTTTGAATAGTAAAAATGAATTAAATAGTGTTTTTGGTTTGTGGTACTCCAATGCAGTGAAGGTCCGCTTTTTAACTTTTTTTTTTTTTTTTTTATTAATATTTTTTTGGCTGTTTTCACATGTTTATGGAGTGTTTTGCATTGGCCACTACTGGGCTCTTAATGGTTATTTTTTTTCCCCCCAGAACTGGCTAGCCAATGAGGTGGAGGTTCTTGTGAGCACAGAGGAAGCCCAGGGGCATCTAAATGATCTGCTTGAAGACAGAAAGATCCTGGCTGCAGATATTGCCCAGTTGAAGCAGAAGAAGGACGCAGGAGAACGCATTCCTCCGAAGATTCGGGTGAGCGCACTGAACCTTTCCCTCAAAAAAAAATACATTTTACAAATATATGTATATGTGTGTGTGTGTGTGTGTGTATGTGTATATATATATATTTCAATTCGATGTTTTTATATTGATGTAGGTCTAGTTTTTATAAAAAAAAGGGGAAGGTATGCCTGGATCAACCACAAATAGAGATACAAAAAATAATAATAAATAATAGGCTCAGATATTCATCCAGAGAGATTAAATGGATGCAGTTTGGATTTGCCTTAGAACGCATACAAAAGAAAAAAACAAGGAAAAGGAATTCCCCCAAAGAAGGCAAATAATCCAAACACGATCTTCCAAAAAACACTATATTTATTAGGCTACAAAACACCACAACAATGATAATACAAAAATGGGCAATATAGGGAAATTGTCAAATGACCATATTAAAATTGATAACGTTATCATTAAAAACACCGGAGCCGCGGCCAAACATACCCCATACATACACCAATCACAGCAGCAATTTCTACTAGGTTGGCCAATATCGTGTAAAGGGAGACCTCAGATCAGTCCAAATATAGATGGTAGGGTTGTATGGGAGTATGGGTGGATGAATGGATGTGAATAGAGAATAAGGGGATGTTTTGACATCACATAGAGACTAGTGGCAGTCCGGGAACTAGTCCCCATAATATGGGTAAAACAGTGGAAATGGTCGGCAGTGGCCACTGAAGGTGATTAAAGCCCAAGGTATGCAAACAAAGCAGTGGTGTTTGTAGAAAGCAGTAGGGGGAGCAAGATCGACACAGACTGTGTAAACTTATATATTGGAGTGATACTTCTCTCACCAAGTAAATCAGCAGCTCATGAAGTCGTAAGCTCTACCCCAGATGATGTGGATGTCAGACCAAACTGCATTTGCATTTGCCGTCCGATAGAAAATGTCCCGCTCTGTTGGCGCCTTCAGTAAGGAGATGGTAGCCGGCCGTCAGCTGTTAATCCCGATCATCCATTCAAAAACACCATGAACTCGCGGCTCCGAGGTGACGTGCTGACGTCACGTGCTGACGCGTTTCACCAGCCAATCACTGCTGGTTAGGGTCAGCACGTCACCTCAGAGCCGCGAGTTCATGGTGTTTTTGAATGGATGATCGGGATTAACAGCTGACGACCGGCTACCATCTCCTTACTGAAGGCGCCAACAGAGCGGGACATTTTCTATCGGACGGCAAATGCAAATGCAGTTTGGTCTGACATCCACATCATCTGGGGTAGAGCTTACGACTTCATGAGCTGCTGATTTACTTGGTGAGAGAAGTATCACTCCAATATATAAGTTTACACAGTCTGTGTCGATCTTGCTCCCCTACTGCTTTCTACAAACACCACTGCTTTGTTTGCATACCTTGGGCTTTAATCACCTTCAGTGGCCACTGCCGACCATTTCCACTGTTTTTACCCATATTATGGGACTAGTTCCCGGACTGCCACTAGTCTCTATGTGATGTCAAAACATCCCCTTATTCTCTATTCACATCCATTCATCCACCCATACTCCCATACAACCCTACCATCTATATTTGGACTGATCTGAGGTCTCCCTTTACACGATATTGGCCAACCTAGTAGAAATTGCTGCTGTGATTGGTGTATGTATGGGGTATGTTTGGCCGCGGCTCCGGTGTTTTTAATGATAACGTTATCAATTTTAATATGGTCATTTGACAATTTCCCTATATTGCCCATTTTTGTATTATTATTGTGTGGTGTTTTTGTAGCCTAATAAATATAGTGTTTTTTGGCAGATCGTGTTTGGATTATTTGCCTTCTTTGGGGGAATTTCCTTTTCCTTGTTTTTTTCTTAGGTCTAGTTTTTACAAAGAATTTTTGAAATCATTTTTTAAAATTTTTTTTTTTTTTTTATTTCAAAAATTCTTTAACTAGACCTACACCAATATAAAAATATCAAATTGAAATATACGGGGTCGATTTTTCCTAAAACTGGAGAGTGCAAAATTCTGGTACGAGCTGTGCATGGTAGCCAATCGGCTTCTTCAATTTAGGCTACGACAATAAAACCTGGAAGCCGATTGGTTTCTATACAGAGCTGCACCAGATCTTGCCCTCTCCAGTTTTAGGAAATCTACCCCAATGTTTTAATTTGGATTATTTTTATGTTGATGGCGGTCTACTTTTTACAAAGGATTTTTTAAATTTAAAAAAAAAAAAAATCCCTTTTTTATGATGCTGTGTTTCGTGAATTGTCTCTGGAGATGTATTTAACCACTTGCCTACCGGGCACTTGCACCCCCTTCCTGCCCAGGCCAATTTTCAGCGCTTTCACACTTTGAATGACAATTGCACGGTCATGTTACACTGTACCCAAATGAAATTTTAATCTCCCTTTTTTTTTTTTTTTTTTTTTGGTGGTGTTTAATCACTATTTGGGGGTTTTTATTTTTTGCTGAACAAACAAAAGACAAATTTCGAAAAAAAACTGTTTTCATAGTTTGTTTTAAAATTTTTGCAAACTGGTAATTTTTCTCCTTCATGGAGGCGACACTGATAGGGTGACACTGATAGGGTGACACTGATAGGGTGACACTGATAGGGTGACACTGATAGGGTGACACTGATAAGGGGGAAACTGATGGGTGACACTGATAAGGGGACACTGATGGGTGACACTGAGTCTTTCTACAATGTTAATGTCATCAGCTGAAGAAATGTTGTGTTTGGTTTTCTAGAGAAGAACCTACACGGTGGCAGAACTGGAGCATCTGGAGGAAGAGGAGTCTGTCACCAGGCAGATCGAGAGCCTAGAAACTGAAATGGAGCTCCGGTAATATTCCCATAACCAAAATTATGAGCTGTGTGCACGTTCCACAATCCTTCCCCAATTCTGATTTACTTTCATGGTGGGGGGGGGAAATGGCAAAAGACCTGTAGAATAAATCGTCATCTCTAAGTTCTGCCAGCCCGGTATTGTGTACCCATTTTATGAATTCTCTGATATAGCAGTTTGAAGGCGACCTCCTGAGAATTTTTGGTTTTTTAGCTTTTTCTTGGTTATGGTTAGGCATGTGCACTGCCGAAAAAATTTAGTTTTTCGTTTTCATTCGTATTTATTTTATTTTTTTTTTTGTTTTGGAATTCTAAAACAAAGGAAAATTTGAAAGAACGATAAATCTGAAAATTCAAATGATTAACTATTAAATTATAGATATCGGAATTTACTTTCAAATTTGGCTGTTGGTGAACGCAACGAATACGAATTTATCTAAAGTTACGAATTATCCGTCATAACGAATGCTGTATCTAAAAGAATGGAACGCAATGAATAATAAACAATAATAAAAAAAGTATTATTATTATTTTGTTCAGTTACAATGGCATTCTTTATTTCGGATAATTCGTAACTTTAGATAAATTTGTATTCGTTACGTTCACTAACAGCCAAATTTGAAAGGAAATACCAATACCTATCATTTATTAGTTAATCATTTTGAATTTTCAGAATTTTCGTTCTTTCAAATTTGGCTGTTGGTGAACGTAACGAATACAAATTTATCTGAAAGTTACAAATTATCCGTAATAATGAATGCTGTATCTAAACGAATGTAATGAATAATAAACAATAATAATATTATTTAATATTTTGTTCAGATACAGCATTATTTATTTGAATAAAATAATAATTTTTTGAAATTATTCATTTGTTTACATACGGCATTCGTTATTACGGATAATTTGTAACTTCAGATAAGTTTGTATTCATTACGTTGACTAACAGCCAAATATTGGAATTTACTTTCAAAATCCTATAATTTTAATTAAAGTTATTATCAGATTTTCGACTTTTTGGATCTTCACTCGAATTTCCTAATTGCACATGTCTAGTTATGGTAACGTTGTGTACTTGGAGACGTGTGTGTGTGTGTGTGTGTGTGTGTGTGTGTGTGTGTGTGTGTGTTTTAAACGCGGCCATTAGAACTCATATAACCTACTGACTATATGTTTAGTGATGTAGAAAAAAAAACACGCAGTGGACTGCCTCTGGTGTGAACCGGCCCTTACACATCATGCAACACAGCAGCAGATGTGTGGGCAGAGCCCTTTAGGTTCACACGAATGGTGAGAGAGGGTGGGACTGGGAGCCCAGGATGTGACCGGCTCCCTGGTGGACAGACTAATAGCTCGTTTATTAAAGGAAACCACATGTTAGGTGGGGGCCTATCTGGCCCCCACCTAACAACTGTACATTTTTCTTCTCAATCAGCACATCACCCACAGTTATTACCTCTTGTATCTCTTGACCTTCCCTCTTAGATTGTAAGCTCTAAGGAGCAGGGCCCTCTGATTCCTACTGTATCAAAGTGTATTGTATTTGTACTGTCTACCCTCAAGTTGTAAAGCGCTACGTAAACTGTTGGCGCTATATAAATCCTGTATAATAATAAATAATAATTTTAGTCACGCCTACTACACAACACCCGAGTACTGTGCTGTATTCCCAGCAGATGTGACTGCGACCTACGCTGCCATTTCTTCACTGGAGGCAGACGTGTGTTGTCACCGTTTTCTGAGGAAGTGACCTAACCAGCTTAGGACTGGCAGGATCAACCGGGTATTTTATGGGCCTGGAAAGGAGTGTAAAATGAAATCTCCAGGACGGATGTACTTTACTACTGACAACGTATCTTGAATTTTTTTTTTTTGACTAGAGCTCTTCTTTTATATTCTGTTTTGACTTTTACAGGAGCGCTCAAATAGCCGACTTACAGCAAAAGCTTCTGGATGTTGCCAATGAGGAAGAACGGGTGAAACGAAGATGGGAAACCATCACCAATCTCATGGAAGCCAAATGTGCACTGAAATATTTAATGGGAGAGGTGAGATATTGAACCCTTACTGTTGGCTGTTTACTGTATATTTCTGTTCATTTCAAGTTTAATAGTGGTAATTTTTCACCCCTCGAGTGTGTGATCCATGTACTGTCTATGAAGAGCCAACAGATAATTTCATGTAAAAGGAATTTTTAAAGGGATAGTTCTTCCCAAAACCCCCCCCCCCCCCCCCCCCCCCCAATCACTGTAGCTGCGCATCGATCCCGTGGCGAACCAGAGTGACTGCGCTGACCAGTCGGGATCGGACTGCTCCATCCCAGAAGCGGGTGTACGGCACATGTCGAACACAAGGCCATCACTTCTCTGCAGCTGTGGCCACCCCACCCCCCGTTTCAGCAATTGACAGCAGAGTGGAGGACAAAATTCATCCTACAGAGCCTGTCCCCTCTGCCGCTGCAGCACCCCTCGGTCTTCCCTGGTCTCAACATTCGTCCCCCTCTGGCCCTCCTCCAGTCCTCCTCCAGACCCTGCTGCTTCTTCCCACCCATAGGGTATGCACTATGATGTAAGGGAGAGTGGGGGAGATTCTTGACTGACTTCAGATGGTTGGTGGGCGTGCACTAGACTTAGATACAACTGTGTGCTGATGTGGCCCACAACATCTGGCTTGCGCACGCTCTCGCTGTCTCTCAGGCTCTCTCGCTGTCTCTCTGGCTCTCTCGCTGTCTGGCTGTCTCGCTGGCTCTCTGGCTCTCTCTCTGGCTGGCTCTCTCTGGCTGGCTCTCTCTGGCTGGCTCTCTCTCTGGCTCTCTCTGGCTCTCTCTCTGGCTCTCTCTCTGGCTCTCTCTCTGGCTCTCTCTCTGGCTCTCTCTCTGGCTGGCTCTCTGGCTCTCTCTCTGGCTCTCTCTCTGGCTCTCTCTCTGGCTCTCTCTCTGGCTCTCTGGCTCGCTCTCTGGCTCGCTCTCTGGCTCGCTCTCTGGCTCTCCCCTGAGGGTGGTCTGTAGATTGGGCACCGGGGCCCAATGAGACTTCATGTTAAGTGACACTGACTCCATTTTGACATGTTTTTCCCTCCCCTCAATGTCTTCTAGTTGGTCTCTACCAAAGTTCAGACAAGTAAGCTGGAAAGCAACGTGAAGCAAAGCCGGGCCCAATACGCCGATCTCCAGAAAACGCTCTTTGAAGAAAGGAAGCAGATGGCAGAAATAGACACAGAACATCAGGGCCAGCTGATGCAGATGGAGCAGCAACATCAGGAGAAGGTAACGCTCTCATGACCTCCTGAACTGGAAGAACTTTTCTAGGGATTTTCTGCAACCAAGTGGTTGTTCTGCAGCAGAGAGGCTCAGAATTTTGTGACTGAGGCTTTGGCATTTAAAGAAAAATTGCCTAAAATTTTGACCAGGTAAATTTTTTTTTTTTTTTTTTTCTTTGTAGATTCTTTATCTGCTGGGTCAGCTGCAGCAAAAACAGCCAGTCACTCCCGTGGATCAGGAGCCACCTCAGGACACGGAGGACAGAGTGACTGAAAGGGAGAAGCAGCTGCTGGAGAGGCTGAAGTTCCAGGTGAATGTTCTACATTGTTTGGCTAATTTAGAGCAGAAAATAAAATGTTTTATTAAAGTGCACCATCCAATCAGTTACCTGTCCTAATGTTTTCTTTTGGAGGGGGTAATGGCGTGGCGAACGGTTCTAGCCACGCCCGCTGTGACGTACATGTGCCATGCTGTAGTCCTGGCTGGAACGGGGAGATGCGAAGGGTGACAACAACACAGCTTTCCCTCTATAGAAATGGCTGCGTTGTCACCCTTTTGCGTCTCACCCGCTTTCAAGAGGCAGCTATTTTATTTTATATATTTTTTTTTTGTTTGTTTTTTAGCTTCTGAAATGCAATTAACATAATACTGTTATGTTTGAAAAATGACAAAAGCGTTATTGAATATTATAAATATAATTTTGACCATAGTTCTTATCTTTTTAATGCATACCTGTATCTGTTTGGTTTCTTTTTGTGTGTTTGTTTTGTTTGGGCTTTTACTTATTTTTAATTTTTTTTTGGAGTTTAGTTAACAGCTTGCTGACCACCCACAGTACATTTAATGCTGGTGGCCGGCTGGGTTATGTACGTGATTCAGATTGTTCAGATTAGGGCCGTGCTGCCGGACCGGGCACAGCGGATTGCTGACCCCGGTACTTTCGGCGGCCAGGGGAATCATGTGATCACCATGTTAACAAGGCGTTTTATGAATGAATTTCATTCCTAACCCGCTGTGTTTCCTGCAGACTGATGCTGTGATTGGACCACAGCTATCACATGGTACCTGATTACCAGTAATCACAGCTGTCATTAATGTACCCAAATTCATTGAAAACGTTGCTGTTGGTGATTTCAATGACAACTTCATTGTAACAGCAATCAAAGTGTAAAGGGGGGGGAGAAGCCCTGATTACCCCCAGAGTAGTACAGTATTACTATGGTGACACTGAACTACTCTGATGAGAATATGTAAAAAAAATAGATAAATGTTATTTTTTAAAGGGGATAAAAAATTGTAACCAATCATTTTTAATGTGTGGTGTTTGTTAAAAAAAAACAAACAAACATATTTGTCAGTATCCCTGATCACCGCCACACCAGTTATGATGATGTACTGCACTGGTGGCAGTATGGTTTGTTACAAAACGTAACAAAAGAAACAAAGTAGAAAATATTGTGATTGGTGGGTGTTTTTTGGTTTTTTTTTTCCAAATTTATATCGCAAAAAATAAACCCCAGAGGTGGTCAAGTACCACCAAAAAGCTTCTATTTGTGTGAAAAAAGATATACATTTTTCTTTTTGGGTACAGTGTTGCATGACGACGCAATTTCCAGCTTAACCACATGCTTACCGGGCACTTTTACCCCCTTCTTGCCCAGGCTAGCTTTCAGCGCTGTCGCACTTTGACAATTGCGCGGTCATGCATCACTCTGTACCCATGACATTTTCATCCTTCCCCTTTTTTTCTATTGGTTTTTATTTTTTGCTAGACAAAAAAAAAAAAAAGTTCACTTTTGTAAATAAGTAAAAAAATTAAATTTTTTATTTTTTTTTTTTTTTTTTCTCCTGCAATGATCTGCGCTTGGGAGGCGGCGCTGATAGGTGGCACTGATTGGATGCTCTGATTATCTGTGCAGGTCTCCCCTGTGAGGAAATGCCGCTGATCGACTCTCCTCTCATGCCGTCAGTGTGAGGAAAGGAATGCCGACAACCTGCATTTCCTCGGTTTTTACATGTGATCAGTTGTGATTGGACACAGCTGATCACATGGGTAAAGAGCCATTGGCTCATTTTCCTTAGATTGGTCATGTGCCGTTTCCCAGGGACAGAGCGCCCCACTGGATTTCCCAGCGCAGGCATGGCAACAGTGGAACTAAATCGTCCCAGAATGAGAGGCGCCGTGCACCCGTCTATTCACAATACTGCGCGCGGGACGTGCTTAAAGTTGCGCAGTGCTAAAAAACAAAATATGGCCTGGTCATGGTGGGGGGGGGGGGGTAAATAAAACCCTCCGAAGCTGCAGTGGTTAAAGTTTTGAAACGTTTGTGGTTTTTTTTTTTTTTTTTTTTGTAAGGATGAAGAAATCGAAAAAATGAAGGAACTCTGCGATAAAAACCAGCAACTCCTTCAAGAAAACGATTTGTTTAAACAAGTGAGTGGAAGAAACAACAAAGGTTGGGGGATGGGAGGAATTTTATTTATGCTGCGGGTTCTGTTGGTAAGGGGGAGGGGGGAGAGATTTTTATCTGCCGCGACTCAAAGCAAATGAGTGATGGGTGGGGGGGGGGGGGGGCTTTGGTTGGCATTAGGGTTGCACTGATGCTAGTTTAAGATGCAGCCGATTTACACACAGGTCAGTCTAGGTGCCCACTACACTGATCCCTACCTGACAACTACACTAACCTACCCCCCTCCCCCACCCATCACATGTACGATGTAGATTATGAATTTTGCTTACCTCTCCATTGCCTCCAAGATCGTCCATCTGATCAGGGCTCTCCTCAGCACCATGTACTGTTCTGGAGTCCCGCCACCTAGCAGCTCCTAGATATCCCCCCCCCCAGCCCGCCGAAAGCTCCACCAACAGCCGTATACTCTGCACCGAGCAACGCCACAATACCCCCCCTCCGCCGTTCTTGCAGGCACTGGCCAGCCGCACCAGGGGGTATCACAGTGGACAGGTTGGACTACAGGAGTCCTGCAGAGCAATGCCTTGTCGGAAAGGGGGGGCACTTAGCCGCAGCACACTTGGGACGGCATTGTAAATTGCGCCCCCCACAGTATGCCACTGCCGGCAGGCCCTTGAGCCATGGCCGAACTGATTGGTCAGTCCGCCCCCACCACTAGGAGAACTCTCTGCAGCTGGAGGGGGAGAAAGGAGGCGGGGGAAGGTACCTGGTAGAGCTGGTGGGAGGGAAAGGAGGAGGTGGGGGGTAAGGGAAATCCCACTGACAGCTGAAACATCATTGGTTGTTAAGGACACGGCGGCCCCGCTCCTTAGCAACCAATAATTGATGGCATTCTTTTGTAGACCTTTCATCTGTCGGAGGGAGAATTCTGCTGACAGATGAAAGAACCGGACCTGAAGGTATCAGTTTCAAGTATCGGCGCATTTGCAGGTGTACCAATACTTGCGCAAATGCTTTACTATCAGCACCGGTATCGTGGGATCCTAGTTGGCATAGTGAGCTGCTGTGGACTTTGAGGAGGAATTGCTCCATAGCGCCTGCAGATCTTAAGACCAGCAAGGACTCTTGGTCACTTTTAATGCCAAGTACCTGATCACCGTTCACTCTTAACGTAGATGTGTGTCAAACGATCTGTGCTTTATATCCCCTCCTGTGCAGAAACTGGCGCTACTTCAAGTTGCAAGCGCAAAAAAAATGTGCACTACATCGAGTGAAAAGCTATTCATGGCCTCGCCAGATTCTCCCTTCGAATTCGTCCCTCCAAAGGTAAACTTTTTACTCTTCCAATGTTTCCTTTTTAGTTGCAGAGAATATTGGAAACTTTGTACTAATAACATGTCTTGTCTCAGCCCAAAAATCTTAGGAGAACTACGGCCAGAGCTCCCGCTGTAATCCTGGAGGACTTGTTATCCGAATCTGGAGATTCCGACGAAGACATAAGTGACAAGAACTGGGTACCGGCTCCGAATGTTAAACCGCCCAAGAAGCAGACCAATGGGGTGAGCCGCAGGAAGCTGTCATTTTACTTTATGTTTGAGTAAGGGATCATTTACACTTGCTTCAGAATGTGGCATTGGATGATTTTTTTTATTTTTTATTTTTTTAATGCCTTCTGAGTGTCAATCAAAGCTCCCGTCACTAAATAAAATGGCCACCTTACGGACCTGGTCACACGTTGTTCACTTCACAAATGATCCCCCAATGTCATTTGGCGCTTCAAAGAGTCTCCAAAGCTTCCATAGAAGTCTGACAACGCTCGCTAACAGCGCCTGCAGAGGTGCTTTTATTCAGAGTTGGCTTTGCTTTGTTTTGGAGGTAATTGCAGGTATGAGATACCTCAGGATGCACTGGGAAACCAACAAGCAAAGCGGAAAGATGTCTTCTGCAGGCGCTTACGGTGTGTGTGGGAGTGGCTGGTGCAGACCTCGCATCCACATGTGCAGGGAGGAGTAGCAGGAAGGTGAGCGGGGTCCGGACTGGAGAGAAGCAGGTGGCACACGTGGTGTGCAACATGGGAGCGCAATATAGCAGAAGATGAGCGGGAACTAGAGAGTGAGGGCTGAGTGGCGGAGGATCAGCAGAGCTGGGGGACCAGAGCGGGAGAATCTATCAAATGTCACACGAGGTGCGCAACATGGGAACACTATAGCAGAAGGTGAGCAGTAACTAGAGACAGGGCTGAGTGATGGAGGATCAGCAGAGCTGGGGGACCAGAGCAGGAAAAACTAGCCATGTCGCACGTCGTGTGGAAGGTGAGCGGAGAGAGGTCTGACTGAAGAACAGCAGAGCTGGGGGACCAGAACAGGAGAAACTATCAAATGTCACACGAGATGTGCAAAATGGGAACGCTATAGCAGAAGGTGAGAGGGGACTAGAGAGAGAGAGAACATTGATTGACAGAGGATCAGCAGAGCTGGGGGACCAGAGCAGGAGAAACTAGCAATGTCATATGTGGTGCAGAAGGTGAGCGGGGACTGGGGAAAGGACTGAGTGACAGAGGATCAGCAGAGCTGGGGGACTGGAGAAGAAGAAACTGGCAGATGTCACACTTGGTGTGCAATATAGTGGAAGGTGATTGGGGGGACCAGAGAGAGGAGCATCAGCAGAGCTGAGGGATCGGAGCAGGAGTAACTAGCAATTTCACACGTGGTGCAGATGGTGATCGGGGACCAGAAGGAGAGAGAGGAAACGGAGTAAGAGAAACTCGCAGTGTCGCATGTGGTGGGCTGTGTGGGAGCACTCTAGCAGGAGGTGAGTGGGGACCAGAGAGGGGGAGGATCAGCAGAGCTGTGGGACCGGAGCAGGAGAAACTAGCCATGTCACACGTGGTGTGGAAGGTGAGCGGGGACCAGAGAGAGAGAGAAGATCAGCAGAGCTGGGGGACCAGAGCGGGAGACACTAGCAAATGTGACACAAGGTGTGCAACATGGGAACACTATAGCAGAAGGTGAGGGGGGACTGGAGAGAGAGGACTGAGTGACTGAGGATCAGCAGAGCTGGGGGACCAGAGCAGGACAAACTCGCAATGTTGCATGTGGCCCACAGTGTGGGAGCAATATAGCGGGAGGGGATCGGAGAGAGGAGTATCAGAGCTGGGGGGGAATCAGAGCTAGGGGTTACTACTGAGCACGGGGGGGGGGGGATCAGAGCTGGGGGTTACTACTGAGCTGGGCATCTGCTGACCCAAGGGTACTATGGAGCTAGGGACACGCTAAACCAGGGTTCTACTGCACCCCTTTAAAACAAATATAAAATCCTCACACACGGGGCATTTGCCGAGCTTTGTTGAAGCGGTAGGCACTTCAATGTGTGGTAAAGTCGAAGCAAGTGTAAATGAGCTCTAATTGTATGTGTGGTGTCCTCGGCAAACCTTAAACGTTTATTTGTGCCGCTTCCTCTCATCGCAGTGCGCTTGTAAAGGCCGTTGTGGTAATAAAATGTGCCGCTGTAGGAAGAGTAAACAAAACTGCGGCGAAGATTGCTTGTGTGACGTAGCCAAGTGCCGCAACAGAGACAACTTCACGGTGAGTCCAGCCTACCCCGGCCGCTTGAGCCCGCCTCAGTGCCGCCCATGCACAGTACAGATACCAGCATCCTTATAGCCCAACTCTGGGCAAAAAAAAGTTTTCTCTTGCGGTGGGGCTGTGCCTGCGCTGCAAGGGTTAAGTGCTCATTTTAGTCCCAGAGAGAAGAGAGACAAACGTTCCCCGGCTCAGCTGCTGTATTCCATGTTCAAAGGCTGGACAGCGGCACTCTTGTTAGGGTGTTCAGGTCCCCATGCACAGAATCCATAGCAAATATAGCCGGATCTTCGGTATACTCTTGAAGATAAATCGTTATTGGCCTTCTACATGTAGATCAGGGGGTAGGCAACCTCGGCCCTCCGAGGTTGCATAACACCGTTGTCCACTAACGCGTTTCGGCTCTGAGGACGGCCGTATTAGCCAAAATACGTTCTACACGTAGCCAATAAAGATTTCTTTTTAAAGAGTATACTGAGTAGCCTAGCTATATTTTGCTATGGAGAAGTGAGAGAGGGCCTTCTACTCGCCTGATCCTCTGCTGCACCGGTAAATGGCACTTCCCTGCGCTCCAATGGTGGACTGTTCCTGTCGTCCGCCCATCCAATACAGGTCTATGGAGCCTGCTCTGGGCTTGATGCAAGTCAGGACCTCGAGGTTTCAAGAGCTGCAGGGAGGATCAGCTAAGTAGATCTTCCCCTTTCTTCTCTCCCCCCGAGACCAAATCGAGCACTTAACCCTTGCAGTGGAGCACAGCCCGCTGCAAGGGAAAACTTTTTTTGCCCAGAGTTCAGCTTAGGTGTCATTTCACTTTAAATCATTTGTTTGGGCCAAGCTGGTCCAAACAACCCATTTCCATTAGTGTAGAATAGGGGGTCCCCAGACTTTCTAAAGGGCCAGTTTACTGTCCTTCAGACTTTAGGGGGGCCGAACTGTGGCCACTGGAAGTTTAAAATGTCCCAGCATCAGTGGGAGTAAACCATCCCCCCATCATTGGTGTCAGTGGGTGGAATTGTGGCCCTTCATTGGCGTCGGTGGGTGGAATTGCGGCCCGACATTGGCGTCGGTGGGTGGAATTGCGGCCCGACATTGGCGTCGGTGGGTGGAATTGCGGCCCGACATTGGCGTCGGTGGGTGGAATTGCGGCCCGACATTGGCGTCGGTGGGTGGAATTGCGGCCCGACATTGGCGTCGGTGGGTGGAATTGCGGCCCGACATTGGCGTCGGTGGGTGGAATTGCGGCCCGACATTGGCGTCGGTGGGTGGAATTGCGGCCCGACATTGGCGTCGGTGGGTGGAATTGCGGCCCGACATTGGCGTCGGTGGGTGGAATTGCGGCCCCACATTGGCGTCGGTGGGTGGAATTGCGGCCCCAACATTGGCGTCGGTGGGTGGAATTGCGGCCCAACATTGGCGTCGGTGGGTGGAATTGTGGGCCTTCATTGGCGTTGGTGGGCCCAATGTTCAGAGGATAAGGGCAGAACGGAGGGTTTGTGGTCATGTGACTGCAATAAAAGCACCTAAATTTGGGTGTTTACAAAATTTTTGTTAAAGGAAGTGACAAAGTGTTGAAGTGCCATGGGGCTGTTGGCTATATTGTTGGTCAACGGAGGAGCTTTGGCCGCACATAACACATAAATCTCAGGATGGCGATGTTGAGCTGACTTTGTGTTCTCTTTTGTTTGTAAGTGGAGTATATGATTTCTGTCTGCAGGATGACACCTATAGTGAGGATCCATCTCGGGAGTCTGATACTACTGCTGGCAAAATGGATTTCCATGGAGATGTCACTTCTGGAAGCTCCTTCTTCACAGAACCCTGTGTAACGCCCACGAAAAAGGTAGGCCGGGAATCACGTGATGGTGGATGTACTTTATGGCCGAAGGTTTGTAGACCCTGGACCATCACACCTTTCTATGTAGACAACCTTGCAGGGGAGCCAAGGTCCACAAAATAAGTGGCAAAGAGCTGCAGGTTGGACACCATGGTTTTACACAATTGCGCTCTTGTGATAACAATTGGGTGAAGGTACATGAGCGTGGACCTCCCCCCTGTACAAAGCCAGCTCCATAAAGACATGATGTGACCAGTTTGGTGTGGAGGAACTCCAGTGTCCTGCACAGAGCCTTGACCTCATCCATCCCTACTTTTAGAAGACCTTTGGTATAAGGTCTTTTCATCCAATATAAGAACCTGACCTTAACTCTACAGAGCACCTTTGAGATGAGGTCTTCTCATCCCAAAGGTGTTCAGTAGGTTTGAGGTCATGGAGGAACTTTCGTGTCCTGCACAGGGCCCTGACCCTTTTTTCTGAACACCTTTTGGGATGAACTGGAATGCTGATTGTGAGCCAGGTCTTCTCATCCAACATCAGTACCTGACCTCACAAATGGCCTCCTATTCCCACAGACACCCTCCAATATCTTGTGGAAAGTCCTCCCAGAAGAGTGGAGGATGTCATAGTCACTAAGGGGGCAACTCAATATTAATTGCCATGGGGAGAGCAGAGGCAATTCCATAAAGACATGGTGTGACCAGTTTGTTGAGGAACTCGAGTGTCCTGCACAGAACACTGGAAAGTGAAAAATCTGGTGCAGCTCTGCATAGGAACGAATCGGGTTCCAGGTTTTGTTGCCAAACCTTCTTTGCTGAAGTTAAAAGCTGATTGGTTACCATGCACAGCTGCACCAGATTCTGAGTACTCTAGTTTTTAGTAAATCTCCCCCCACGGCTTACGTCTTGCTGATGTCTTTTCTGATTACGTTCTTTGCACCGCCAGGTTCTGCGGGAAATAAGCGACATCGGACAGATGTTCTCTATGAAGCTTCAGCGCAAACCGTCCAACACTTCCGTAGCGGAGGAACCTCAGGAAAAGCCGACTTTAGGCCTGAAGAAGAAGAAGAAAGCTTTGTGTAACAGCAACGTCAGCTTCTTCTCCGGCTGCTCCCCGATCATCGAGGATGAATAGCTCCTTTTTTATGCAGGCTCCAGTCTTGTATAACTCCTAGAATGAATTGTAAAGGGGTGCCTGTACTGGAAGTACTGACCTGCCAGCAGTTAATTGCATTACATTTTAACCCTGTAACAATGTTTCTTTTAGTCTAAAGATTTCTAGTAGACCAGAAATCCTACTTAACCTTTTTGTCTCTCCCGTTCTTTAAAAAAAAGTTTCAACTTCATGGGGTTTTTTTTTTTTTAAAGTGGGTAAAGTTTCTTAAAGCGGACCTTGCACCTAAAAAAAAAAAAAAAGTGTTTTGTTTTTTTGTAAATTTTCCTATTTATGAAACTCTTAGCAGATGACATTTTAACATGGAACCCGGCGAAGAACCGCTCACCATTGTATAAAGGAGTATAGAATACAGTTATGTATAGTTAACGAGGATTGTAAATATTCAAAAATAAATTGCAGATTTTGAGACCTTTGTCTTGTTTACCAAGAAAAAAAAAAAGTTGCTTTATGGTGCCCACGACAGAGAAGATTGGAGGAAAGGATAAATATCTGTGTTTTTTTTCCCCTCTAAAGTAGGAAGAAGTGTCAACGGGGAAATGCAAGACGGGGAATGGAAGTTGTGGTGAAACGAAGATTGTTTGGAGGCTAGTTTTAGGGGGTCAGGGTGGCAGTAAGAGGGGAGGTGCAGGGAGAGGTCCTCAGTCTGTCTCCAAGAGACTGAAGATGTGACACTATTTGGTAGGCTGCAAAGGAAGCATTTGCTTTATACAAGTGAGGAGAACTTTGTGGCACAGCTGCGTTTTCCATAATGGGGTCTGGCCTGGTCTTGTGTTGAGTACCAAGAGGCGGATATCCTTGAAGGTAATTTTGGCCACTGGTTTGACCATGTTTAATTAGGATCCCCCCCAGATATGATTTGTGGACTTTACAAACAAACATGAGGTTCTTGTCTGCTGTGTTATTTGTAGCGAAATGGACATCATTCTCCTTGACCACATCTGCAGGGTTGGAGGCTCTTGGAGTAAACAGTCATTTTAAGAACCAGTGCCATGGCAAGACTGATCCCAGTACATCCGTGATAAATGGCATGACCTTGGCTATCTAGATCTTGGACTTGTGGACTGGGTTAAGCTCGTAATCGTGACCTTTGCACAATTTCATCCTGGACCTTGTGGAGTGTATGCTTTCCACCAGTGCCATTAGTGATTTTCTGGGAAGACTAATCCAGTATATGCATGACCTTGGCTATCTAGGTAGTGGACTCGAATTGGGTTAAGCTCGTTATCTTGACCTTTGCTCAATTTCATCCTTGACCTTTGTAGAGTGTGCTTTGAACCAGTGCCATGAGTAATTCCCTGGGAAGACTGATCCAGTAAATGGCATGACCTTGGCTATCTATCTAGATCTTGGACTCAGAGTTCAAGTTAAACTCGCGATCGTGACCTTTGCATGATTTCATCCAAGATCGTGTAGAAGTGCACTTTGCATTGCTTTGGGTGGCGTGTTCTGCCTGGGTTTTCTCTAATGCTGGAGACCCTCTGCTCTAATGGTTTGTGTCTTGTATAAAGACCTTTTCCTACGCTGCTTGTAAGTCTTGGTTGATCTCCAAGGGCTTTTTTTGAAAGCTGACTTCAGTTAGGCTGCAAATGAAATGACGCCCCCTTCCAGGTTGGCATGGAATGCAGAATTCGGTTGGCATGGAATGCAGAATTCTAGAGATCCCTACTGCTGACAGGCATTGGATACATCTTTCAACCATAGCTGTGAGGGTGAGTGGGGAGCATTCTTGGGGCTCATGGGACCTGGGCTAGAGAGGTGAATGCCTTTTTTGATCTGATACTAATTTCTGCACTGCTTCCTGGTTTGGAAGGAGGTTGAGAATCCTCTCGGTGAAAGGCAGCGGTGACCTAGGCTTCATGGCCTTGCAGGAGATGTTTGCTGGTATGGAGGCAGTTCGGGTCCCAAGGTATTGGTCCCTGCCTGGTTTCCCATACTTGGGCATGTTAGCTGGACTTTGGGAATCCCATTAAGGTTGAATGGGGCAGTAAAGTAGTGTAGTGCTCTCTAGATGTGTTCTCATGCTGCCATTGCTAAGTCACCCCCAACTTGCCTTGCATTTACTGGAACTGGATGCCTGCTCCTGGTACATACAGGCAGGTTAATCTCCCTTTACCGCCCCCTCAATGGATTCCCACAGCCCTGCGAACAAGTAAGTAGTGCAGAGCTCTCGAGATGTGCTCTCTCATGCTTGCCTGACTTTTCTGGAACTAGGTGCTCGCTCCTGGGACATGCATACAGGCAGGTTGGTTCTCATACTTCGGCATGTTGACTGGGCTATGGAAATCGGTTGAGGTTGGATGGGGCAGTAAAGTAGTGCAGAGCTTTCTAGATGCATTCTCATGCTGCCATTGCCAAGTCACCCCCAACTTGTCACCCCCAACTTGCCTGGCTTTTATTGGAACTGGGCGCCCACTCCTAGCACATACAGGCAGGTTGGTTTCCCAAACATGGGTATGTTAGCTGGCCTATGGGACACTATTTAGGTTGGATTGCGCATTAAATGGTGCAGAACTCTCTAGATTATGCTCTCTCATGCTACCATTGCCTAGTCACCCCCTACTTGTCTGGCTTTTACTGGAACTGGGTGCCCGCTCCTGGTACGTTCAGACTGACTGCAGAATACTTCAGTCACATGATGATCATGAGATGGACCTTGCCAGCGGATAAAGCCACTGTAGGCTCTGTTCCCGTCTTGAATAAAAATGGGCATAGTTGAGATTACAGCTGGAGCTTCTGCTGCCTGGTCCAAGGTGGCAGCGGTCTCAGAACGATTTGCTCACCACCACAAGGGAAGACCTTGGGGCAACTGCTGCATTTTATATGGTAATTGGACAAAAAACTCAGGACAGGGTCTCTTTAATGAGCCTCAAAACCTGCTCATGTATGCAGACTTTTAACTAGCTCAATAATGGTCTTTCTCAGTTCTGCTGACCAATGGGGAGCACGGGAAGAACTTGGAGGAAGCAATTTAGAGGCTCCTCCTTGTAGTGGGCACTTGCCTCCAATTTTTGGAAGATCTCTTGCATGTGCCTACCTGAATTTTTTTTTTTTTTTTTTGTGGAAGATTTCTTGTAGTGTGTGTATGTACCTCCATTTAACAGGACAGCTTTGGAAGATCTCCCTTGTAGCTTGTGTACCGCTATTGAAATGGGCCTCTTTGGAAGACCACTTAGAGTGTACCACTTAGTGTACTTACCTCCAACTACCCACCTTTTAACTGCTGCCATTTCACCTTTCTGTACAGGTTGGCCTTAGAAGCCTTTTCTACATTTTTTTTTTTAAGTTCTTTAAATGTTATGATCCATGGAAAGAGAGGAGAGATGCTGCCTCTTGTAGATATTTTTGTGTTATGTCTATGTTGTGGTGTAAATGGTGAGCTCTACTCCCCTCCCCCCCCCCCCCCCCCTACCCCACCCTGTTCTGTATCCAAGACTTCGATCACCAAGGTGGTAACTCTTCAACCTCCTGAGATCTGATCTCATTCTAGTCTCCCATAGATGATCAATTGAGCCTTGTGACCACCATTCCCATTACAGCTGATCTGCTCAGCCAAGAAATAGATGTAGAATATAAACCTCCTTATGATTTGTAAGTGTTGTCTTTGTGTTTTTATGTGTTTTTACAGCTGTATCACTAATAAAACTCTGCAAATATTCCATGGCCGTCATTTAACTTCATAGTTTGTTGATTCAACTAGTAACATATTGAAATTTTTTTAGTTTTAATAAACATATTTTTATTGTACACTCGGCTCCTTTTTTGTAGTTTCTTGTGCTCAATCATATCTTACCAGAATTTTTGTAGCGTTTAAAAAAAAAAAAAAAAAGTCTGTGTGCTCATAAGTTTACATACCCTGGCAGAATTTATGATTTCTTGGCCATTTTTTTTAGAGAATATGAATGCTAACACAAAAACTTTTCTTTCACTCATGGTTAGTGTTTGGCTGAAGCCATTTGTAATCAATCAACTGTGTTTACTCCTTTCTTTTTTTTTTTTTTTTTTTTTTTTAAATCATAATGGCAACAAACTACCCAAATGACCCTGATCAAAAGTTTACATACCCCCAGGTCTTAATACTGTGTATTGCCCTCTTTAACATCAATGACAGCTTGAAGTCTTTTGTGGTATTTGTGGATGAGGCTCTTTATCTTCTCAGAGGGTAAAGCTGCCCATTCCTCTTGACAAAAAGCCTCCAGTTCCTGTAAATTCTTGGGCTGTTTTGATAGAACGGCATGTTTTGAGATCTCCCCAGAGTGGCTCAATGATACTGAGGTCAGGAGACTGAGATGGCCACTCCAGAACCTTCACTTTATTCTGCTGTAGCCAATGACAGGTGGACTTGGCCTTGTGTTTTGGATCATTGTCATGTTGGAATGTCCAAGTCCGTCCCATGTGTAGCTTCCTGGCTGATGAATGCAAATGTTCCTCCAGTATTTTTTGATAACCTACTGCATTCATCTTGCCATCAATGTTGACCTAATTGCCTGTGTCTTTTGTAGCTCACACATCCCCAAAACATCAGCGATCCACCTTCATGTTTCACAGTAGGAATGATGGACCTTTCATCATAGGCCTTGTTGACTGCTCTCCAAATAAAGCGTTTATGGTTGTGGCCAAAAATCATCTCAATTTTGGTCTCATCACTCCAAATGACTTTGTGCCGGAAGGTTTGAGGCTTGTCTCTGTGCTGTTTGGCATATTGTAAGCGGGATACTTTGTGGCATTTGTGTAGTAATGTCTTTCTTCTGGCGACTCGACCATGCAGCCCATCTTTCTTCAAGTGCCTCCTTATTGTGCTTCTTGAAACAGACACACCACATGTTTTCAGAGAGTCCTGTATTTCAACTGAAGAAGTTTGTGGGTTTTATTTGCATCCCCAACAATTTTCCTGGCAGTTGTGGCTGAAATTTTAGTTGGTCTACCTGACCGTGGTTTGGTTTCAACAGAACCCCTTGTTTTCCACTTCTTAAATAGAATTTGAACACTGCTGATTGGCATTCTCAATTCCTTGGATATCGTTTTTATCACTTTCCTTTTATACAGTTCAACTACCTTTTTCCCACAGATCCTTTGACAATTCTTTTTGCTTTTCCCCATGACTCAGTATCCAGAAACGTTGGTGCAGCACTGGATGTAAGATGCACGGGTCTGTCGAGTCCAGAAACTCATTGACCTTTTTATACACACACCCTAATACAAGCAAACAGATCACAGGTGAGGATGGTTCCCTTTTAACAACCATTCAAACCCCTTTGTGTCAACTTGTGTGCATGTTATCAGGCCAAAATCACCAGGGTATGTAAAATTTTGATCAGGGTCATTTCTGGGTAGTTTCTGTTGCCATTATGATTTAAAAAGAGTAAACAGTTTATTGATAGTAAATGGCTTCAGCCAAACATTTAACCATGAGTAAAAGAAAAGATTTTGTGTTCTCATTCATATTCTTTGAAAAAGGGCCAAGAAATCAAAAATTCTGCCAGGGTATGTAAACTTATGAGCACAATTATGTGTGTGTGTGTGTGTGTATATGTATATGTATATGTATGTATATGTATGTATATATGTATATGTGTATATATATATATATATATATATATATATAGTGGAGATGGAACCCCATATCACAGGTGCATATGAGCAGTGTATGCCTGATTTTGGTAGGTTTGCTAATTGTACACCTGTGCGCTGGCTTCATATTTATCCCAGGAATAGAGGTCAGTGCTTATCCTTGGAGACAGCTCCGCCCAGCAGACAGGAGTTCTGGCCTAGGAGTCAGGAGGGAGCCAGTGCAGCACGAAGCTGCAAGCACAGAGGTGCTGAGCGTCAGTTCTGGGGAAGACGGTGAAAGGCCTGAGCCAGGAGTGCTGCATTTTTAGCCTGGAAGGCTGAATGCTGTTTTTCTGAAGCAGGACTGTAATGCTGAATACCCCTGCGAGGGAATCTGCTGTTTATTTTTTAACTTTGTTTCTTTTGAATAAAAATGGGCTGCCATGCCCTATGAAAATGCAGTCGGGACTGACGTGATTTCTTCAATTCACATGCACCACTAGAGCTTAATCACCCCGGATCGTCACAGTTGGTGGAGAATGCGGGCACGGATGGCGCTGGTCCGGATCCTCTCACGCCGGAAACCGCGAGTGTCAGAGACTGTGTGTATGCTGTTGCTGTGTGAAGTAAAGTGATGGGTGCTGTGTCTCAGCTGTAATGAGACAGTACGCCAAAAAAAATTTTTGAAGGAACTCTGCATCTGTTGCTGCAAAGATACATTTTGTTGCCCTTAGCAACAAAGGCAAGGTCGGTCTTGAGACCTATGGTGAATGGTGGGATGATCCTGATGAGAGTCCTGGCTGGTGGGCTCAAGAGAATCGTTACAGTTGCTGGAGAAGCTCTGCAGGGAGGATGCAGTCTCCCATAGCGGTCGTCTGGATGGTGTGGGGCTGCTGTGAAGAGGTGGCTCACTGTTCCCACAAAGAGCGCTGGGAAGCTCGAGAGTCTTTCATTTCACCTGGTAACTGCATACCTCAGGGGTCTGAGACTACAGCAGGAGAGAGCAACAGGCTGACCGGAAATTTGAGAGGAGAGCGGTTGCCCGTAGCAACGCCTGTGATGCCAAGTCTACAGACTAAGGCGAGAGAGGCTATGTGACTGTGCACACGGGAGTGGAAGTGACCCCAAATGGGAGATCCCCTGTTTGTGCTAAAAAGGACTTGCCTTGCTGCAGTGTTCTGTTTTTTTTTTTTTCTGTTTTTTTTTTTTTTTTTCAATTTTTTTCCAATACAAAATTCAATAGTACAATAACCATTACAATCATAAAAAGGACACATACATCAATTATATTTTCGCACTCCAGTGTTGTAATGCATGACATACATTCTCTTCTCCCCTCCCACCCCCTCTTTTTCCCAACCCATGTTAGTATGTAGATAGTCTATATATGTTAACAAATGTATTAGTTACTCTATTACTTTGTTCTATTCCTTTACCTTCCATTACCTTTAAGTTTAAAAGGAAAAGTAGATAAATTCCATATTTAACACTTTCAGTGGTTCACCGATCTGACCCTATCTTCCCCCCACTAAGGGGGGGGGAGATCCCATTTTTTTTCCAGCCAGGGCCTCCACATCCTCTTGAATTCTTTGAGATTTCCTCTTTTTGTATAAACGACTTTTTCTTTACATATAGTTTCATTTATAACCGTGATCCAATCCCTTACTGTCGGAGAGGGGGGGGGGTGTCCTCGACTGCCATCTTATCGCAATAATTTTTCTAGCTTGGAATAAGCATCTCAGTATTGCTACTGTGGTACTTTTCCTCTCCCCAGGTTCCTTCCTATATCCGAGTATACAAAGTCCGGCTTCCATCTTCAAAGTTATCCCATAGTTCTCACCCATGGTACTAAGAACCCCCTCCCAGTTATCTAAATGGCTTTGGGCATCTCCATACCATATGGATGAGATCTACAGTCCCCCGGGCATCTAGGGCATTTATCATCTGATCTTCTACCATACTTAAACAGCCTCTTAGGAGTATAATGAGCTATATATATATATATATATATATATACAGTATATTAGCATCAAATCAGATACTTTCTGCAAGGCCGAGACCGAAACCAAAGGTCCCATCTCCAAAATGCTCCTCCACTGTTCCTGAGATATTTCCCCGAAGTCCTCTTCTCATCTCTCTTTATCCTTACAGAAACCCGTATTTATTCTTTTACATAGATGTCCATGTAACTCGGAGATAACGAAGTCCTTTAGTTGTGCCCGCCTGGAGTATATTTTGGAAGGAGAGGGATTTTGTTCCATTCTTAATCCTTGTGTCCTAAATTGGACTTCTAGGGCACCTTGGCTCTGCAAATATCTAAAAGATGAACATTGTGGTATATTAAATTCCCTTCTCAAGTCCAAAAAATGTTTAAGATCATTACTATCATACAGCTGTATCAGCCTATTAATACCCTGTATTTATTATTCATTATTATTATTATTCAGGATTTATATAGCACCAACAGTTTACGCAGAGCTTTACAATATAAAAGGGAGACAATACAGTTATAATACAATACAATATGACTAAGAGGGCCCTGCTCAGAAGAGCTTACAATCTAATAGGTATTTCCCACTCTTTAACTTTTCCTATCAGAAGCACTTCCTGCAAATTCTTATTATTCCAGAGGGGGGTATATTCAGATAATCCAGTATATCCCATCTGCTTTTTTGACTATTTTCCATATTTTTGATATTTTTTTTATTATCGAGTTTCTATAACAGAAAGGGGTCCGCCTCTAACGCGTCAATAATTGTATTATGCAAGGTTCCTGAAAGCATTATTCTCCTGTTAGGGGTGCCGCCTCCCGGGATCTCACATCCGATTAGATGTTGCAATGGTGCTGCCAGGTAGTAAAACTTGGGGGTGCGGCACCGCCAAGCCCCCCCTCCCCGGTCGTGAGCTGCATAATTCGAAGCCGGATCCCAGCTCGTCCCCCTTTCCAAATTACCTCTCTGAAGAGAGTTTCGATTTTTTTAAAACCACTTCTTGCATATCCACAATGGAGAATTATGAAATAAGTACAGTAGCAGTGGCATCCATATCAATATTATTTTAATTAAGCTAAATCTACCAGCTACCGATAGAGGAAGCCGTTTCCAGATGTTAAATTTTTCTTTAAAATTAGTAATGGAATTAAATTAATGTACTGGTTGGGATCTTTCGTCAGTAGTATCTCAATGTATCTACTACCGCCAGTTGAGGCATTCCTGACAGGGTGGGGACCACTCATGGGGTCCACCGGTAGGAGCTCCGACTTCTCCCAGTTTATCAATAATCCTGTAAATCTACCAAATCTAATCCTAAATCTACCAAATTCCTCCACTATACTCATTGCTTTAACTAAAGATTGCCCCGTATCCCCCAGGAAAAGCAGAACACCGTCCGCATATAAAGCGATTCTTTCTTCTCCTGTCTTCCTCTTATCTCAGGGCATGATCTTATAGAAATGGCCAAGGGTTTCATCGCAAGGGGCGAGGAGCAGAGGTGCCAATGGGCACCCCTGTCTCGTCCCCCCTCTCCAACTGGATCCGATCCGAAAATTTTGTTATTAATTCTAACCTTAGCACTAGGATCGTTGTAAAGCATTTTTATCCATCCATATAAAAGAAGGACCAAACCTGAATCTACCCAGGACCCGCCAGATATACCCCCACTCCAGGCTTCGGTCACATCTAGCGACAACACATCTCTTGATCCCTCGTTTTCTGACGGGGTCTGCAGATTCAGGAATGTCCTCCCTAATATTCATACTAGTGGATCTATTGGCAATGAATCCCGTCTGATCTGGGTGAATCAATTTTGAGGCGATTTTATTCAACCTACCCCGTTTTCCCGAAAATAAGACCTAGCGTGATTGTCGGTGATGGCTGCAATATAAGCCCTACCCCCCCCCCAAATAAGCCCTACCCTGAAAATAAGACCTACAAGGACTTTAACTAGGGATTATTTGGGGGGGGGTAGGGCTTATATTGCAGCCATCACCGACAATCACGCTAGGTCTTATTTTCGGGGAAACGGGGTAGCTGCTAAAACCTTGGCTAATATTTTGGCATCCGAGCACAGGAGAGAGAGATTGGTCTATACGACGCTGTATCCAACGGGTCCTTCCCCTCTTCATGTATCACTATTATTGTCGCTTCCAGCATTGAGGCAGCCAGTCCTCCCTCCATATCTGCTCCCCTCAAAGCTCCAAGCAACTCTGGAAGTAATATTCCTCCGTAATATTTATATGTCTCTATCGGGAGCACATCTGGACCAGGAGATTTTGCAGTGTTCTGTTTAGTGGGGGGGGGGGGGGGGGGGGCAAGTGTTAAAGTTAAAAGGCTTGATGTCTGCAATGAAACTCCATCTGCTCACCTGACCACCTGAAAATGTGTTGCCACGAGGCAGGTTAAACACATCACTTTGTTTTAATGTTGAGCAGTGTTTCAGATGCTGTTGAGCCTCTTGGTCTGTCTAGGTCTCATTGGGACGATGTAGTCCAGCAGAGCAATACCTACTGGGATGATTTGGCCAAGAGCCTTAAGGCCACGTACACACGGGCAGACTCTTCGACCGGACTTGTCCGACAGACTTTCCAGCAGACTTTCGACGGACTTTGTAACGAACGGACTTGCCTACACACGATCACACCAAAGTCCGACGGATTCGTACGTGATGACGTACCACCGGACTAATATAAGGAAGTTTATAGCCAGTAGCCAATAGCTGCCCTAGCGTCGGTTTTTGTCCGTCGGACTAGCATACAGACAAGCGGATTTCTGGGTCCGGCGGAGTTACGATGTAAAGATTTGAAGCCTGTTCCAAATCTAAAGTCCGTCAGATTTGCGACTGGAAAAGTCCGCTGAAGCCCACACACATTCGGATTGTCTGCCGTATTTGGTCCGTCGGACAAGTCCGGTCGAAAAGTCCGACCGTGTGTGTACGCTGCATAATAGCCATGCTGGAAGAAGCTTTTGAGGCTAAAAGAGTAGTGGACGCTATGCCTGCTGCGCCAGGAGGGGTGTCTGCAGAAAAGCCTATAGGCCAAGGTGCGCGGGGCTGTTGCAGAGACTAATCCTCTCATGACTGAAGGTTCCAGCGAGTGTAAACGCACAGCGGAAATTGTGTCCACAGTGGGGGGGGGGGGGGAGAGAAAATGTGTATTTTGTGACACACGCTTAATGAAATGTTGGCGGCATGGAGTGTACAGCCAGTATATATCCCGCCGTCCTCTCCTGTGTTTGGAGAACTGGTACCACGGGGTACGGCTGATTGAAGCAGGATATTGCAGGCTGTACCGTGCAGAAATAGCAAATGCTTGAATCAGTGAATGCGATGTTTGACGTTAATGTGGAAAGTTAACTCTCAGTGCGCTGCATTGCTCCATACAAAGGTCGGGTATGCGAGGCACTCTGGAGCCCTGTTGGACACGTCAGATGTATTGAAAAAAAATGTTGACAAATATGTGTTGTAAGAACAGTTGCTGTTGGAGTGTTGGACAACAGGGGGCGATGCGACACTGTGGGAAGGTCCCATAGAGAGTAACTGCTTCCCTGCGTCTGGTCCCTCCTCACACACTGTCCTAGCAAGCGATGGGACCTGGTGGTTTTGAACTGGGTAATTTTTGAGAAAGCGGTTGCCAGGGGTAACCACGCAGGTATCGGCGAACCTGAAAACCAAAAAGTGCTGGGTAAAGTTGAGACAGATGTCAAAATAGCACCCCCTACAGTCTTGGGAGAGTAGATCTGGGGGAGGTGAGAAGAAATGTAAGCTCCCAAAGATTAGGAAGAAGTGCGCATGGAAGCACACTCGGAAAATGAGGTGGGTGGAGTGCCCCTTTAGGAAGGTGGGTGTTTTATTTCTCCCTCCGGTGCAAAACGAGGGGGGGGGGGTTGATACGTGGAGATGCGACCTCCCCGTGTCACAGGTGCATATGAGCAGTGTATGCCTGATTTTGGTAGGCTTGCTAATTGTACACCTGTGTGGTGGCTTCATAATCCTCCCAGGAATGGAGATCAGGGCTCATCCTTGGAGACGGCTCCGCCCGGCAGACAGGAGGTCTGGCCCAGGAGTCGGGAGGGAGCCAGTGCACCACAGAGGTGCTGAGTGTCAGGTCTGGGGAAGACAGACTGTGATGGATCAGAACCGCAATCGGGGTTCAAATTAGATGTCTGCTGCTGTTTCTAATTTGTAGTGTAGATGTGCGTGCACGCCGGAAGCAATCACCCTGACACCTGCTCAGGCTGATTACTTCCTCATCTCTGTTTATTGCAGGGCAGTGCACAACGTTTTATACACAAAGGACAATTAATTATACGTTACTTCTATGTAAATGAGGTCAGTCTAGAACAGGGGTGTCAAAGTCCATTTCTTTTCGGGACGCATCAGTATTATGGTTGTCCTCATAGGGCCAGTTGTATCAAACTTGTATAAAACTAGATATCTAAGAGCACCCCATCCCCCTTACATTGGATGTCAAGAGCAATCCCCCCACCCTCCCGTACATCACAGTGCACCCTCCATTACCTTGCTGCCAGGAAGAAGCTGGGGGACCAAGCTTGGAAGCAGACCATGCATGGTCTGGAGTAGGACTGGAGGAGGTCTGAAGTCAGCTGCCGGAGTCTGCTGAGACCAGGGGAGGCAGAGACGAAGGGGTTGCTGGGGCAGCACAGAGGCGCTGAGAGGGGGGCAGAGACAAGCTTCTCTGTGGCTGAACAGAGAAACACAGGATTTGGAAGAGGAGTTCGGTCCTCCTCTATGCTACCGACTGCTGAGACAAGGTGGGGCAGAAACGAGTGGGTTGCCGCAGCTGCAGGAGCGGTGTCGGGGCCACATGAAATGGGCTGGATTTGGCCCGCGGGCCTTGCGTTTGACACATGTGGTCTAGAAGGTACATCTTATTAGCTGAAATACAAGAGGAATGCAGAAACTTGATGCTGGAGTCTTGGTGGTTGTTGGTGGTTCTTCTTCATACCTCCAATGCGGGGGCAGTAGGTGCCATTTTTGGTTTCAAAGCAGAGCTGAGCTGTTTTACTATATAATAAGTAAGGAGTTGCATAGAAACATTGTATACACATAAGAAAATAGGCATTTTCTGATTATCGTTATGTACATTAGATTCCTCCACAAGACCAAGGCCCAAGGTGAATGCCCTGAGCAGGAGTGCTGCGTTTTTAGGCAGGAAGGCTGAATGCTGGTTGTTCTGAAGCAGGACTGTGTTGTGGCCGGGTCTTCCAACATGACAACGACCCGAAAAACACACAGCCGGGGGAACTAAAGAGTGGCTTTGTAAGAAGCATCTCTAGGTCCAGGAGTGGCCTAGCCAGTCTCCAGACCTGAGCCCAATAGAAAATCTTTGGAGGGAGCTGCGATTTTAGCCAGGATGGCTGAATGCTGGTTGTTCTGAAGCAGGACTGTGTTGTGGCCGGGTCTTCCAGCATGACAACGACCTAAAACACACACAGCCAGGGCAACTAAAGAGTGGTTCCGTAGGAAGCATCTCAAGGTCCTGGAGTGGCCTAGCCAGTCTCCAGACCTGAGCCCAATAGAAAATCTTTGGAGGGAGCTGCGATTTTAGCCAGGAAGGCTGAATGCTGGTTGTTCTGAAGCAGGTCTGTGTCGTGGCCGGGTCTTCCAGCATGACAACGACCTAAAACACACGCAGCCAGGGCAACTAAGGAGTGGTTCCGTAGGAAGCATCTCAAGGTCCTGGAGTGGCCTAGCAAGTCTCCAGACCTGAGCCCAATAGAAAATCTTTAGAGGGAGCTGAAAGTCCGTATTCCCCAGCGACAGCCCCCAAAACCTGAAGGACCTGGAGAAGGTCTGTAAGGAGGAGTGGGCCAAAATCCCTGCTGTGGTGTGTGTGCAAACCTGGTCAAGAACCACAGGAAACGCCTGATCTCTGTAATTGCAAAGGTTTCTGTACCAAATATTAAAGTGGTTGTACACCCCGTACTACCTCTTTTACCTACAGGTAAGCCTATATTAAGGCTTACCTGTAGGTGCTTGAAATATCTCCTAAGCCTCCACGATTTAGGAGATATTTACTAAAAAGACGAGCGCCGATGACTGCGGCGCATGTGCCCTTTAGAAAATGGCACATCGTGCCGTTCCTAATAGGGGTCATGCTGTGACTGGCGGTTCCCGCGCGCGTGTGACTCCGGGAGTTTGCGGCTCCGGAAGTAAGCGGGGCAAAGATGGACGCTCCCTGCTCGTGGGGACAACGGAGACATTGCGGGCTTCGGTGTCAGGTAAGTGACATATAATGGGCTACGATGCGATGCGATGCGATGCGATGCATAGTAGCCCATCATGCGTTACCTTTGCAGGGAAATAGAGGAAGTAAAACCCATCGGGGTTTACTTCCTCTTTAATTTCTGCTTTTCTATCAAACACTTATGTCATGCAATAAAATGTATTAATTACTTAAAAATCATACAATGTGATTTTCTGGATTTTTTTTAGATTCCGTCTCTCACAGTTAAAGACCTATTATAAAAATGACAGACCCTCTACATGCTTTGTAAGTAGGAAAACCTGCAAAGTCAGCCGTGTATCAAATACTTGTTCTCCACACTGGATATAATTTATTTTTTTCTGTGCATTTTAAATACAACAGGCTTATGAAGTTAACATTGTATCTAATGAGTGTCATGAAAAATGTAACTGGTAGTTCTCAATTTTGTAACTCTTTCTGACATTTTTCTGTTGAAAAAAAAACAATGAAGAGGATTGGACCGGGCCGCCATTTTTATTCTCCAGTGTGTCAAAGGAACACCAGAAGGGAATCGCTCTTTATTGATAAAATTAATTGGCCACTCACATGTTGTAGAATAAAAAGCGCCTGTAAATGTACAGCTCTTCAGACGGCTTTCCTGTGCAATTCAAGTCCAGTCCGAGAGATCGTATCCACAATCAAACCCCCCCCCCCGATCGCTCCCGGTTGGGGGAAGCCAATCTGATGACGACAGAAGCCGACTCGGTGATGTCAGGTGATGTCCGCCCACATGCCTGGACCGGTGTTCTGTCGGATAGTGCCCGCTATCGAGAAGTGCCCGGGATGTACCGCACATGCGCCGTAAGGAACAGCACAACAGCTGATTTTACGATCAGCTGTTGAGACGGCGCCTGCACACAATAGCCGACGGAAGAAATTATTCTGTCAGATTGTCTCTCGCGCTGCCGAGGCGCGTTCATGACGGTGAGGGGCGGACTTTTAAAAGATGGGCACGCCCCCCCATAAGGGTCCAGGAAAAATAGCAGAATAAAATTTGTTTTGCGGCACTGGCCATCTTTGCAAAATCCGCCCCCAATCTTTGCAGCGCTGCCCATCATTTAAAAATCCGCCCCCAACATGTACAAATCCGCCCCCAACATGTACAAATCCGCCCCTCACTGACATGAACGCGCCTCGGCAGCGCGAGGCACCAAATGACAGAAAAATTTCTTCCGTCGGCTAATGTGCGCAGGCGCCGTCTCGCCAGCACAACAGCTGATCGTAAAATCAGCTGTTGTGCCGTTCCGCGCGGCGCACGCGCCGTACATCCCGGGGTACTAAACGATCGGCTGAGCCGCTTGCCGGTGTTCTTTCTGAGAGCCTGAGCCGGCCGCTCCCGCCCTCTCCACAGCCCAGAGCTCTGGTGAGCGAGGAGGGGGCAGAGCAGAGAGCCCTGAGAACTGAGTGATCGGTGGTGATTTGATCGCTCGGTTCTCAGTGTTGGAGCCGGCCGGGGCTGATGCAGCATCCACCTAGGTAATTATGAATCTGCAAAAAGAAAAAAAAAAAACATCTTTTAAGCACAGGGCTTGTTCTCGCCCTAATAAAACCCTTTGCATGGTTACTGGTTTGTCAGTTTTGGGTTCAGGCAGGTCACCCTCACCCCACCCCCTCACCCTCACCCCACCCCCTCACCCTCACCCTCACTCCCGGGGTAAGAGCTGCAGAGGGACCCGTAATCCAGCAGCTCCTTTATACAATACTAGACATGTGCACCGCCGAAAAAAATTGTTCTTTTTTGGGGGGTTTTTTCTTTATTTTTTCGGGTCATTCGTTATGACCGAAATTCGTTATTTTAAATTAATTTGTAAATTTGGAAAAAAATTGAATTAGTTATGTTCCATTCGTTTAGATGCGGCACCTGTTATCATTTCAGATTTTTCTGAATTATTGAAATAACAACTAACTATTTTTAATTACAGGTATTGGAATTTCCTTTCAAATGTGGCTGTTAGTGAACGTAACGAATACGAATTTATCCGAAGTAACGAATGCCGCATCTAAATTAAAGGAACGTAACGAATTAATAATAATAAAAAACTTTATTATTAAATATTATTAATTCATTCCGTTCCATTCGTTTAGATGCGGCATTTGTTAGTGAACGTAACTAATACGAATTTAACGAATGCCGCATCTAAACGAATGTAACGTAACGCATTAATAATATTTAACAATAAAGTTTTTTTATTATTATTAATTTGGTACGTTCCATTTGTTTAGATGCGGCATTTGTTATTTCGGATAAATTCGTATTCGTTACATTCACTAACAGCCAAATTTGAAAGGAAATTCCAATACCTATAATTAAATAGTTATCATTTCAGATTTTTCTGAATTCTTAAAATAACTATTTAATTACAGGTATTGAAATTTCCTTTCAAATGTGGCTGTTAGTGAACGTAACGAATACGAATTTATCCGCAGTAACGAATTATCCAAAATAACGAATGTTGAATCTAAACAAAAGGAACGTAAGGAATTAATAATAATAATAATAAAAACTGTACTATTAAATATTATTAATTAGTTAAGTTCCATTCGTTTAGATGCGGCATTCGTTAGTGAACGTAACTAATACGAATTTAACGAATGTCGCATCTAAACGAATGGAACGTAACGAATTAATAATATTTAATAATAAGGTTTTTATTATTAATAATTTGTTGCGTTCCATTCGTTTAGATGCGACATTCCTTATGTCGGAAAATTCGTAACTTCCGATAACAGCTGAATTTGAAAGGAAATTCCAATACCTATAATTTTAATAGTTCAAAAAAACCAACTAATAATAATAACTATTACTAACTATTTAATTACAGGTATTGGAATTTCCTTTCAAATTTCACTTTTAGTGAACGTAACGAATACGAATTTATCCGAAGTTACAAATTATCTGAAATAACCAATGTCGCATCTAAACAAATGGAATGTAACGAATTAATAATAATAATAATAATAAAAACTGTATCATTAAATATTATTAGTTACGTTCCATTCGTTTAGCTGCGGCATTCGTTAGTGAACGTAACGAATACGAATTTATCCGAAGTTACGAATTATCCGAAATAACGAATGCCGCCTCTAAACGAACGGAACGTAACAAATTAATAATAATAATAATAATAAAAACTGTATTATTAAATATTATTAATTCGTTCCGTTCGTTTAAATGCGGCATCCGTTAGTGAACGTAACGAATACGAATTTATCAGAAGTTACGAATTATCCGAAATAACGAATGCCGCATCTAAACAAATGGAACGTAACGAATTAATAATAATAATAACAACTGTATTATTAAATATTATTCGTTACGTTCCATTCATTTAGCTGCGGCATTCGTTAGTGAATGTAAGTCCTCGTGCCCACGGACGTTTTTACAGCTGCTTTTTTGAGCTTTTTTTGCAGCTTAAAAAGGCCTGTCTATGTTAGTCTATGGCTTCATGCCCACCTAGGCGTTTTTTGAGCTGCAAGTGGCATAGGCGTTTTTAAGCTGTAAAAAAAAAAAACCCAGGACCAGTGGGTTCTGAGAGACGTTTTTCAGCTGTAAAAACGCTCTAACGCTGAAAAACGCTCAAAAACGTCATTCACCAACGTTTTTTAACGTTTTTGGTCCATTGAAAAAAATAAAAATAAAAAAAAAAAGGCGTTTTTAAGCTGTAAAAAAAAAACCCAGGACCAGTGGGTTCTGAGAGACGTTTTTCAGCTGTAAAGACGCTCTAACGCTGAAAAACGCTGAAAAACGTCATTCACCAACGTTTTTTTATGTTTTTGGTCCATTGAGAAAAAAAAAAAATTTTTTAAAAAAGGCGTTTTTAAGCTGTAAAAAAAACCCAGGACCAGTGGGTTCTGAGAGACGTTTTTCAGCTGTAAAAACGCTGTAGCGCTGAAAAACGCTCAAAAACGTCATTCACCAACGTTTTTTAACGTTTTTGGTCCATTGAAAAAAAAAAAAATTTAAAAAAAGGCGTTTTTAAGCTGTAAAAAAACCCAGGACCAGTGGGTTCTGAGAGACGTTTTTCAGCTGTAAAAACGCTCTAACGCTGAAAAACGCTCAAAAACGTCATTCACCAACGTTTTTTAACGTTTTTGGTCCATTGAAAAAAAAAAAAATTAAAAAAAAAAAGGCGTTTTTAAGCTGTAAAAAAAAACCCAGGACCAGTGGGTTCTGAGAGACGTTTTTCAGCTGTAAAAACGCTCTAACGCTGAAAAACGCTCAAAAAAGTCATTCACCAACGTTTTTTAACGTTTTTGGTCCATTGAAAAAAAAAAAAAAAATTTTTAAAAAAAGGCGTTTTTAAGCTGTAAAAAAAAACCCAGGACCAGTGGGTTCTGAGAGATGTTTTTCAGCTGTAAAAACGCTCTAACGCTGAAAAACGCTCAAAAACGTCATTCACCAAAGTTTTTTAACGTTTTTGGTCCATTGAAAAAAAAAAAAATTAAAAAAAAAAAAAATGCTAAAAAACGCTAACGCTCAAAAACGCTATTGCAAAAAAGCTGAAAAAAGTTTAAAAAAATCACTGCAAAGATACTGGCGTTTTCATAATGTTATTTTAACAGCCTGCGTGCATGAGGGCTAACTAATACGAATTTATCCGCAGTAACGAATTATCCAAAATAACGAATGTCGCATCTAAACAAATGGAACGTAACAAATTAATAATAATAATAGAAACTATATTATGAATTCATTACGTTCGATTTGTTTAGATGCGACATTCGTTATGTCAGGAAAATTCGTAACTCTCCGATAACAGCCAAATTTGAAAGGGAATTTATTATTATTAATTCGTTACGGTCCATTCGTTTAGATGCGGCAGTCGTTACTTCGGATAAATTCGTATTCGTTACGTTCACTAACAGCCAAATTTGAAAGGAAATTCCAATACCTGTAATTAAAAATAGTTGTTATTTCAATAATTCAGAAAAATCTGTAACTAATACGAATTTAACGACTGCCGCATCTAAACGAATGGAACGTAACAAATTATATAATATTTAATAATAACGTTTTTTATCATTATTAATTCGTTACGTTCTATTTGTTTAGATGCGGCATTCGTTATTTTGGATATTATTATTATTATTATTATACGAGATTTATATAGCGCCAACAGTTTACTCAGCGCTTTACAATGTTCGTACTCGTTACGTTCACCAACAGCCAAATTTGAAAGGAAATTCCAATACCTATAATTTAATAGTTAGTTATTATTATTATTAGTTGGTTATTTCGGATTTTCCTTCTTTTGAATTTTCAGATTTTCTTTCTTTCTTTTCGAATCTTCGTAAAAAAAATTGGTAAATGGGTTTTCATTAGTTCAAATATTTCCCACTTAATGGGTTTGTCGAGTTTTGTCGAAAAACGAATTTTGGAAGGGTACCAACAAGTGTGGTCCTTCCATCACCTCCCCATACATAGGAATAATACCCTACACCGTGCCGGCACCGCCTGTACAATGTACATCACCTGAGTACGCCAGATTCCTCACATTACAATGTTTGCTCAGAAGCAGGTTGTAGAGGAAGTTCCTCTGAAGAGTCATGTCGCTCGCTCCTCTGAACATGTTTATTTTGGCTCCCGTGCCTTGCCTTCCTTTATTTAAAGCCCATTATTGTTTCCTGAAGAGACCACAAAGGGAACGGAATCTTCTCATCCAGAATAAACAAATGAGCCCCGTTACAAAGCAATTACAGCCATTGAAATCCTAAATTGCAACAAAAAGTAATGTGAGCTGGAAGCGAAGAATCCTCGTCATTAAAGTGGACCTGTCAGTAATGTTACAATAAATTCCTGACCTGTCATAATATACAGAAACCGCATCAGAAACAACTCCACCTTTTATCATTATAAAGCCATCCTTGAACTCCAATCAGTGACTTTCCCTTGGCTGAGATGGTCTCATCAGACGTTCCTGGAGGACGCGCTAGAAAATTTGGCCTCTTAAGGACCAAATAATAAAGTTTGGAGGAATATCAGGTTCTGATTTTTTTTTTTTTGGTCACACTTCTGCCCTTGGCTTCAAGATTTGCATATGAAATTAAGTATGGGGCCCCCTGGTCAATAGCACCGCACTAGGACACAGACCAGTTTCATCCCTGAGTGAATATATACATTGTTTGCCAAAACCATGCAGAGCTCCCTCAAATGATTGAGTTCAGGGGTTTCCAGGAAAAGGGCACAATAAACACTACAGCCTTGTGGTAACAGTTTGGTGAAGGCCCTTTTCTGTTCCAGCATGACTGTGCTTCTGTGTACCAAGCCAACTCTATAAAGACATTGTTTTGACCAGTTTGGTGTAAAAGAGCTTGAGTGTCCTGCACAGAGCCCTGACCGCAACCCCACTTTTGGAAGACCTTTGGTATAAGGTCTTCTCATCCAACATAAGTACCTGCCCTTAACCCCACAGCTCACCTTTAGGATGAGGCCTTCTCCAAAGGTGTTCAGTAGGTTTGAGGCCATGGAGGAACTTGAGTGCCCTGTACAGAGCCCCAACCTCACCCCTACTGAACACCTTTGGTATGAGCCAGAAAACCTTTGGGATGAACTGGAACGCCAACTGTGATTCAAGTCTTCTCATCCAACATCAGTAGCTGACCTCACAAATGGGCGCAAATTCTCTGACACTGTCAGAGAACTCACACAGCAAGCACCCGTCTCCGTGCAGCAGCTCGTTCCGCTAATGCCAATGTGCATGCAGGGAACCGTAGCCAGAGACAAATGAGATCCAGGGTGGGCATGCACAATGGCACCTCCATGCGTACACGCATGCTAACGCGCATCCGCGAGTGCCAAAGCGCTAATGTGCTAACGCGCATGCGCTAAGGTGCTAATGCACATGGGCGCACGCACGTACGCTGGCGCGAATCCTGGCACACAGCACCCTATATAAACAGAGAGTCTGCCTAGCATCAGTGCTGGATTGTCTTCAGCTTGTTCCTGTGTTCCTGTTGTTACTCTGCCTGACTGACCTTGTTCCTGAAAACCCGGCTATCTTCTGACCATTCTCTTGGATCTCCCCTGCCTGCTGAACCTGCCTCTACCTGCAATACTGACCTTGGCTTGGACTTATGATTACGTCTCTGCCTTCTGATTCTGTACCTCGCTGCCCATCTGTTGCCAACCTCTGCCTGTTTCTGACTACAGTTTTGCCTTCTGGTTCGGTACCCCACTGCCAGCCTGTTGCCGACTCCTGCCTGTTCCTGATTCTGCAGTTGATCCTGATCTGGCTCCCGCTGAACAAGTCTGGTGATCAGTTTCCACATCTCCTCAGCAGAGATTCCTGTATCTCCCAAGTTCCAGCCTCCTGCCTGCAGGCACCTGCACCCTTTCGTTGCCCACGCACTCCCTGTAACCACCACCAGGGGTGCTTGGCCCAGAACCACGCAAGAGGCCACCCTCATCATTTCGGGCCTCGCTATAAGGTACGTGACAGACACCCTCCAAAATCCTGTGGTCTTCCCAGAAGTGTGGAGGATGTTATAGCCACAAAAGGGGCAACTTCGTATTAATGGCCTTGAAAGGGAAAAAGGGGCAACTAAATATTAATGGCCATGGTTTTGAAAACGGATGTCCAACAAGATCATATACTGTAGGTGTGATGGGTGGAGGAACTCGGGGGTCCTGCATAGAGCCCTGATCTCAACCCTACTGAACACCATTGGGATGAATTTAAAAAATCTTGTGGAAAGTCTTCCCAGAAGAGTGAAGGTTGTTTAGTTACAAAGGGGGGGGGGGGGACTCCATATTGATGCCCATGATTTTGGAATGGGATAGCCAGCAAGCTCTGAGTCCTGACCTCAACTCTACTGAATACCTTTGGGATGAATTGGAATACTGATGGTGAGCCAGGTCTTCTCATCCAACACCAATAACTGACCTCTCAAATGGGCCCAAATTCCCACACACTACCTCCAAAATCTTGTAGTAAGCCTTCCCAGAAGAGTGGAACCAGCTCCATAAAGACATGGTGTGACCAGTTTGGTGTAGAGGAACGCCAATATTCTGCACAGAGCCCTGACCTCATCCCTACTGAACACCTTTGGAATGAACTGAAACGCTGATGGTGAGCCAGGTCTTTTTTTTGGTGCCCGATGTGAGGCTCAACATGTGAGCCAGATCTACTCATCCAACATCAGTACCCGACCTCACAATTGGGCACAAATTCCCACAGACACTATCCAAAATCTTCTTGAAAGTCTTCCCAGAAGAGTGTAGGATGGTATAGACACAAAGGGGGCAACTTCATATTAATGGCCATGGTGGAGGTGGCAACTCCATATCAATGGTCTTTGGGTGAGGAGGCAACTTAGTATTAATGGCCATGGTGGAGGAGCCAGCTCCACATTAATGGCCATGGGGGAGGAGGCAACTCCATATTAATGGCCATGTTGGAGGAGGAAAATCCATATTAATGGCCATGGAGGAGGAGGCAGCTTCATATTCATGGCCATGGTGGAGAAACTCCATATTAATTGCCAAGGGGGAGGAGGCAGCTCCATATTAATGGCCATGGGGGAAGCAGGCAACTCCATATCAATGGCCATGGTGGAGGAGACAACTCCATATCAATGGCCATGGGGGAAGCAGGCAACTCCATATCCAATGGCCATGGTGGAGGAGGCAACTCCATATCAATGGCCATGGTGGAGGAGGCAACTCCATATCAATGGCCATGGGGAAAACAGGCAACTCCATATCCAATGGCCATGGTGGAGGAGGCAACTCCATATCAATGGCCATGGTGGAGGAGGCAACTCCATATCAATGGCCATGGTGGAGTAGGCAACTCCATATCAATGGCCATGGTGGAGTAGGCAACTCCATATCAATGGCCATGGTGGAGTAGGCAACTCCATATCAATGGCCATGGTGGAGTAGGCAACTCCATATCAATGGCCATGGTGGAGTAGGCAACTCCATATCAATGGCCATGGTGGAGTAGGCAACTCCATATCAATGGCCATGGTGGAGGAGGCAACTCTATATTCATGGTCATGGTTTTGGAATGAGATGTCCAACAAGCTCATACAGGTATGATGGTTTGTTGGCTGTACAGCGACCACAAATATTTGGTAAAGTCCCAGTCTCCCAGGTAATCCACCCAATCACTAATAATCTTTGTCTACATTTATAATCAGTGTGTATGTGTCACAGGTACAAAGTAGAAGAGATGAGTTCACGCCGATAAAAGCTGGACCATGCCGTCATCCATTCTACTCTGCTGTGCCGAGTCAGACTATCACCTGGGTCTTTTGGGGACAGTGTTGAGTGTTGAACCCACCTGGATCTGTGGCTTACTATCATTGTTCGGTGTATGTATTGCAGTCAACATTCATCCGGAGAAAACGTCAATAAGGATGTCACATGGCCTGCAGACAGATGGGACCAAGCACACCAAAACACAAACACTCCCGGACGGTGTCCTCCTGAGATCTTTCCTTCAGCCGGGCTTTGCAGCCTTTTAAGTCTTTTCATAATATTTGTCCTGATACTTCCTTGTTGACGAATGTTCCTGTTGTATCAATTCAAATATCAAATTCAACAAAAAGGAAAAAGACATAAAAAGTGTCGGAAACCACAGAGGAACCCCAGATTGTGTTGTGTGAGAGGAAAGGGCTTTGTTTTTTCTGATACATGGAGATCTGATATTAAAGGGTCACTCCACCCAGAACTGATACTTCAGCTTCTAAAGATCTGAAAAACCCGATATTTATTACAGGTTTTTATATAATGTTATCCATTCAAGAAGAGCTTTACATATCGTACATTCACATCAGCCCCTGCCCCAAGGAGCTTACACTCTATGGTCCCTATCTCACATACAACCGCAGCATGCTGATCACTGGGGGGGCAACCCCATATGCCTGCTATTATTTGCAAAAGTCAGAAATATCATTTTTAATCTGGAGGTGAGGCCACATCTCTAACCATCCATGAATCATCTCTTCTTAATGTAAATGCCTCTCATCATACGAGAAGGGACATGCCCCGTATGCATTCAAGGAAATATCTCGGATCGGATCTCTTTGTACTGCGCTCCAACATTCTCCATCCGAGGTGCAATTGTCATAATTACACAGAAGATTATGTTGGCTCTTGGATTTGATTATTAGCATTTTTCTGCTGTATCATGTCTTCTCTCCAGATGGAATGTTCCACAATGTGTACATCGTGTTCTTGCCATGTGTCAGGATTCATATTTGGGGTGCCCCCCCCCCCCCCCCCAGTTGGTGAAGGAACTTGGCAGGTAGGTTGTTCTATGTACATCTTGGAGAACTAAGCACAGATCTTCTGTGGATGTCGGCTGCCTCCAGTCCTTCCTCCCAGACAGACTTCATGATGGTGAGATCAGGGCCAAACCATCACTTTCAGGACTCCTTCTTTACACTGAAGATAGTTCTTAATGACATTGGCTGGATTTTTGGGGTGGTTGTCCTGCTGCAGAATGCATTTGGGGCCAAACATACACCTCCCTGATGGTATGGCATGATGAAGAAGTATCTGCCTGGATTTCTCAGCATTGAGGGCACCTTTGATCCTGACCAAATCTCCAAATCCATTTGCAGAAATGCAGCCCCAAACTTGCAAAGAACCCCTACCATGCTTCACAGTTGGCTGCAGACACTCTTTATTGAATCACTCTCCAACCATTCCCCCAACAAACTGCCTCCTGCTACAGCCAAATATATCACATATTGACTCCTCAGTGTAAACTGTAGAGCACCTGTCAGTATTTTTTTGCAACTAACCAAGCCCCCCCCCCCCCCCCCCCACCAAGTGATTCTTATGTTTTCCTGCATATTTGAGTCACTTAGCCTTGTTTCCATGTCGGAGACTTTTTGGCCACAACTCATCCATAAAGACCACTTCTGGCCAGACTTCTCCAGACAGTAGATGGGGGTACCAGAGTCCTACTGGTTTCCTTCAGACTTCCGTGGACAGTAGATGGGGGTACCTGGGCCCTACTGGTTTCCTCCAGTCTTCTATGGACAGTAGATGGGGGTACCTGGGTCCCAGTGGTTTCCTCCTGTCTTCTCTGGACAGTAGATGGGGGTACCTGGGTCCCACTGGATTCCTCCAGTCTTCTCTGGACAGTAGATGGGGGTACCTGGGCCCTACTGGTTTCCTCCAGTCTTCTCTGGACAGTAGATGGGGGTACCTGGGCCCTACTGGTTTCCTCCAGTCTTCTCTAGACAGTAGATGGGGGTACCTGGGTCCCAGTGGTTTCCTCCATTCTTCCCTGGACAGTAGATGGGGGTACCTGGGCCCTACTGGTTTCCTCCAGACTTCTCCAGACAGTAGATGGGTGTACCTGGGTCCCAGTGGTTTCCTCCAGGCTTCTCCGGAACAGTAGATGGGGGTACCTGGGCCCTACTGGTTTCCTCCACACTTCTCCAGACAGTAGATGGGTGTACCTGGGTCCCAGTGGTTTCCTCCAGTCTTCTCCGGACAGTAGATGGGTGTACCTGGGTCTCACTGGTTTCCTCCAGTCTTCTCCGGACAGTAGATGGGGGTACCTGGGCCCTACTGGTTTCCTCCACACTTCTCCAGACAGTAGATGGGTGTACCTGGGTTCCACTGCTTTCCACCAGACTTCTCCAGACAGTAGATGGAGGATACCTGGGTCCCATTCGTTTCCTCAAGACTTCCCTGGACAATAGATGGAGGTACCTAGGACCCACTGGTTTCCACCAGTTCTATGCTGATGGCGCTGCTGGACATCTGATGTGGAAGGGAAGGAAGCATGATGTGCCTTTCATCTGCATTAAGTTTCCTTGGCCGACCACTGCGTTTGCGTTCCTCAACGTTTCCCAGTCAATGGTGTCCCCAATGCTGAGAAATTCAGGGAGATATTTCTCCATCATGCCATACCATCATGGAGGCATGTGATTGGCCCCAAATTTTTTCTGCAGCAGGACATCCACCCCAAACATACTATCTGACTTGCTGCAGCTTCTAATGCACACTATGAGAAGCTCAGAGTATGCAGTGAAATCAGAGGAAACCATTTCGGTCCAGGAGAGGAGCCGGTAGACCCGGAGGGTGGAGGTCAGATGTAATTGTAGTGTCTGATGAAGAGTGAGCTGCAAAGATGAGGATACAAATATAGAAGAATAGAACAGTTATGTATAAGAACCCGATTGGATGGCTGAGTGTTGTCTTTAGGTGAGGGTCGGGTTCTGACGCCATCCATTGACATTGTACGGGACGAAGTGTTTACATAGAAGTTCTATTGTGTCGCTCTCCTTCACACGGTGGGGGCTGGCAGGGGACTCCGGCATCCTTTGTGCCACCGCCACAGAAATTTGAGGCACGAAGGACTCCTAATTGAAAACTCCAAATGAAAAGCAAATTCTCTGGCTGTGATGGTATTGTCACCATAGCGACACGAAGCGCCTGGGTTAGACAGCGGCAAAGGCTCATTAAGCGCACACAAAAACCATCCGATTCAGAGGACACCGAGCGTTAATAACAGAGTTCTGCAGCCTCGGGGCGCACAAGCAACGCGGAACGGTGATTGCAAAAATAAAGAAAAGTACAAAAAGTACAATTTTACCACCGAAGGTAAAAAAAAGTGTTTACACGAAACTTTGACCGTGGAACGCTAACATTTGAGCCTACATTTTGTTGCTTTAGTAGTATATTGTACTTGGTGAGAGGCGCCGGGAGATTCTACTTTGCCAAACTTTTGCCAAGAATTGGGAAATGTCTTAGAAAATTCAGCTTTGGGGGGTTCTGCTTTGCCAAACTTTTGCCGAAAATCTGGAAATTTCATAAAAAATCCAGAATTTCACTGGGAGTTTCTGCTTTGTCAAAAATTGTGAAATTCCGTAAAAAAAAATAAATCAGCATTTCACTGGGAACTTCTGCTTTGCCAAACTTTAGCTGAAAATTGGTACATTTCATAGAAAATTTTAGCATTTCACTGGGAGTTTCTGCTTTGCCAAACTTTTGCTGAAAATTGGGAAATTTCATATAAAATTCTGTATTTCTCTAGAAATTTCTGCTTTGCCGAAAATTGTGAAGTTTCGTATAAAAAAAAATCTGCATTTCAGTGGGAATTTCTGCTTTGCCATCAATTGGTAAATTTCATAGAAAATTTTGCATTTCTATAGAAGATTCTGGTTTGCCAAACTTTTGCCTAAAATTGGGAAATTTCATGGAAAATTCAGCATTTCACTGGGAATTTCTGCTTTGATGAGCTTTTGCTGAAAAAAATTGGGAAATTTCATAGAAAATCCAGCTTTGGGAGGTTCTGGTTTGCTAAAATTTTGCTCAAAATTGGAAAATTTCATGTAAAATTCTGTATTTCTCTAGAAATTTCTGCTTTACTGAAAATTGGGAAGTGTCCTAAAAAAAACAGCATTTTAGTGGGAATTTCTGCTTTGCCAAACATTTTGCCATCAATTGGGAAATTTCATAGAAAATTTTGCATTTCTATAGAAGATTCTGGTTTGCCGAACTTTTGCCTAAAATTAGGAAATTTCATGGAAAATTCAGCATTTCACTGGGAATTTCTGCTTTGATGAGCTTTTGCTGAAAAAATTGGGAAATTTCATAGAAAATCCAGCTTTGGGAGGTTCTGGTTTGCCAAAATTTTGCTCAAAATTGGGAAATTTCATGTAAAATTCTGTATTTCTCTAGAAATTTCTGCTTTACTGAAAATTGGAAAGTGTCCTAAAAAAAAACAGCATTTCAGTGGGAATATCTGCTTTGCCAAACATTTTGCCATCAATTGGGAAATTTCATAGAAAATTTAGCATTTCTATAGAAGATTCTGGTTTGCCGAACTTTTGCCTAAAATTGGGAAATTTCATGGAAAATTCAGCATTTCACTGGGAATTTCTGCTTTGATGAGCTTTTGCTGAAAAAAATTGGGAAATTTCATAGAAAATCCAGCTTTGGGAGGTTCTGGTTTGCCAAAATTTTGCTCAAAATTGGGAAATTTCATGTAAAATTCTGTATTTCTCTAGAAATTTCTGCTTTACTGAAAATTGGGAAGTGTCCTAAAAAAAAAAAACAGCATTTCAGTGGGAATTTCTGCTTTGCCAAACATTTTGCCATCAATTGGGAAATTTCATAGAAAATTTTGCATTTCTATAGAAGATTCTGGTTTGCCGAACTTTTGCCTAAAATTGGGAAATTTCATGGAAAATTCAGCATTTCACTGGGAATTTCTGCTTTGATGAGCTTTTGCTGAAAAAATTGGGAAATTTCATAGAAAATCCAGCTTTGGGAGGTTCTGGTTTGCCAAAATTTTGCTCAAAATTGGGAAATTTCATGTAAAATTCAGCATTTTACTGGGAATTTCTGCTTTGATGAGCTTCTGCTGAAAAAAAAATTGGGAAATTTCATAGAAAACTCATCTTTGGGAGGTTCTGCTTTGCCAAACTTTTGCCATAAATATAGGTAATTTCATTTAAAAAAATCAACATTTCACTGGGAGTTTCTGCTTTGCCAAAAAATCTTCCCATCCAATAAAGGGTTATGGGTTCCGCATTGATTTTGATGACGTCAGGGGAGCTGCACCCGCTGGAGCATGGAGGGGGTGAAGAGGCTGCGGGGACCAGTCCTACAAAGGAGCCTGTGGGAATGGACCATCAGGTAAGTAAAAGTGTTTCCCGGTGCCTCCATGGTAGCATACCTATGACAATCTCCGCCTTGGCTCCTCCCTCAGGATCAGTGAATATTATAAAAGAATATAGTTAGAGCCCCCCCAGCATCCTATTTTTTTTCCTCATACTTTTGGTCAGTGAATGTTTGGTCTGGTGTCCTTACCTCTGCAGGCGGCAGCTTCTGTCTGGTCTCAGCCTCTCCTGGATGCAGTCCCTTGGCTCGGGCTGCTAAACGCGCTAAAAAGCAAGGGAGTCCCTTTCTGAGGGACATGCAGTGGTCCCCTAACCAGGGGCATTTGTTCTGCCTATGAGAATGAGGCTTCAGCTCATGGGGCATGGAAGAAGCAGCTATCTCTTTCCTATTTCCTTCTTTTTTTTTTTTGTCTTTCCCCTCTGCAGGTGCCTCGGTTTTCCTGTTTCTTATTCATGTTCTGCTCTGTCCCCTGTGTCTGTCTCTTCAGGGTAGTGTGTATAGAGGGCGGCGCGCGCCTCCCGCCATCTTTTCGGTACCTGCCCGGCGTCCTCTATGGCTTTTGGCGCATGCGGGAGCGTCTCCGACGTTTGGAGCTGGGCAGGTCCCGGTGCTGCCGGTCGGCGCATGCGCGGCCCATCCGGAAGCTGCGGTGGCCATCTTGAATGTGAAAAAAGCTTCCCATTTTTTGCCAATAGATTCCACGTGGTTGGTTTAGGGGCATGACTACCCTGTCCACCATTTAAGTAAGTCTGGGAGCCCTAGTAGGGTGGCCTGCTTCTATTTGGCAGTTTCCACTCTGAGAGCTCCTGGAAGTACTGAAAAATTAGGAAAGGTAAGTTAAACTAAAAAAAAATATATATATAATATATATATAATGGGAAGGACACATACAGTGGAAAGGAAGGGGCTTAACCTTTCATTCACTTTTTCTTTCTTTTTTAGCCGTGCGCCGTCTGGGCAAGACCCTACATCACATTTAAGGTAAGGACCTACGGCCAGGTAAGTTACAAAAAAAAGAGTGCACTTGCTTACATACTACATACTACATACTTACATACTACATTTATGTATTTCAGCCCTGTAGGCCAGAAGACGTCTAAGAGGACTTCAGGACGTCGTGAGGACTCAAGCCCCGAAGCTTCCAGGTCCAGGCACGGCCCAAGCTGGGGAAAGTCATCCTCAAGGAGAAAACGAACTTCTCGTTTCCCACGCCCAAGGTCCGCAAGGTGTCAAGCCTGTGGCGCCACCCCGCTACCAGGCAAGCCAGTCTGCAGAAACTGCTTCAAAGAATAGGCAGCTGACAGAGAATCGGAGGGCCAACAAGTGACCGACTTGCTGAAAAAAGGTGGTGAAGGACTCTCTGGCGGAATCAATATCCGCGGTTTCAACGCAATAGATGCAGTCACCAACCTCAGGAAGAAAATGAAAACTTTTCTCTCCCTGGTCCTTCTATGGCAGAACTCTTGCATACTGGGCCCGTTGCTTCCACTAGGAAAACGCAGGGAAATGTCCAGTCGGATGAGTCCTCTGATGATCCAGAGACCTCAGGGTTCAGCTTTTGTCTAGTACAGCCTTATGTTCAGGCAGCAAAGCTGGCAACATTTGGCTGGGTGGTAAATTAAGCAAAAAGTCACCTCACTCCTACCAAAGAAATTATCTATCTGGGCGCTCACTTCGATACCGCCAAAGGGACAGTATCCCTGCCTCCATAGAATGTGTCGGCCATGAAGAGAGTGAGACTACAGTCCTACCTGTCGGCATCAAATTGCCTGAGCCTACTGTGGACAATCTCATCCTGTATTCCAATGGGCCCATTGGCACCTGAGGCACATTCAATCTGAACCAATGGAACAAATCCTCTCTCTCCCAAAATATACGCTTAACAAACCCAATGCACAGGGGCCTACATTGGTGGACGAAGAGGGAGATGCTCTTGGATCACGCTTACCACCGATGCCAGTGCAGTAGGCTAGGGGGCTCACTGCAACCACACTGCAGTACAGGGGAGATGGGCCTTCAATTCAGCAGGAGTAGTGTCCAACGTCCTGGAAGTCCGGGCAGCGTACCTCGCCCTGATTGCCCTGTCCCAACAGATCAGAGGGAAAGCGATATTGCTGAGAATGGACAACAGGACTGCAGTGTCATACAATCGTCGTCAAGGGGGAACTCACAGCAGCTCCCTCCTGAGAGAGGTAGAGCCCTTTTTTTTTTTTTTCCTTGAGTTCAAGTTTAAGGTGGTTTTGGTCCATGAAGGCTGGGGCAGATCCTTTTGACAATTTTGGACCCATCCTTGTGCCAAAAAAATTTAACTCTAACCATAACAGTAACCTTTATCTTACAGCCAGCCTTAACCCAATCATATGATCACCAGGACACTTCTATTCTTTATAAACAAAGCCATGGGATCAGCACTGATATCAGTGTGTATCTCTAGGTTATAATAAGGTGGTGTGTCAATAATAGTGTGGGCTCAAAGGAAGTGGCTGAATGATCCTGGGCATCAATGGAACCAAAAGAGACGTGGTGACCAGCGGTAGAGAAAGAAGCAGATGAATCAATGGAGGGGTAGTGAACTAAAAAATATATATATATATATATATATATATATATATATATATATATATATATATATATTATATTTTTTTTCCCCGAGCATTAGGGGAGCAAAGAGTCTTTTTAGAAATACATAGTGGGGTTGATTTTCTAAGGAGAAATATCACTTACATTTTTATTGTTTTCTCAAAGTGGTTTTCCTCAACCACTGCCCAGACCTGACCACTTTCTTGCATGTTGCCTGCCTCAACATCTGCCTGGGCCTGTCTACTCCTCTTCCCTGCCACCTGCCCCAATCTCTGCCTGGACCTCTCTACTCTCTTCTCTGCCACCTGCCTCAACATCTGCCTGGGCCTGGCCACTCTCTTTCCTGCCACCTGCCCCAATCTCTGCCTGGACCTCTCTACTCTGCCTCAGCCTCAACATCTGCCTGGACCTGGCCACTCTTTCCTGCCCCTGCCTTGACATGTGCCTGGACATGTCTACTCTCTCTCCTGCCTCAACATCTGCCTGGACCCCTTTCCTGCCACCTGCCTCGACATCTGCCTGGGCCTGACTACTCTCTTTCCTGCCACCTGCCTCAACATCTGCCTGGGCCTGGCCACTCTCTTTGCTGCCACCTGCCTCAACATCTGCCTGGGCCTGGCCACTCTCTTTGCTGCCACCTGCCTCAACATCTGCCTGGGCCTGGCCACTCTCTTTCCTGCCACATGCCTCAACATCTGCCTGGACCTCTCTACTCTCTTTCCTGCCTCAACATCTGCCTGGGCCTGGCCACTCTCTTTGCTGCCACCTGCCTCAACATCTGCCTGGGCCTGGCCACTCTCTTTGCTGCCACCTGCCTCAACATCTGCCTGGGCCTGGCCACTCTCTTTCCTGCCACATGCCTCAACATCTGCCTGGACCTCTCTACTCTCTTTCCTGCCTCAACATCTGCCTGGACCCCTTTCCTGCCACCTGCCTTGACATCTGCCTGGGCCTGACTACTCTATTTCCTGCCACCTGCCTTGACATGTGCTTGGACCTGTCTACTCTCTTTCCTGCCACCTGCCCCAATCTCTGCTTGGACCTGCCTACTCTCTTTCCTTCCACCTGCCCCAATCTCTGCCTGGACCTGTCTCCTCTCTTTCCTGCCACCTGCCTCAACATCTGCCTGGACCTGGCCACTCTCTTTCCTGCCCCCTACCTTGACATGTGCCTGGACATGTCTACTCTCTTTCCTGCCTCAACATCTGCCTGGACCCCTTTCCTGCCACCTGCCTCAACATCTGCCTGGACCTGGCCACTCTCTTTCCTGCCCCCTGCCTGGACCTGTCTACTCTCTTTCCTGCCCCAATCTCTACCTGGACCTATCTACTCTCTTTCCTGCCCCCTACCTCGACATGTGCCTGGACATGTCTACTCTCTTTCCTGCCTCAACATCTGCCTGGGCCTGGCCACTCTCTTTCCTGCCACCTGCCCCAATCTCTGCCTGGACCTGTCTACTCTCCTTCCTTCCACCTGCCCCAATCTTTGCCTGGACCTGTCTCCTCTCTTTCCTGCCACCTGCCTCAACACCTGCCTGGACCTGGCCACTCCCTTTCCTGCCACCTGCCTTGACATGTCTACTCTCTTTCCTGCCTCAACATCTGCCTGGACCTCTTTCCTGCCACCTGCCTTGACATGTGCCTGGACCTGTCTACTCTCTTTCCTGCCACCTTGCCTCTGCAGCCTTGTGACCAGTCTCCACTCAGTAACCTTTTCATTTTAGCCCCCCCCCCCCCCGCAGCAGAGATAACCAAAACCACAAGGGGTTCTTGGCCCATATCCCCACTTTCAGAAGCTCTGGTGAAGACCGCCTGTCACTTTGACCACCTAGTCAGGAAAGCCCTTGTCACCTGCCAGTAGGCGTCATAACATTAGCTGGACACATAATGTTAGATGTAGATAAAAGGTGGTGGCCCTGAACCCTAACCCCAAACCTAACAATGCTCTTGACAGGTACTCAAAGCTTGGGTGGTTTCCACAAGATCTCCATCAGCAAAGAACATTTATTCAATCGCCTGTCCAATATTCTGTCATTTTAGATACTATAGTTTTTGAACATGAATTTTAGGATCATTGCTCATCCTGTTCTCTCTCTCGTCACGCACTATTAATTGATACCATCTTCTGCAGAAGAACTCCTAAGAGAGCTGGCAATGGTCCGTTCTCAGACGGTCCCCCAATGAGCTCACATCACAATTGAAGTATTCGTGGTTTGGCTGGAGAGGTCGTGTTTTTTTGGAGATTGACAAACATCGGCTTTTATCTAAAGGTTGTGAACTGTTCTAACATCTGAGATCCAAATTTATTGCCAATTGGAACTGCATCTCCTTGTCGTGGGATTTATTATTCCTGGAAATCGGAATGTAGTAAAATTATACTGGAAGACAAAAATAAGATCCGACAACGTGACTCTCATGGATTTCTGCCCCATTGGGAATTCTGAACCCTCTCGTTTTTTTTGGTTATTTATATAAGAAAGGAGCTGATCTTAGTGCCCTCTGCAGTCTTGCCCCCCCCCCCTGTTTTTGAACTAATCACAGTGCCCCCTGCAGTCATGTCTCCCCCCCCCCATTTTCTTTCTAATCACAGTGCCCAATGCAGTCATGCCCCCTCTTTTCTCTTTAATCATAGTGCCCCTTGCAGTTGTGCCCCCCTCCCCTGTTTTTTCTCTAATCACAGTACCCCCTGCAGTCATGTCTCCCCCCCCATTTTCTTTCTAATCACAGTGCCCCCTGCAGTCATGTCTCCCCCCCCCCATTTTCTTTATAATCACAAGGCTCCTTGCAGTCATGCCCCCTCTTTTCTCTTTAATCATAGTGCCCCTTGCAGTTGTGCCCCCCTCCCCTGTTTTTTCTCTAATCATAGTGCCCCCTGCAGTCATGCCCCCCCCATTTTCCTTCTAAACACAGTGCCCCCTGCAGTCATGCCCCCCCCCCACTTTCCTTCTAATCACAGTGCCCCTTGCAGTCACCCCCCCTGTTTTTTCTCTAATCACAGTGCCCCCTGCAGTCATGCCCCCCCCCCCCATTTTCTTTCTAATCACACGGCCCCTTGCAGTCACCCCCCCTGTTTTTTCTCTAATCACAGTGCCCCCTGCAGTCATGCCCCCCCCCCCATTTTCTTTCTAATCACACGGCCCCTTGCAGTCACACCCCCCTCCCTGTTTTTTATCTAATCCTCGTGCCCCTTGCAGTCACCCCCCCTCCCCATTTTTTCTCTAATCCTCGTGCCCCTTGCAGTCATGCCCCCCCATGATGTTGAGCTAATCACCATGTCCCCTGCAGTCATGCCCCCCCCCATTTTCTTTCTAATCACAAGGCCCCTTGCAGTTGTGCCCCCCCTCGTTTTTTCTCCAATCGCAATGCCCCTTGTCATGCCCCCCCTTGTTTTCTCTCCAATCATTGTGCCCCCTGCAGTCATGCCCCCCCCCCCCTTCATTTTCTCTCTAATCACAGTGCCCCTTGCAGTCACCCCCCCCCCATTTTCTCCCCCAATCACAGTGCCCCCCGCCCCCCACCATTTTCTCTGATCATGGTGCCCCCTTTTTACCCTCTGCCTCCCCTGCACAGCCATGTGCCCGGTGTGCCCTGTGCCCAGACAGTCCTGGGTGGGAAAAATCCCAGCCCTTCCCCCACCTCCTCCAGATCTGACCAGTGTGTTGATCATTCTTTCATCACCGGCAACATTTTTATTTCCTGATTTCATTTCTCTGACATGTTTCCAGCCCTCAGAGATCGTCATGTAAAATGTTACAAAGTTTCCGGATGAACCAACATCCTCTGTGATGAGTAACCAGGTGACCTCCTGCACTGCCCTCCAATCACCACCGGGGGGCGCCCGGAAACACGTGTCTGATGGATGGATGGATGGAGGGGAGCAGAGCAGAGGGGGGAAGGGACAGGTAAGGGCAGGGAAGAGGGGAGGAGGGGGGCAGGGAAGAGGGGAGGAGGGGGACAGGTAAGGGCAGGGAAGAGGGGGGGAGGGGGACACAGGCAGCTCATGTCATAATTGGGGAGGAAAGGGGGGAGGTTGCCCAGGTGAGGGAGGAGCTCCATGTGATGGGGGTGGAGGGGTCCTGCATGGGGGGAGGGGGGAGGATTTTTTGGGATCTGGGAGATGCTGGAGACTCAGAGGAGATGTGAGCAGCAAAGAGGACAAAACTCTCTGGGATGGCTGAAGGATCTGATTCCTGAAGGTAAAGACTCAACTTTTCTTTTACTTTTGTATGGATGGGGGAGGGGAGGGGTGACCCCCTGTCAGGGTGTAACTGCTGCCTGTCACCCCATTGGTGGGGGGAGGGGGGGGGGTAACTCCTCTCTATTGGTCCTGATCAGTGAGAAAGGAAGTGTCGGGGATCCAAAATGTTACTGGTGTCACCAGAACAGGAAGAGGGAGGAAATTGTCCAATGGGGACACCGGCACTGGGGGGCTCTTTCACAATTTCCGGGGGGGGGGGGGGGTAATGATAGTTCAGCCGCAGTTTTACCAAACCATGCCCCCCCCCCCCCCCTTAACCCAACCTGGTTCATACTTATGTGTTTTTGGTGCAGAAACGCACTCCAGTCCATTTAATATGGTCTCCTATGGGACACGTTCACATCTGTGCGTCTTTTCAGCCGCCGCGTTTTTGGAAAGGGTCAGGGACATTTTTTTTTTAACCCCGGGTTCACACTTGTGCGTTTGTGTGTGTCACACAGGAATAGCGCTGCGTTCCTCTACACGTCTTATGTGATGTCTGTACGATTTGAGCTCATATCGCATCCACACCAAAATGGTGCAGGACCCCCTTTTTTTTTCACATCTGAAGTGTGAACACCCCTGCGATGCGATTCTGGCAATCGCACTGCGTTTTGCGATCTGTTTGGGGGATATCGTTGATCTAACATTGACATCTGCAGCAGATCGCATGGACCCCCCCCCCCCCGTGTTATTGCAGTGCGGGGTGGGAAAGGCACAGGATTTGCTGCTTTCCCCGGATCACGTCTAAGTCGCACCTTATTGTCTGCAATGGAATCGATCAGATCGGTGCACCAATTTCAAAAAAGTAGTTCTTGTACTCATTTTTGCAAGTTCAGGTGCAACTCGCATAGACATCTGAGCATGAAGTCGCACTGATGTTTTCCCAAGTCGCACTGACATGCGGCTTACGAATCGTATGATTTTAAAGCCGCATTCGGTGTGTTTGCTTTGTGTGTCATATACAATCAACATCTCAACCCCTTCAATACTGAGCACTGTCTCCCCCTTCCTGCCCCCCCCAATACCGGGCACCGTCTCCCCTTCCTGCCCCCCAATACCAGGCACTGTCTCCCCTTCCTGCCCCCCAATACCAGGCACTGTCTCCCCCTTCCTGCCCCCCCCAATACCGGGCACTGTCTCCCCCTTCCTGCCCCCACCCCAATACCGGGCACCGTCTCCCCCTTCCTGCCCCCCAATACTGAGCAGTGTCTCCCCTTCCTGCCCCCCAATACCGGGCAGTGTCTCCCCTTCCTGCCCCCCAATACCAGGCACTGTCTCCAACTTTTTGCCCCCCCAATAATGAGCACTGTCGCCCCCCCAATACCGGGCACTATCCCCCCAATACCCAGGCACTGTCTCCCCTTCCTGCCCCCACCAAATACCAGCCACCGTCTCCCCATTCCTGCCCCACCATACCGGGCACTACCCCCTCAATACCAGGCACTGTCTCCCCCTTCCTGCCCCCCCAATACCGGGGCACTGTCTCCTCTTCCTGCCCCCCCATACTGGGCACTACCCCCCAATACTGAGCACTGTCTCCCTCTTCCTGCCCCCCCAATACCGGGCACTGTCTCCCCCTTCTTTCCCCCCCAATACCAGGCACTGTCTCCCCCCTCCTGCCCCCCCAATACCGGGCACTACCCCCAATACCCAGGCACTGTCTCCCCATCCTACCCCCACCAAATACCAGGCACTGTCTCCCCATTCCTGCCCCTCATACCAGCACTACCCCCCCCCCCCCCAATACCAGGCACGGTCTCCCCATCCTTCACCCACCAAATACCAGGCACTGTCTCCCCCTTCCTGGCCCCCAATACCGAGCACTGTCTCCCCCTTCCTGCCCCCCAATACCGAGCACTGTCTCCCCTTCCTGCCCCCCAATACCGGGGCACTGTCTCCCCTTCCTGCCCCCCCAATATCAGGCACTACCCCCCAATACCGGGCACTGTCTCCCCTTCCTGCCCCCCCATGCTGGGCACTACCCCCCCAATACCGAGCACTGTCTCCCCTTCCTGCACCCCCAATACCAGGCACTGTCTCCCCTTTTTGCCCCCTCAATACTGAGCACTGTCTCCCTCTTCCTGCCCCCACCAAATACCAGGCGCTGTCTCCCTATTCCTGCCCCCCCATACCGGGCACTACCCCCCCAATACCGAGCACTGTCTCCCCTTCCTGCCCCCCCAATACCAGGCACTGTCTCCCCCTTCCTCCCCCCCCCATACTGGGCACTACAACCCAATACTGAGCACTGTCTCCCCATCCTGCCCCCACCAAATACCAGGCACTGTCTCCCCATTCCTGCCCCTCATACCGGCACTACCCCCCCCAATACCAGGCACTGTCTCCCCATCATGCCCCCACCAAATACCAGGCACTCTCTCCCCCTTCCTGCCCCCCAATACTAAGCACTGTCTCCCCCTTCCTGCCCCCCAATACCGAGCACTGTCTCTCCTTCCTGCCCCCCAATACCGGGGCACTGTCTCCCCTTCCTGCCCCCCCCATATCAGGCAATACCCCCCCAATACCGGGCACTGTCTCCCCTTCCTGCCCCCCCAATACCAGGCACTGTCTCCCCCTGCCTGCCCCCCCAATACCGGGGCACTGTCTCCCCTTCCTGCCCCCACAATATCAGACACTACCCCCCCAATACCGGGCACTGTCTCCCCTTCCTGCCCCCCCCAATACCAGGCACTGTCTCCCCCTTCCTGCCCCCCATACTGGGCACTACCCCCCAATACCGAGCACTGTCTCCCCTTCCTGCCCCCCCCCCAATACCAGGCACTGTCTCCCCTTTTTGCCCCCCAACACTGAGTACTGTCTCCCCCTTCCTGCCCCCCCAATACCGAGCACTGTCTCCCCTTCCTGCCCCCCAATACCGGGGCACTGTCTCCCCTTCCTGCCCCCCCAATATCAGGCACTACCCCCCAATACCGGGCACTGTCTCCCCTTCCTGCCCCCCCATGCTGGGCACTACCCCCCCAATACCGAGCACTGTCTCCCCTTCCTGCACCCCCAATACCAGGCACTGTCTCCCCTTTTTGCCCCCCAACACTGAGTACTGTCTCCCCCTTCCTGCCCCCCCAATACCGAGCACTGTCTCCCCTTCCTGCACCCCCAATGCCAGGCACTGTCTCCCCTTTTTGCCCCCTCAATACTGAGCACTGTCTCCTCTTCCTGTCCACACCAAATACCAGGCGCTGTCTCCCCATTCCTGCCCCCCCATACCGGGCACTACCCCCCCAATACCAGGCACTGTCTCCCCCTTCCTGACCCCCAATACCGAGCACTGTCTCCCCTTCCTGCCCCCCCAATACCGGGGCACTGTCTCCCCTCCCTGCCCCCCAGTACCAGGCACTGTCTCCCCTTCCTGCCCCCCCATACTGGGCACTACCCCCCAATACCTGGCACTGTCTCCCCTTCCTGCCCCCCCAATACCAGGCACTGTCTCCCCCTTCCTGCCCCCCATACCGGGCAGTACCCCCCCCCAACACCGAGCACTGTCTCCCCTTCCTGCCCATCCCAATACCAGGCACTGTCTCCCCTTTTTCCCCCCCAATACTGAGTACTGTCTCCCCCTTCCTGCCCCCCCAATACCGAGCACTGTCTCCCCTTCCTGCCCCCCAATACCAGGCACGGTCTCCCCTTTTTACCCCCCCAATACTGAGCACTGTCTCCCCCAATACCGGGCACTGTCTCCCCTTCCTGCCCCCCCAATACCAGGCACTGTCTCCGACTTTTTGCCCCCCCAATACCAGGCACGGTCTCCCCCTTCCTGCCCCCCAATACCGGGCACTCTCTCCCCTTCCTGCCCCCCCCAATACCGGGGCACTGTCTCCCCCTTCCTGCCCCCCCAATACCGGGGCACTGTCTCCCCCTTCCTGCCCCCCCAATACCAGGGCACTGTCTCCCCCTTCCTGCCCCCCCAATACCGGGGCACTGTCTCCCCCTTCCTGCCCCCCCAATACCAGGGCACTGTCTCCCCCTTCCTGCCCCCCCAATACCGGGGCACTGTCTCCCCCTTCCTGCCCCCCCAATACCGGGGCACTGTCTCCCCTTCCTGCCCCCTCAATACCGGGGCACTGTCTCCCCCTTCCTGCCCCCTCAATACCGGGGCACTGTCTCCCCCTTCCTGCCCCCCAATACCGGGGCACTGTCTCCCCTTCCTGCCCCCCAATACCGGGGCACTGTCTCCCCCTTCCTGCCCCCCCCCCAATACCGGGGCACTGTCTCCCCCTTCCTGCCCCCCCAATACCGGGGCACTGTCTCCCCCTTCCTGCCCCCCCAATGCTGAGCACTGTCTCCCCTTCCTGCCCCCCCAATACCGGGCACTGTCTCCTCTTCCTGCCCCCCCCCCAATACCAGGCACTGTCTCCCCCTTCCTGCCCCCCATACCGGGCACTACCCCCCCAATACCGGGCACTGTCTCCCCCTCTTCCTGCCCCCCCCAATACTGGGAACTGTCTCCCCCCTCTTCCTGCCCCCCCCCAATACTGGGAACTGTCTCCCCCTCTTCCTGCCCCCCCAATACTGTGAACTGTCTCCCCCTCTTCCTGCCCCCCCAATACCAGGCACTGTCTCCCCCTTTCTGCCCCCCCCATACTGGGCACTACCCCCCAATACCGGGCACTGTCTCCCCTTCCTGCCCCCCCTAATACCAGGCAACATCTCCCCCTTCCTGCCCCCCCAATACCGGGCACTGTCTCCCCATCTTCCTGCCCAGCCAGCTTTCAGCGCTGTCGCACTTTGAATGGCCGAGGGTCATGTAACTGTACACAAAGGACATTTCTATCATTTATTTTTCACATAAATAGAGATTTCTTTTGGTGGTATTTCATCACCTGGGGGGGGGGGGGGGGTTGTTTTTTGCTAAACAAACAAAAAAAGAATGAACATTTTCAAAAAAAATGCATATTTTTAGCTTCTGTTAAAAAATTTTGCAAATAAATAATCTTTCTTCATAAATTCAGACCAAAATATATTCTGCTCCATTTCTTTGGTGAAAATCCCCCAAATCAGTGAATGTTATTTATCTGTAGGAAAGTTATAGAGACCACAAACTATGAGATCTATATCTGATCAATCCACCAATCCTAATGGACCAACGGCCGATCTCATTTCTTGAGGTTCACAAATGCCAGGACAGTACAAATACCCCACAAATCAACCCCCCCCCCCAGTACAAATCAACCCCCCCCCAGTACAAATACCCCCAAAAAAATCACCTCCAGTACAAATACCCCCAAAAATCACCCCAGTGCAAATATCCCCCAAATCAACCCCCCCCCCCTCCCAGTACAAATACCCCCAAAAAATCACCCCAGTGCAAATATCCCCCAAAAATCACCCTCAGTGCAAATATCCCCCAAAAATCAACCCCCCCCCCCAGTACAAATCACCCACCAGTACAAATACCCCAAAAAAATCACCTCCAGTGCAAATATCCCCCAAATCAACCCCCCCAGTACAAATACCCCCAAATCAACCCCCCCCCCAGTGCAAATACCCCACAAATCAACCCCCCCAGTACAAATACCCCCAAAAAATCACCTCCAGTACAAATATCCCCCAAATCACCCCCCCCTCCCAGTACAAATACCCCACAAATCAACCCCCCCCAGTACAAATCACCCACCAGTACAAATACCCCACAAATCACCCCCCCCAGTACAAATACCCCCAAAAAATCACCCCCAGTACAAATATCCCCCAAATCAACCCCCCCCCCTCCCAGTACAAATACCCCCCAAAAAAATCACTCCCAGTACAAATACCCCAAATCAACCCCCCCCCCCAGTGCAAATACCCCCCAAATCAACCCCCCCCCCCCAGTGCAAATACCCCACAAATCAACCCCCCCAGTACAAATACCCCCAAAAAATCACCTCCAGTACAAATATCCCCCAAATCACCCCCCCTCCCAGTACAAATACCCCACAAATCAACCCCCCCCCAGTACAAATCACCCACCAGTACAAATACCCCACAAATCACCCCCCCCCAGTACAAATACCCCCAAAAAATCACCCCCAGTACAAATATCCCCCAAATCAACCCCCCCCCTCCCAGTACAAATACCCCCCAAAAAAAATCACTCCCAGTACAAATACCCCAAAAAATCACCCCCCCTACAAATACCTCCACAAAATCTCCCCGAAAAATCACTCCCATTACAAATATCCCTCAAATGACCCCTTTTAGAAAGTAGACAGTCCAAGGTATTTAGTAAGAGGCATGGCAGGTTTTTTGAAGTTGTAATTTTTTTGTCACAATTTTTTGGGGGGTAATGAAGAAATTAAAAAAAAATGAAAAAAATTTTCACAACTTTATTTTTTTTTTTTACCATACTGTGACTAGTGCAGTACAGCTTTATCATATAACTGGTGTGGCGCTGATCAGTATGAAAAAAAAAGTAATAAAAAAAAAAAAAGGTGAAAAATAATTATTAGTATTTTATTTTTACACATTATAATTTCATTGGTATAGGAAACCATTTTTACTGAATGAAACAGATGAATTCAGTGAGTATTGCTGTGATTGGCCACAACTAATCACTTGGTACAGATGGGCTGTGATTGGCTCTGTACCGTGTGATCACTGTGACCAATCACAGCTGGCAACACAAGTGTGAAAGGAAGCCATCCATTGTTTACAATTGCGATGTGATTTGCTGTGATTGGTCACAGCAGATCACATGGTAGCGGTAGCAGGCCTGTACAGTGAGTTGTCATTGACTCCGGGGGACACAGACGGTGACAGATCGCGGCCGCGCTTGAGGATGTCATATGATGTCCACCAGGAAAAATAGAAAAAAAAATCCCGCCCAGCCGTCATTTTGCAATAGACGGGTTAACTTGTTTTCACACTTCTTTCCATCCTTTGTTCCATCTCAGTGCTTCTGATCTCCTGCAGCCTCTTTGCAGCCACTTCCTGTCTCCATCCACTCCAGTGACGGCGTTTCTCATGGCGGGTTTTCTGAGGGTGACATCAGAAGACCGTGTCTATGTGATGGGTGCTGAAATGGTCACTTGTAGTCTCCATAGGAAGCCCCATGTGGGAGGGTGACAACGTAGGAGCACAAATGGTAGACGGGGACAGCGCGTTGTCACCCTATTACAGGAAGTGACCCTAATGGCGGGATCACTGGGGATTATTATAAGGACACCTGAAGATTGTTCACAGTGGCTGTCGAAATTGTATCAACATGTTTCGCCCACATTGTATCAAGATGTTTCGCCCACATTGTATCAACATGTTTCGCCCACATCTGATGCTGCACTTGATTAAAAGAACTGAAATCCAATTGAATGAAAGGGGCGGGGCCAGTCAGTCTGGGGAGGAAAGGGCTAGAGATGATGCTGGGCGTCCTCCAGCCAGGAAATGAGGGCGGGGCTCTCTCTGACTTGCTGCGGCTTGTAATGCACACAGTGAGAAGCTCGCAGTGTGCGGTGAAATCAGAGGAAGACGTTTCAGGAGAGGAGCCGCTACAACTGTGCAAGACTGAAGGGGGCGCCGGAGGTCAGATTGAAGGATGAGGATGAATCATTTTGGAGGTGATGAATTCAGTCTTCTGGGGTGACGAAGCTCATTGCTGGAACATTCCCCCCCCCCCCCCCCTTCGCCTGGCTGAATGGCTGGTATGAAAATTGAACCCGCGGCGGTGTGCCTCGCCTGTACATTGGCTCCGGTGACGAGCTCCTACCTGCCCTGCCCTGGGCACCTCTCAGCATTCCACACACCGGGTATCGGAGCTCCAGATAAGACGCACCCTCAGCTCCACGTCTGTCTTCAGGATGGAGAAGAGCCCAATTTGGAGGGTTTTATTTAAACGATTTTTCGGCTAAATAAGGAAATTTTGGTAAAATTTTTTGGATTAAAGCTGCATAGGACTGTAAATGTCTCCCGAGGGCTACAGAGACTCTCCTTCCACCGATCAGGGAAACCGGTCCTCTGCCAAAAAATGTCCCCTCATTGACTGTTTTTTTGGGGGGGGGGATAAAATAAAAGATCTGAAGTGACTGTAACAATCAACACCTAAAATAAGAAAATATGTCATGTCCTATACAAAAACAAATACAAAAATACAATAAAAAAAATCATATTAAAATATGTAAACAAAATAATAAAAATAGAAAATATATATTATAGCATAACATGAAAAGAAAAAAAAAAATATATGTGTGTGTGTGTGTATATATATATTAATTATACAGTGGGGACAGAAAGTATTCAGACCCCCTTTAAATTTTTCACTATTTGTTATATTACAGCCATTTGCTAAAATCATTTACCCGTATATACTCGAGTATAAGTCGAGGCCCTAATTTACCACAAAAAAAATGGGAAAAACTTATTGACCCGAGTATAAGACGAGGGTGAGAAATGCGCAGCTACTGTAAGTGGAAAAGAGGGTCAACAATGCCCATTTGTAGCCTCACTGTGCCCATTTGCAGCCTCACTGTGCCCATTTGCAGCCATAGGTCCCCTGAACTTCAAACTCGGTAGTTAAGTGTTCCTATGCCCCCTAGCTGCAGCCAAAATTTGGGGTCTCTGAACCCAAAGGGTCCCGAAATGACATTGCTGCAGATAGACACAGTTGACCAAATTTGGGGCCCCATATCTCGGGGCCACTTAGTGCTAAGAACCCTAAATGTTGTGTGCAAACCCAGTGGAACTAGCACCATACAATTTCCAAAGCTGGGGTTTCTAGCACCAAGTGGCCCCGAGATACAGGGCCCCAAAAATCAGTTCAGAAAATGTCAAGCACTTTTCTGCAGCAGAGAATGACATTTTCCGAACCAGTTTTGGGGCCCCGTATCTCAGGGCCACTTGGTGCTAGGAACCCCAGCTTTGGGAATGTTATGGTACCAGTTCCACTGGGTTTGCACACCAAATTTGGGGTTCCTAGCACCAAGTGGCCCTGAGATATGGGGCCCCAAATTCGGTTCAGAAAATGTCAAGCACTTTTCTACAGCAGAGAATGACATTTTCCGAACCGATTTTGGGGCCCCGTATCTCAGGGCCACTTGGTGCTAGGAACTTCAGCTTTGGATATGTTGTGGTACCAGGTCCACTGGGTTTGCAAATTTGGGGTTTCTAGCACCAAGTGGCCCTGAGATACGGGGCCCCAAATTTGGTTCGGAAAATGAAATTTTTTGCTGCAGAAAAGTGCTTGACTCGAGTATAATTCGAGGGGGGCACTTTTAGCACAAAAAAATGTGCTGAAAAATTTGACTTATACTCGAGTATATACGGTAAGTTGATTTTTTTTTTTTTCATTAATGTGCACACAGCCCCCCATATTGTACACACAGCCCCCCATATTGTACACACAGCCCCCCATATTGTACACACAGCACCCCATATTGTACACACAGCCCCCCATATTGTACACACAGCCCCCCATATTGTACACACAGCCCCCCATATTGTACACACAGCCCCCCATATTGTACACACAGCCCCCCATATTGTACACACAGCCCCCCATATTGTACACACAGCCCCTCATATTGTACACACAGCCCCCCATATTGTACACACAGCCCCCCATATTGTACACACAGCGCCTCATATTGTACACACAGCGCCTCATATTGTACACACAGCCCCCCATATTGTACACACAGCCCCCCATATTGTACACACAGCCCCCCATATTGTACACACAGCCCCCCATATTGTACACACAGCACCTCATATTGTACACACAGCACTCCATATTGTACACACAGCACCTCATATTGTACACACAGCACCTCATATTGTACACACGGCACCCCATATTGTACACACAGCACCTCATATTGTACACACAGCTCCCCATATTGTACACACAGCTCCCCATATTGTACACACAGCACCCCATATTGTACACACAGCCCCCCATATTGTACACACAGCCCCCCATATTGTACACACAGCCCCCCATATTGTACACACAGCACCCCATATTGTACACACAGCCCCCCATATTGTACACACAGCCCCCCATATTGTACACACAGCCCCCCATATTGTACACACAGCCCCCCATATTGTACACACAGCCCCCCATATTGTACACACAGCACTCCATATTGTACACAGCACCCCATATTGTACACACAGCACTCCATATTGTACACACAGCACCCCATATTGTACACACAACACCCCATATTGTACACACAGCACTCCATATTATACACACAGCCCCCCATATTGTACACACAGCCCCCCATATTGTACACACAGCACTCCATATTGTACACAGCACCCCATATTATACACACAGCACCCCATATTGTACACACAGCACTCCATATTGTACACACAGCTACCCATATTGACAGAAAAACACAGAATTGTTGACATTTTTGCAAATTTTTTTTTTTTTTTAAAAACTGAAATATCACATGGTCCTAAGTATTCAGACCCTTTGCTCAGTATATATATATATATATATATATATATATATATATATATATATATATTCTCATTATTATGTTTACATATTTTATCTATTTCATGTTTTTATTATTTTCTATTGTATTGTTTTATAATTATTATTGTATATGATATATTTTGTTATTTTATATTATTATTATTATGTTAACATGTTATGTTTTATTCTATATTTTGTGTATTATTATTTTATAATATGATTATTATTCATGCAAAGTAGTATTTATTTATTTATTTTTTAAGCAAATTTTCAGAAAGTTGGAACTCATTTTTCTGGGATCATCTCGTTCGGGATCATAAATAGATATTCGTGGCTCTATATGAAGCATTTAGCGCCTCCATCCCATTGTTATAAATTTCAGGTATCTTTGGTTACCTTCATCCAATCTCTGGGTGTCGGAGCAGAGGATGATGACTATCCAAACACGTGATGGGAGTCGGGGAAGTTTGTTAAACTCATCTGTTCATGGATCCACGGTGATCGGATCATGGTATTAGAAGTCTGGGACAGGTGTTCGTTATTCATGTTACATGGATGAAGGTGTGAACTGTGAGGAGATGCTGAAATGCCATTATATGTGGATGAGAGATAGTGCTGAAGACCACCAATCCTCTTTAGCAGTGGTCTTCAAACTGCATCCCTGGGGCTGGATGTGGCCCTTTGCTTGCCTTTATCTGACCCTTGGGACACCTTTTTTTTTCACCAACTGGCACCAATGAATGATGGAGCACCATTCCCCCAACTGACACCATCAATGGGGCAATGTTCCTCTCCAATGATGTGCCAGGACATTTTCTACTTCCACTGGGCACAGTCCGGCCTGAAGGACCCTTCTAAGCTGGCCCTTTGCTTAGAAAGTTTGGAGACCCCCTTCTCTTTAGGGATGGTTGCTCCAGTTTGGGCTGAGGGCCCCTTTAATGCATCTTGTAATCCCGTTATCGTTTCTGCTGAAAAATGTGCACCTCACTGTCCTCGAAGGAATTTCCCTTTTTTTCCTGACCTATAGATTTCACCCTCCTATGTTGGGCCACCTGTTCGTTGAGCGGTTGCTTTATCTCCCCAATGTACAGGTCTTTGTAGTCCTCTCTACAAGGCGATGCATCTGCCAAATCACTTCCCTTGTGATCAGGTGTTCAGTCTTTTGGATGTCCACATTTCTGTCTTGGTATAGTTCTGGGACTGGTTTGAAAAAATAATTGTTAGCTTTCCCATTGCCTAAGTAATTGAGGACCTTCACTGATCTATTCTTGAGTGAACATCTGCTTTCCATCAGAGAATCTTTCCCGGACTTGACTGGTATTTAGTTGGTCACGTTTAGCGGGACGTGTTCTGTAATGTTAAAGACATTTTAGTTTCTCCTCCAAGCCACTTCTTCAGTTCTAATGAGTTTCGGGAGCCGTCTTGTTCTTGGACAATCAACATCTGCAACGAAACATACCATGGTGATTGGAGGTAGGTGTTGGTGTTACCTGTGCGGGGATATAAATGTTGTAGGGTCCTCCTGACACCCAATTAGCTTTATGCAAAGCATCACTTAAAGTTCTGATTGGGAAAGTGATGTCAGCTTTAGACCTTTGACATCGGGGCATACAAGATAATTGGACACAGATGCTTCCAGACCTCAGAAGCTGGGATCAATCTCCAGACACCTCGGGCTGCCAGAGTCTTAAACATGGATGGTCAGGATGGTGTAATCTTTGGAGAAGGTCATTCTAGTGTAATGTACATTCTTGTGACGCTCACCTTTTATGGAGGAACATTCCTGGGGCGCTCGCCTTTTTATGGAAAACGTTCCTGCAGCGCTCACCTTCTTTGGAGGAACGCTCCTGGGGCGCTCGGCTTTCATGGAGGAACGCTCCTGGGGCGCTCGGCTTTCATGGAGGAACGTTCCTGGCGCGCTCGGCTTTCATGGAGGAACGTTCCTGGCGCGCTCGGCTTTCATGGAGGAACGTTCCTGGCGCGCTCGGCTTTCATGGAGGAACGTTCCATTGGCGCTCGACTTTCATGGAGGAACGTTCCATTGGCGCTCGGCTTTCATGGAGGAACGTTCCTGGGGCGCTTGGCTTTCATGGAGGAACGTTCCTGGGGCGCTCGGCTTTCATGGAGGAACGTTCCTGGGACGTTCACCTTTTATGGAGGAACATTCCTGGGGCGCTCGCCTTTTATGGAAAACGTTCCTGCAACGCTCACCTTCTGTGGAGGAACGTTCCTGGGGCGCTCGTCTTTCGTGGAGGAACGTTCCTGGGGCGCTCAGCTTTCGTGGAGGAACGTTCCTGGGGCGCTCGGCTTTCATGGAGGAACGTTCCTGGTGCGCTCGGCTTTCATGGAGGAACGTTCCCGGGGCGCTCACCTTTTTATTAATGAATGTTCCCGGGGCGCTCACCTTTTTTATTGATGAATGTTCCCGGGGCGCTCACCCTTCATGGAGCAAATTCCTGGGGCACTCACTTTTCAGTGACAGCCAATTACAGCGGTCACAAGATCATAAACCCCACCCTCTGCCCGAGATTCCAGCATTGCGGGAAAATTTAGGACGCGTTTTTGATGCCATTACTTCTTAATGGCACCTCCAATCGCGCCTTTTTTTTTATTGATGAACGATCCCATGGCACTCTCACATTTTTATGGAGGAACGTTCCTGGGGCGCTCACCTTTTTATGGGGGAACGTTCCTGGGCGCTCACCTTTTTATGGAGGAACGTTCCTGGGCGCTCACCTTTTTATGGAGGAACGTTCCTGGGGCGCTCACCTTTTTATAGAGGAATGTTTCTGGGGCGCTCACCTTTTTTATAGGGGAACATTCCTGGGACGCTCACCTTTTTATGGAGGAACGTTCCTGGGGCACTCACCCTTTTTATGGAGGAATGTTCCTGGGGCGCTCACCTTTCAGTGACAGCCAATTACGGCGGTCACATGATCATAAACCCCGCCCTCTGCCCGCGATTCAAGAATTGCGGCAAAACGCATAATGCGTTTGTGATGCCATTACTTCTTATTGGCACCCCAATCGCAGTCTGATATTTTTTTTTTTTGTGCCGCAAGAAAAATAGTGGCAAACAATAACGCGTACCACTGTTGCCCAAAAGAAGCTCCTGCTGCTTTCTGAGCGACAATCTTCGCGAGTTGCGATTTAGCTGCAACTGCATTCATCGTGCCAATAAGACGTAATAGCATTGGAAATGCGTCCCGCGTTTTATTGCAATTCTGGAATCGTGGATAGAATCTCCCGATTTTCTGCCCGCCGATCCGGAACGCCCCAGGTGTGAATGGAGCCGAATGTCATCCAGATGGGAGATAACGATACTTTAAGTAACGATAAAGATATTTCTGTGTTGATAGAAATGTAAAGTTACTCCATGGAGTGGGGGGGAAGGGGGGGTGCTGGATATGGCTTGGCCCCCACACACACCGGTGCCATTTAACAGGTCCAAGTCGCACCCTATTGTCGGCAATGGAACTGTTCAAATCGGTGCGACTCCGACTTTGTGGTGCCGCACCGATTTAAACAAAAAAATAAAGGTTCTTGTGCTTTTTTTTAATTTTTTTTTTATTTTTTTATATTTTAGGTGTGACTTGCATAGACATTTGTGCCTGAAGTCGCACAGATGTCAGCCAAGTCGCACCTGAAGTCGCACTGTCCCGCGGCTTTGAAAGTGTGCGATTTCAGTTCGGATACCGTGTAAGCCAGGGCTAAAGAATAAGCCTGAAAACGAATGGCGCCGCCACATTCAAGCGCAGATCTGCTACAACATGCGACATTTTGTGTTCCCGGATTTTAGATACATTGTATCCTTTTGGCCGTAAACTGAAACCAACGTGACGGTAATGGGAGAAATGTCAGCAAACAGTTAAATCTTTCCGCTGAGAGAGAGAGAGATCCAATGGCAGGTGTCGCCGGGGGCTACGACAATGACAAACGTCCCGCACCTTCGATCTGTCAGATGTTATCACCCGAAACACGGCGACTCCTCAAAGGGAAATGTCTGATCTGCTGCCATGAACATGTATGCCGGGCGTTCCCTGTCACAGATCCGTGTCCTCACTTATAAATGGGGGATGGTTCTATCTATATACAGGTGTTTATGGAAACTTATATACAGTATCTGACAAAAGTAAGTACACCCCTCCCATTTTTGTAAATCTTTTCTTCTATCTTTTCATGTGACAACACTGAAGAAATGACACTTGTCTACAATGTAAAGTAGTGAGTGTACAGCTTGTATAACAGTGTAAATTTGCTGTCCCCTCAAAATAACTCAACACACAGCCATTAATGTCTAAACCGCTGGCAACAAAAGTCAGTACACCCCTAAGTGAAAATCTCCAAATTGGGGCCCCAATTAGCCATTTTCCCTCCCCGGTGTCATGTGACTCGTTAGTGTTACAAGGTCTCAGGTGTGAATGTGGAGCAGGTGTGTTAAATTTGGTGTTATCGCTCTCACTCTCTCATACTGGTCACTGGAAGTACAACATGGCACCTCATGGCAAAGAACTCTCTGAGGATCTGAAGAAAAGAATTGTTGCTCTACATAGAGATGGCCTAGGCCAGGGGGGGTTAGGCAGCCTCCGCCCTCCAGCTTTTTTTAAACTACAAGTCCCATGAGACATTGCAAGACCCTGACCATCACATGACTGCAAGACTCCTACAGGCATGTTCCTACTAAGGACTAAATATGTCTCTTCCTCTAGTCAGTCCCATCCCCCCTACAGTTGGAACACACATTTAACCCCTTGATCGTCCCCTAGTGTTAACCCCTTCCCTGCCAGTGACATTTACACAGTAATCAGTGCATTTTTATAGCACCGATCGCTGTATAAAATGTCAATGGTCCCAAAAATGTGTCAAAAGTGTTCAATCTTTCTGCCGCAGTCCCGCTAAAAATCGCTGATCACCGCCATTATTAGTAAAAAAAATAATAATAAAAATGCCATAAATCTTTCCCATAGTTTGTAGACCCTTTAACTTTTGCGCAAACCAATCAATATATGCTTATTGTGATATATATATTTTTTTTTTTTTTTAATTTTTTTTTTTTTACCAAAAATATGTAGAAGAATATATATTGGTCCAAACTGAGGAAGAAATTTTTTGTTTTAAAAACATTTTTGGGGATATTTATTATAGCAAAAAGTTTAAAAAAAATTTTTTTTTTTTTTGTTTTTTTTTTTCGCTCTTTTTTTTGTTTATAGCACAAAAAATAAAAACCGCAGAGATGATAAATCCCACCAAAAGAAATCTCTATTTGTGAGGGAAAAAAACCCCGTCAATTTTGTTTGGGTACAACGTCGCACGACCGCGCAGTTGTCAGCTAAATCGACGCAGCGACGTATCGCAAAAAAATGGCCCGGTCGTTACGCAGCCACATCTTCCGGTCTGTAAATGGTTAAACAACCCTTAACCCCCGACACATGCGATTTTAAAATTACCACATGAGAAAATGCTGTGGTTACTAAACAATCAAAAAAAAAACAAAAAACCCGCATCCGTTATTTAACGCTAAATTGACCCCAATGTCCCGTATTTTTATGTATTGAGTCTCTTTATTTTATACATAGAACCACTTTATTGAGTCACTTTTATCTTATATATAATATTCATTTTTGTTATGTAAATAATTCATTTACTTTATGTATAAAGTTGTTCTATTGTGTGTGTGTGTATATATTGACTTCCTTTTATTTTATGCATTGAACCATTTTTATTTTATTTATAGAGTTCCTTTATTTATCTGTAGAAATAATTGATGTTTTATAAAGGAACGACTTTTGCTTGTTGCCGGGAAGTCTATTGGTAACGACAAGTTCTGACTTTACATACATTGTAACTATTCATCAGTCGGTGTTTCCTTCTATAGAATGTGATTTGTGATCTCTGAGATGTCGTTCTTCTGTAGAAGCCGAAGAATAGACGGCCAGAAGTATTTTCAGCCGTGCCTGTACACACAGGTATTCTTCAGGTGTTCTTTTTGTATTCTTCGGGTGTTGTTCTTGTATTCTTCTTGTATTCTTCGGGTGTTGTTCTTGTATTCTTCTTGTATTCTTCGGGTGTTGTTCTTGTATTCTTCTTGTATTCTTCGGGTGTTGTTCTTGTATTCTTCTTGTATTCTTCGGGTGTTGTTCTTGTATTCTTCTTGTATTCTTCAGGTGTTGTTCTTGTATTCTTCTTGTATTCTTCGGGTGTTGTTCTTGTATTCTTCAGGTGTTGTTCTTGTATTCTTCGGGTGTTCTTCTTGTATTCTTCTTGTATTCTTCGGGTGTTGTTCTTGTATTCTTCAGGTGTTGTTCTTGTATTCTTCGGGTGTTCTTCTTGTATTCTTCAGGTGTTGTTCTTGTATTCTTCGGGTGTTCTTCTTGTATTCTTCTTGTATTCTTCGGGTGTTGTTCTTGTATTCTTCAGGTGTTGTTCTTGTATTCTTCGGGTGTTCTTCTTGTATTCTTCTTGTATTCTTTGGGTGTTGTTCTTGTATTCTTCTTGTATTCTTTGGGTGTTCTTGTATTCTTCTTGTATTCTTTGGGTGTTGTTCTTGTATTCTTCGGGTGTTGTTCTTGTATTCTTCGGGTGTTGTTCTTGTATTCTTCGGGTGTTGTTCTTGTATTCTTCGGGTGTTGTTCTTGTATTCTTCGGGTGTTCTTCTTGTATTCTTCAGGTGTTGTTCTTGTATTCTTCGGGTTTTGTTCTTGTATTCTTCGGGTGTTGTTCTTGTATTCTTCAGGTGTTGTTCTTGTATTCTTCGGGTGTTGTTCTTGTATTCTTCGGGTGTTGTTCTTGTATTCTTCTTGTATTCTTCTTGTATTCTTTGGGTGTTGTTCTTGTATTCTTCTTGTATTCTTCGGGTGTTGTTCTTGCATTCTTCAGGTGTTGTTCTTGTATTCTTCTTGTATTCTTCAGGTGTTGTTCTTGTATTCTTTGGGTTTTGTTCTTGTATTTTTCTTGTTTTCTTTGGGTTTTGTTCTTGTATTCTTCTTGTATTCTTTGGGTGTTGTTCTTGTATTCTTCTTGTATTCTTTGGGTTTTGTTCTTGTATTCTTCTTGTATTCTTTGGGTGTTGTTCTTGTATTCTTCTTGTATTCTTCTTGTGTTCTTCAGGTGTTGTTCTTGTATTCTTCTTGTATTCTTTGGGTTTTGTTCTTGTATTCTTCTTGTATTCTTCTTGTATTCTTTGGGTGTTGTTCTTGTATTCTTCTTGTATTCTTCTTGTGTTCTTCAGGTGTTGTTCTTGTATTCTTCTTGTATTCTTCGGGTGTTGTTCTTGTATTCTTCAGGTGTTCTTCTTGTGTTCTTCTTGTATTCTTCAGGTGTTCTTCTTGTGTTCTTCAGGTATTGTTGCCCTTTCCCATATCCTATCCTGACCCCGATCCATAAGTTAAGGACAATGGTCCGCGCCGCCAGCCCCCCCCCCCCCCCGGACGCACAAACGTTGGGTTCCCGGCACACGTTGTGTCGCGGTTCTTCCTCTAGTTGTCATTGTCACACACAGGAGAGGGTCTTCCTCGTCTATTGTTGCAGATTTTATCTCGGCACCCTCCCAGTCTGGTTTAACTTGTTCTGGAATATTTTTACACTCTACCAGAGAGAACTTGTCCTTCTGCCTTTTGGAGAGGCTCTCGGGGGACTGTGATTGGCTGCCATTGACACCTCGCCTACAAAAGTCACTTTCCTTTTTTTTTTTTTTCATTGTTTTACTTTTGTAGCTGAATTGTATCATATCTTCTATTCCTTTCCAGGATCCCCCAAGGGACCACCGGCTAGAGAATGGCCAGGGACACTCTCTGCTCGTCCTGCGCTCTGTGCCTGGGGGGCTTCCATAGCTGTTCCTGCAAAAAGGCAAAGAAGACCAACCCGACGGTAAGCTGGGTCCTCAAACCCGTAATTATTTCATACTCCTCACCGGTGAGCAGGGTGGGACCTCGGTCCCGTCATTATTTCATACTCCTCACCGGTGAGCAGGGTGGGTCCTCAAACCCGTAATTATTTCATACTCCTCACCGGTGAGCAGGGTGGGACCTCGGTCCTGTCATTATTACCATACTCCTCACCGGTGAGCAGGGTGGGACCTCGGTCCCGTCATTTCATACTCCTCACTGGTGAGCAGGGAGGGTCCTCGGTCCTGTCATTATTTCATACTCCTCACCGGTGAGCAGGGTGGGACCTCGGTCCCCTCATTATTTCATACTCCTCACCGGTGAGCAGGGTGGGTCCTCGGTCCCGTCATTTCATACTCCTCACCGGTGAGCAGGGTGGGTCCTCGGTCCCGTCACTAATTCGTACTCCTCTGTAGGACTTCAATCATAGAGATATGAGGTCTAATCCAGGGAAATAGGGGACTTATTATCATAGGAGGAGATTGGTGATACTTCTTATACTGGGAGAGCCGAGGTTCTTGTAGAGAGAACCAAATTATTTTGGGGGGATTTTGTAATTCATTTCTAAAAAAATAGTTGGAGAATAATTATTTGTATCATTAACCCTGAAATTAATCAGAAGAAATGGACCTGATGTGTCCAATGACTTGTGGGTAACATTAGGAAATACTAAGAAAACAATCTCCTAATTCAAGGTTACTGCTAACAACAGCTTGTAGTAGAAGTACTACTGAGATACACCTTGTAGAAGTACTACAAATATACTCCTTGTATACAGTAAGTACTACCAAAATGCTGCATAGCTTAATGCAGGTTTTTATTGGTGTTCTATATATTATATACAGGGAAGTAGTACTGTGGATAAGGAATACTTGGTATATACTCTCTATCAGATATATCATCTCCATCACCGGTCTATATATTTTATATATAATTTATATATATTAAAAATGTTTTGATATGAATGCATTTGCTTGTGTGTGTGTGTGTGTGTATATGTATATGTATGTATATGTATGTGTGTGTGTGTGTGTGTGTGTGTGTGTGTGTGTGTGTGTGTGTGTGTGTATATATATATATTATTGGTGTGTATATATACAATGTTGTGATGCTGATTATACAGGGAGCCGTTGTTGGCAGTAACCTCTAATTAGGGAATATGGAAGGATTTAAAGATTTAGAAGGGGGGTTGTCCCAGCAGTTGCCCATCCCCCAGGTTTACTATCTGGATCTCCATTCATCTTCTGATTACACAGAACCAGCACAGACAATCTCTCTCACTGCAGATTGATGTGTATTTATAATCGGACATTTTTACTAATTCTCCAGATTTTCCTTCATGGTGGAAGAAAAAGACCAAGTGGCTTTTGACTCCACCCTTTTTTTTTTTCCCTGTAGTATGTCTGCAGTCTCTGACAGTCTCCTGTACTACAGAGCATCCAGAAAGTATTCAGTGTTTCACTTTTTCCACATTTTGTTATGCTACAGACTTATTCCAAAATAGAACAAATTTCCTCAAAATTCTACAAACAATCCCCCATAATGACAACGTGAGAGAAGTTTGAAATCTTTGCAAATTTATTCAAAATAAAAAGGAAAAAAATCCCATGTCCATAAGCATCACTGGCTCCTCCCATGTCCATAAGCATCACTGGCTCCTCCCATGTCCATAAGCATCACAGGCTCCTCCCATGTCCATAAGCATCACAGGCTCCTCCCATGTCCATAAGCATCACAGGCTCCTCCCATGTCCATAAGTATCACAGGCTCCTCCCATGTCCATAAGTATCACTTATGGACATGGGAGGAGCCTGTGATACTTATGGACATGGGAGGAGCCTGTGATACTTATGGACATGGGAGGAGCCTGTGATACTTATGGACATGGGAGGAGCCTGTGATACTTATGGACATGGGAGGAGCCTGTGATATTTATGGACATGGGAGGAGCCTGTGATATTTATGGACATGGGAGGAGCCTGTGATATTTATGGACATGGGAGGAGCCTGTGATATTTATGGACATGGGATTTTTTCCTTTTTTTTTATTTTTAATAAATTTGCAAATATTTCAAACAAACTTCTCTCACGTTGTCATTAGGGGGAATTGTTTTAGAATTTTGAGGAAAATAATGAATTGAATCCATTTTGGAATAAGGTTGTAAGATAACAAAATGTGGAAGAAGTGAAGCGCTGTGAGTACTTTCCGGATGCGCTGTACATCTGCAGTCGGACAGTTTTTCTGTTGCGTTTCACATACTGAAGACGTTATTTTTGGTGTTTCCGGGGCCCCCTAGTGGAGGCTTCTTGTACTACAAGCTGAGAAATTCTTTAAAGTGGAGCTCCTCTCGGTTTTGTGTTTTTTTTTTATTAAAAGTCGGCAGCTACAAAAAGTGTATAACGCAATAAACAGACACTCGCCGGCCCCCGCGGTCCAGTGATGCGGCCGCCTGAATCCTCGCTTCTCTCCAGCGTTACAAGTGTGAGCACCCGGCGGGGACCGCTCCGGGTGCGCACTGCGCATGCGCGAATCCTGCTGCGCCTCCTCAATGGCCGGGCAGTTTTATGGGACTTGTGACGTGTCCCAGAATGATTGCAGGGATGGAGGGGAAGAGGTGAAATTCTTCTCAAGTCGCCTAGGAGGCCCGAGCAAAGGGGGGAGCGGGTACCTGTCACAACTAGGTGTACCTGCACCCCCCCCAAAAAAAAAATGACATGCCGAATGTGGCATGTCGGGGGGGTGGGCATAAGGAATGCTTAACGCGGAACTTACGCGTTTGGGTGGAGCTTCGCTTTAAGATGGCACCCAATTGAGAAAGGTTCATGTCCAGGGAAGGTTCTAGGATCTGATCACAATCGGTTGTGTTGGTGGAACCAGTAATGGAGATTTATAGGAATTGTGGAACGTTCCGGATCGGAGGAGTGACGGGTGGGGGGAGGAGGAGGACATGTGGTGTGAATGTATTAAACCCTCTTCGTTACTTTATAACAAATGTAAGAGTTTGAAGAAATGGCTGGGGGCTGAGCGGCCTTCATCCCCCCCCCCCCATATGTTCCACCATCGGCATACGCGGCTGTAATCCCGGTCAGAGCCGACGCCTGAACTCTCTCTCCCTCGGTCTCGGAGGATTGCACAGGAAATGTCATCTGGTTTTATTGTTTCTGTTTTCTGTCCTCCAAGAGCAATTTTATATGTGATTTTCGCCATCAGTCGCCATCAGTCGCCATTCTCGGCTCCTGCGTCTGTCTTCCTGAAAACGTCTATTTTCCGCTCCACTTACCCATAACAGGAACATCACAGCCAGACTAATAGATGACATACAGGGGCTGATTTACTAAAGGCAAATTTACTGCGCGCTTTTGAAAAAGTGCCGTTGCTCCAGAGCTTACTAAATGATGGAGAGCTCTGCCGACTTCCATCATCCAATCACGTGTAAGCAAAAATGCTGTTTTTTTTAAAATTTTCCTTGCACCTGATTGGATGATGGAAGTCGGCAGAGCTCTCCACCATTTACTAAGCTCTGGAGCAACGGCACTTTTTCAAAAGTGCACAGGAAATTTGACGTTAGTAAAGGAACCCCACAGTATCTGACAAAAGTAAGTACACCCCTCAGTCACATTTCTTCTATCTTTTCATGTGACAACACTGAAGAAATGACACTTGTCTACAATGTAAAGTAGTGAGTGTACAGCTTGTATAACAGTGTAAATTTGCTGTCCCCTCAAAATAACTCAACACACAGCCATTAATGTCTAAACCGCTGGCAACAAAAGTCAGTACACCCCTAAGTGAAAATGAGATTTACACAAATGTCACTGAGGGGTGTACTTACTTTTGACAGATACTGTATATACGTTTCCATAAACACCTGTATATAGATAGAACCATCCCCCATTTATAAGTGAGGACACGGATCTGTGACGGGGAACGCCCGGCATACATGTTCATGTCAGCAGATCAGACATTTCTCTTTGAGGAGTCGCCGTGTTTCGGGTGATAACATCTGACATATCGGAGGTGCGGGACGTTTGTCATTGCCGTAGCCCCCGGCGACACCTGTGACTGGATCTCTCAGCAGAAAGATTTAACTGTTTGCGTAAAAAAAAAAAATGTGAGGGGTGTACTTACTTTTGTGAGATACTGTAACTCAACGCAGAGCCGTTTCTACCTTCCGCTTGAGGATGTCCCACAGATGATCAATAGGGTTTAGGTCTGGAGACATGCTTGGCCAGTCCATCACCTTTACCCTCAGCTTCTTTTGGCCCATTTCGCATATATACGACTTCAAATTCGCTCGATTTTACCGCGATTTCGCCGCGATTTGGGAGCAGTACTACTTTGTACAACTTTGCCACATTTTTGACATTAACAAATGAAAACATACAGTAGTTGGTTGGTATGAATCATAAGGGGAACTCAATGCCAAGTTTTAAATAAAAAAAACTGGCGTGGGTTCCCCCCCAGGGGCATACCAGGCCCTTAGGTCTGGTATGGATTGTAAGGGGAACCCCCTACGCTGAAAAATCGGCATGGGGGTCCCCCCAAAATCCATGCCAGACCCTTATCTGAGCACGCAGCCCGGTCGGTCAGGAATGGGCGTGGGGACGAGCGAGCGCCCCCCCCCCCCTCCTGGACCGTACCGGGCCGCATGCCCTCAACATGGGGGGTGGGTGCTTTGGGGCATGGGGGGGCGCCCTGCGGGCCCCCCCACCCCAAAGCACCTTGTCCCCATGTTGATGAGGACAAGGGCTTCTTCCCGACAACCCTGGCCGTTGGTTGTCGGGGTCTGCGGGCGGGGGGGGGCTTATCGGAATCCGGGAGCCCCCTTTTAATAAGGGGGCCCCTAGATCCCGGCCACCCACCCTATGTGAATGAGTATGGGTTACATGGTACCCCTACCCATTCACCTAGGGAAAAAAGTGTCAATAAAAAACACACTACACAGGTTTTTAAAGTAATTTATTAGGCAGCTCCCGGGGGTCTTCTTCCGACTTCGGGGGTCCTCTTCCGACTTCGGGGGTCTCTCCGGCGTCTTCTCCCGGTGTCCGCATCTTCTGCCGGCTCCGCCGATATCTTCTGCCGCTCTTTTGCCAGCGGTGGTCCGGACTTCTGGATCGTCTTCTTCCCTCTTCTCTTCCAGAGATGTTGACACGACGCTCTCTCCAGCTGGAATGGTCTCTGAACGCTCCGCAGCGGACTTATATAGGCGGTGACCCCGCCCCCTTATGCCTTCACAGTCCCTGGGCATGCTGGGACTGTGACGTTTTAGGGGGCGTGGTCACCAGGTGATGATCACGCCCCCTTATGACGGCACAGTCCCAGCATGCCCCGGGACAGTGATCTCATAAGGGGGCGGGGTCACCGCCTATGTAAGCCATAGCAGAGCTCACAGAGAGCATTCCAGCCGGAGAGAGCGTCGTGTCAACATTGGAAGAAAAGAAGAAGGCAGAAGTCCGGGCCACCGCTAGCAATAGAGCTGTAGAAGATAGCGGAGGAGCCGGCAGAAGATGCGGACACCGGGAGAAGATGCCGGAGAGACCCCCGAAGTCGGAAGAAGACCCTCGGAGCTGCCTAATAAATTACTTTAAAAAACCTGTGTAGTGTGTTTGTTTTTTTTTTGTTTTTTTTGAGACTTTTTTTCCCTAGGTGAATGGGTAGGGGTACAATGTACCCCATACTCATTCACAAAGAGTGGGGGGGCCGGGATCTGGGAGCCCCCTTATTAAAGGGGGCTCCCAGGTTCCGATAAGCTCCCCGCCCACAGACCCCGACAACCAATGGCCAGGGTTGTTGGGAAGAGGCCCTTGTCCTCATCAACATGGGGACAAGGTGCTTTGGGGTGGGGGGGCCCCAAAGCACCCACCCCCCCCATGTTGAGGGCATGCGGCCTAGTACGGTCCGGGGGGGGGGGGGCGCTCGCTCGCTCCACCCCCATTCCTGACCGGCCGGGCTGCGTGCTCGGATAAGGGTCTGGTATGGATTTTGGGGGGGACCCCACGCTGATTTTTCGGCGTAGGGGGTTCCCCTTATGATCCATACCAGGCCTAAGGGCCTGATATGCCCCTGGGGGGGAACCCACGCCGTTTTTTTTCATTTAAAGCTTGGCGCGGCGTTCCCCCACAGGATTCATACCAGACAGCTGTCAGCACTTCCTGTCGCTCATCGCGAAAGGAAAAAAAAGTTTTCCTTTCCCGGTCAGCGAGCCAGGCTTGTGCTTACAAAGTCGTACTGAAGTCGTGTCTATTATTCAGGTACGACTTGCACGCTACTTGAGGGTTTAACATTGAGGTCTATGGAGTACAACTCGCATAGAAGTTGGACCAAAGTAGTGCAGGGACTACTTTCAAGTCGGCACGACTTAAAGTCATGCCAATATGAATGGTAGTCATTGAAAATCATGGAGAATGACTTGTCATACGATTTTACAGTACGAAATCGTGGGACAAGTCGTATAAGTGTGAAAGGGGCCTTGGCAAGGCAGTGGTGGTCTTGGAGATGTGTTTGGGGTGGTTATCATGTTGGAATACTGCCCTGCGGCCCAGTCTCTGAAGGGAGGGGATCATGCTCTGCTTTAGTATGTCACAGTACATGTTGGCATTCATGGTTCCCTCAATGATCTGTAGCCCCCCAGTGCCGGCAGCACTCATGCAGCCCCAGACCATGACACCCCCACCACCATGCTTGACTGTAGACAAGACACACTTGTCTTTGTCCTCCTCACCTGGTTGCCCCCACACACGCTTGTCACCATCTGAACCAAATACGTTTATCTTGGTCTCATCAGACCACAGGACATGGTTCCAGTAATCCATCTCCTTAGTCTGCTTGTCTTCAGCAAACTGTTTGTGGACTTTCTTGTACATCATCTTTAGAAGAGGCTTCCTTCTGGGATGACAGCCATGCAGACCAATTTGATGCAGTGTGCGGCGTATGGTCTGAGCACTGACAGGCTGACCCCCCACCCCTACAACCTCTGCAGCAATGCTGGCAGCACTCATACGTCTATTTCCCAAAGACAACCTCTGGATATGACGCTGAGCACGTGACCTCAACTTCTTAGGTGGACCATGGCGATCTCTTCTGTGGGGGTGCTTGTGTGTTTGTGTCGGGAGAGCGTCTATCATGTACACCCAAAAATGATTACCATTATCCAATCACAGCGTTCACCAGTGTGAGAACCCGCCCCCATACTGCTCCTCCCCTGTGATACATTGTATCCCATTCTCCTCACTGTGCAAATTAATAAAAAAAGCTAGAATAGTCAGTGTCATTTGTTGGTGTCGGTGTCATTGTTGATGTCATTATTGGTGTCATTGTTGGTGTCATTTGTTGGTGTCGGTGTCATTGTCGGTGTCATTGTCGGTATCATTGTTGGTGTCATTGTTGGTTTCGGTGTCATTGTTGGTGTCATTGTTGATGTCATTATTGGTGTCGGTGTCATTGTTGATGTCATTGTTGGTGTCATTGTCGGTGTTGGTGTCATTGTCGGTGTTGGTGTCATTGTTGGGGTCAGTGTGTTTCGGTGGGAGAGGGTAAGTCATGTTTTACCAACTCATTTTTGGCTACAGGAAGGACATTAATGTTCTCCGCCAATTATCATTTACGTTGGGCTTTCAGAGGGAGTGGCTTCTATGAATTGTTGCGCTGTGGGCGGTCCTCTATGCAGTGTGATCTCTAGGAATATCCGCCATCACTTGTTCTGATTGTTATATATACATTGTAAAGTATCTGAATTATTATTATTGTTGTATTGCAGTGTGAGTGTATCTGGGTCCTGCTGACCTTCCTGATCTTCTTCTTCACAATGATCTGGATGTATATAACGCTGATCCTAAGAAACGACATCCACAACTTCAATGAGTAAGTTTTACCGCCCCCCCCATCCTGGTCCCCCCCCTCCCCCCCATCCTGGTCCCCCCCCCCCCCCTCCGCCCCCCATAGAGTTCTCCCAACGTTTATTTAAATTCCCGTTTGTTGTAGAAATCCATATATCGGTCAGGTAGACCTTGTTCTATCTCCCTCCCAGCTTTCATGGTCTTCTCTTCTGCAACAGCGCATGGAGTCCAGTGGGCTGCGGTCAGACACGCCCCTTTCTCCAACACCTGTGATGAGGGGGTGTGGCCATCGCTCAGCTCTGCCAGAACAGAGCCCTGCAGTGTGAGGACGGGAAGCAGCATTTTCACTGAGCGGGAAAAAAAAAAAGTATTTTAATGAATTAACAGGGAAAAATCGATCACAAATTTGTACCATAAATGGTTTCCGGGGGCCAAAGAAATAAAATGTTTAATTCTTCACTTCTAACCAGACCTGTAAGGTGGGAAGTATTTTGTTAATCGGCCCCCAGGAAGCATCAGCTGACACGTCTGTCTGTCGGAATGTAGTGTTAGTTTTCCTCTTCTGGGAGCCCCTAAATCCGGGGGGGGGAGGGGGGCTCTAAGCGTGTGAATATCATCTTCAGCGATCAGTTTGGTGCCTGGCCCCGCCCATCCGCATTAGGAGCAATTTGTATCAATTTTTTTGACCCCTGCACCCCATTGTGTTATAATTGATGGATCGCAATGCAATTTAAATACTTTTTCTTCTCATTGAAAATGGTGCTTCTTGTCCTCACACTGCAGTGCTCTGTACAGGCAGAGCTGAGTAACAGCCACACCCCTCTTCACATACAGTAGAAGAGAGGGCGGGGCCATGTGATGACTCCTTATTAAAGTCGGTATTAGCATATTAGTCTGCTGGGATTAGGGATTGGGGGGTGTTGTAGAAGAATACGGACACTGCATGCAGTGGTCGGGAGGTGTCCACTATTCCCAGTGTCGGGGGGACACGGCTCTTATCACAAAGGGGGGAACTGGCATTGTCCATAACAAATTCTCTTCATCTTTTATCTGATCTTCTTTTTCCTGCAGGGAAATCTTCCGCCTCCTCGGCTGTTGGCAGGACTGGTCTGTAGTGTTGATAATAGTGGCCGCCGTCCTTCTCTCGTATTGTGCTCTCCTGGTGGTATGTACAGACAATGGGACAGACGATCGTTTATATCAGGGGGCTCCAAACTATCTAAACAAGGGGCCACTTTACTGTCCTTCAAACTTAAAGGGGGCCAGACTGTAGACATTCGGAATAGCATAGGCCCGACATCAGTGGGAGTAAACCATGCCCCATCATTGGTATCAGTGGGGGGAATAGTGTCCCATCATTGGTGTGAGTGGGAGAAATAGTGTCCCATCATTGGTGTGAGTGGGAGGAATAGTGCCCCATCATTGGTATCAGTGGGAGGAATAGTGCCCCATCATTGGTGTCAGTGGGAGGAATAGTGTCCCATCATTGGTGTGAGTGGGAGGAATAGTGCCCCATCATTGGTATCAGTGGGAGGAATAGTGCCCCATCATTGGTGTCAGTGGGAGAAATAGTGTCCCATCATTGGTGTGAGTGGGAGGAATAGTGCCCCATCATTGGTATCAGTGGGAGGAATAGTGCCCCATCATTGGTGTCAGTGGGAGGAATAGTGCCCCATCATTGGTATCAGTGGGAGGAATAGTGCCCCATCATTGGTGTCAGTGGGAGGAATAGTGCCCCATCATTGGTATCAGTGGGAGGAATAGTGCCCCATCATTGGTGTCAGTGGGAGGAATAGTGTCCCATCATTGGTGTCAGTGGGAGGAATAGTGTCCCATCATTGGTATCAGTGGGAGGAATAGTGTCCCATCATTGGTGTGAGTGGGAGGAATAGTGCCCCATCATTGGTATCAGTGGGAGGAATAGTGCCCCATCATTGGTGTCAGTGGGAGGAATAGTGCCCCATCATTGGTATCAGTGGGAGGAATAGTGCCCCATCATTGGTGTCAGTGGGAGGAATAGTGCCCCATCATTGGTATCAGTGGGAGGAATAGTGCCCCATCATTGGTGTCAGTGGGAGGAATAGTGTCCCATCATTGGTGTCAGTGGGAGGAATAGTGTCCCATCATTGGTATCAGTGGGAGGAATAGTGCCCCATCATTGGTATCAGTGGGAGGAATAGTGCCCCATCATTGGTGTCAGTGGGAGGAATAGTGTCCCATCATTGGTATCAGTGGGAGGAATAGTGTCCCATCATTGGTATCAGTGGGAGGAATAGTGCCCCATCATTGGTATCAGTGGGAAGAATAGTGCCCCATCATTGGTATCAGTGGGAGGAATAGTGTCCCATCATTGGTGTCAGTGGGAGGAATAGTGTCCCATCATTGGTGTCAGTGGGAGGAATAGTGCCCCATCATTGGTGTCAGTGGGAGGAATAGTGTCCCATCATTGGTGTCAGTGGGAGGAATAGTGCCCCATCATTGGTGTCAGTGGGAGGAATAGTGTCCCATCATTGGTGTCAGTGGGAGGAATAGTGCCCCATCATTGGTATCAGTGGGAAGAATAGTGCCCCATCATTGGTATCAGTGGGAGGAATAGTGCCCCATCATTGGTGTCAGTGGGAGGAATAGTGCCCCATCATTGGTGTCAGTGGGAGGAATAGTGCCCCATCATTGGTGTCAGTGGGAGGAATAGTGCCCCATCATTGGTGTCAGTGGGAGGAATAGTGCCCCATCATTGGTGTGAGTGGGAGGAATAGTGCCCCATCATTGGTGTCAGTGGGAGGAATAGTGCCCCATCATTGGTATCAGTGGGAGGAATAGTGCCCCATCATTGGTATCAGTGGGAGGAATAGTGCCCCATCATTGGTGTCAGTGGGAGGAATAGTGCCCCATCATTGGTGTGAGTGGGAGGAATAGTGCCCCATCATTGGTGTCAGTGGGAGGAATAGTGCCCCATCATTGGTGTCAGTGGGAGGAATAGTGCCCCATCATTGGTATCAGTGGGAGGAATAGT
>JBBGZY010002408.1:322500-332967 GCA_037952925.1 Lithobates clamitans
TATATATATATACACTTTAATCTTTTGTAGATTTTATACGAACAGTATCTCACAAAAGTCAGGACACCCCTAAGTGAAAATCTCCAAATTGGACCCAAAGTGTCAATATTTTGTGTGGCCGCCATTATTTTCCAGCACTGCCTTAACCCTCTTGGGCATGGAGGTCACCAGAGCTTCACAGGTTGTCACTGGAGTCCTCTTCCCCTCCTCCACGATGACATCACAGAGCTGGTGGATGTTGGAGACCTTGCGCTCCTCCACCTTCCGTTTGAGGATGTCCCACAGATGATCAATAGGGTTTAGGTCTGGAGACATGCTTGGCCAGTCCATCACCTTTACCCTCAGCTTCTTTAGCAAGGCAGTGGTGGTCTTGGAGGTGTGTTTGGGGTGGTTATCATGTTGGAATACTGCCCTGCGGCCCAGTCTCTGAAGGGAGGGGATCATGCTCTGCTTCAGTATGTCACAGTACATGTTGGCATTCATGGTTCCCTCAATGATCTGTAGCCCCCCAGTGCCGGCAGCACTCATGCAGCCCCAGACCATGACACTCCCACCACCATGCTTGACTGTAGACAAGACACACTTGTCTTTGTCCTCCTCACCTGGTTGCCCCCACACACGCTTGTCACCATCTGAACCAAATACGTTTATATTGGTCTCATCAGACCACAGGACATGGTTCCAGTAATCCATCTCCTTAGTCTGCTTGTCTTCAGCAAACTGTTTGCAGGTTTTATTGTACATCATCTTTAGAAGAGGCTTCCTTCTGGGATGACAGCCATGCAGACCAATTTGATGCAGTGTGCGGCGTATGGTCTGAGCACTGACAGGCTGACCCCCCACCCCTACAACCTCTGCAGCAATGCTGGCAGCACTCATACGTCTATTTCCCAAAGACATCCTCTGGATATGACGCTGAGCACGTGACCTCAACTTCTTTGGTGGACCATGGCGAGGCCTGTTCTGAGGGAAACCTGTCCTGTTATACCGCTGTATGGTCTTGGCCACCATGCTGCAGATCAGTTTCAGGGTCTTGGCAATCTTCTTATAGCCTAGGCCATCATTATGTAGAGCAACTATTCTTTTCTTCAAATCCTCAGAGAGTTCTTTGCCATGAGGTGCCATGTTGTACTTCCAGTGACCAGTATGAGAGAGTGAGAGCGATAACACCAAATTTAACACACCTGCTCTCCATTCACACCTGAGACCACTAACGAGTCACATGACACCGGGGAGGGAAAATGGCTAATTGGGCCCAATTTGGAGATTTTTACTTAGGGGTGTACTGACTTTTGTTGCCAGCGGTTTAGACATTAATGGCTGTGTGTTGAGTTATTTTGAGGGGAAAGTAAATTTACACTGTTATACAAGCTGTACACTCACTACTTTACATTGTAGACAAGTGTCATTTCTTCAGTGTTGTCACATGAAAAGAGAGAAGAAAAGATTTACACAAATGTCACTGAGGGGTGTACTTACTTTTGTGAGAAGTGGGGATGACACGTGAGGTTGTAGTAATCTGTGGTTAGCGCCTCCTCTGGGGGACAATAAAGAATCTTTTTATATTATAATTTAGTTGTTTTTGTTCTTTGAATTTTGGAAACAAAGAAAACATCAGAAAACAATTACATTCCTCTCGGGGTAATAAAAACAACCAGCAGTTCCCTCCTCCCCTCCCCACCCAATCTGTTATTTCTTTATTTTTTTCAAGCCCCTAAAAATCTAGAAAACTATACGGGATCCAGCCATGTCACACGATCGCCCGATCTCACGGATCGCTGATTCCGAGTTCCTCTATTCGCTCTCCGCTGACCAATCCCGTCTCCATACACTCCGGTGATGACATTTCTCAGGGCTGCTGATCTCCTGCAGGCTCTTTGCAGCCACTTCTTGTCTCCAGTGATGAGGTTTCTCAGGGCGGGTCTCGTGATGGGGACACCGGTGGATCGTGTCTTTGTCATGTGTGATGGAATTGTCACCTTGTGGTCTCCATCATGTGACGGGGTGACAACACAGGAGAACAATGGGGAGACAAGGACAGGGTGTTGTCACCATAACAGGAAGTGACCTCCATGGCGGGATCACCGGGGAAGTCATTTGTAATGAAAGTTGCAGATATAGAAATTATGTGAAGACGGTCTGTGTCGGGAGGTGGAGATTGTAGAGATCGGGATCACATCGAGTGTAACATTGTACCATCGATTATGGCTCCTCCCATCTCCGGCCGGCTGTATGAATGGCGGCATTCTGTGCTGAGCGCTATGAGGAGTCCATTCACACACCGCACCCGTCTTCATTCCCCTCCCCCCCCCCAACCACCTGATCACCGCTGTGTGTGTGTCCCCTGCAGTACTGTGTTCCTCCACAAGATGTCCTCAGTCTCCCGGATGGATGGATGTCACTCAATCCATAGGACTGAGGACATACTGTGAGTGCAGGAGGGAGGGGAGGGGTCAGGAGGTTTCCTAGGTGAGAGGGGTCAGGAGGTTTTCTTAGGTGGGAGGGGTCAGGAGGTTTTCTTAGGTGGGAGGGGTCAGGAGGTTTCCCTGGAGGGGGGGTCAGGAGGTTTCCCTGGAGGGGGGGTCAGGAGGTTTCCCTGGAGGGAGGGGTCAGGAGGTTTTCCTAGGTGGGAGGGGTCAGGAGGTTTCCTAGGTGGGAGGGGTCAGGAGGTTTTCCTAGGTGGGAGGGGTCAGGAGGTTTTCCTAGGTGGGAGGGGGTCAGGAGGTTTCTTAGGTGGGAGGGGTCAGGAGGTTTTCCTAGGTGGGAGGGGGTCAGGAGGTTTCCTAGGTGGGAGAGGTCAGGAGGTTTCTTAGGTGGGAGGGGTCAGGAGGTTTTCCTAGGTGGGAGGGGTCAGGAGGTTTTCCTAGGTGGGAGGGGTCAGGAGGTTTTCCTAGGTGGGAGGGGTCAGGAGGTTTTCCTGGGTGGGAGGGGTCAGGAGGTTTTCCTAGGTGGGAGGGGTCAGGAGGTTTTCCTAGGTGGGAGGGGTCAGGTGGTTTTCTAGGTGGGAGGGGTCAGGAGGTTTTCCTAGGTGGGAGGGGTCAGGTGGTTTTCTTAGGTGGAAGGGGTCAGGAGGTTTTCTTAGGTGGGAGGGGTCAGGAGGTTTCCCTGGAGGAAGGGTCAGGAGGTTTCCCTGGAGGGGGGGGTCAGGAGGTTTCTTAGGTGGGAGGGGTCAGGAGGTTTTCCTAGGTGGGAGGGGTCAGGTGGTTTTCTTAGGTGGGAGGGGTCAGGAGGTTTTCCTGGGTGGGAGGGGTCAGGAGGTTTTCCTAGGTGGGAGGGGTCAGGTGGTTTTCTTAGGTGGGAGGGGTCAGGAGGTTTTCCTGGGTGGGAGGGGTCAGGAGGTTTTCCTGGGTGGGAGGGGTCTGGAGGTTTTCCTATGCGGGAGGGGACAGGAGGTTTTTCTGGGTGGGAGAGGTCAGGAGGTTTTCCTGGGTGGGAGAGTTCAGGAGGTTTTCCTGGGTGGGAGAGGTCAGGAGGTTTTCCTGGGTGGGAGAGGTCAGGAGGTTTTCCTGGGTGGGAGAGTTCAGGAGGTTTTCCTGGGTGGGAGAGGTCAGGAGGTTTTCCTGGGTGGGAGGGGTCAGGAGGTTTTCCTAGGTGGGAGGGGTCAGGAGGTTTTCCTAGGTGGGAGGGGTCAGGAGGTTTTCTTAGGTGGGGGGGTCAGGAGGTTTTCCTGGGTGGGAGAGGTCAGGAGGTTTTCCTGGGTGGGAGGGGTCAGGAGGTTTTCCTAGGTGGGAGGGGTCAGGAGGTTTTCCTAGGTGGGAGGGGTCAGGAGGTTTTCCTAGGTGGGAGGGGGTTAGGAGGTTTTCCTCGGGGGGGGGGTTCAGAAGGTTTTCCCGGGTGGGAGAGGTCAGGAGGTTTTCCCGGGTGGGAGGGGTCCGGAGGTTTTCCCGGGTGGGAGGGGTCAGGAGGTTTTCCTGGGTGGGAGGGGTCAGGAGGTTTTCCTGGGTGGGAGGGGTCAGGAGGTTTTCCTGGGGGGGAGGGGGAGGGAGATTTTCCTGGGGGGAGGGTTCGGGAGATTTTCCTGGGGGGGGCAGGAGATTTTCCTAACAGGTTTATGTAAAGTCTATGTAAAATGTCACTTTGTGGCCATCTTAATGAACCCCTCCCCCTTCCTCCTCCTCCGCAGGCGACCAGTCCGTTCCTGCACATCGGCGCGGTGATCGGGGTCTCCGCCTTGGCCTGGGTCCTCGCCGGATATTTCTGGGAAACGAAGGGAAAAGGTGACAGTGAAATCTTTATAATAATAATATTATAATGTAATCTAATAATAAACTATTTGTATCTTCTAACACACAATGTATCCAATCATTGGCTGACGAGGATTTCCTGCCAGGGAAGGAGGATGGAAGGGGGAGGGGATGATGGGGGCCACTCGGAGGTTCCAGGGGCCCCAGTATTATTATTATAAAAATCTGACCTCCGACCTTTCCATCAGTCTTGCACAGTTATTGATTTTGATATTTGCATAACTCCGCCCACTGCTTACATCAGGACTGAGGGCTCCAGTGAGGCGTACTGAGGCAGGAAGGCTTGTCCAGCCCCCTGCTGGGCCCCTCCCACCAGCCATGATCTGCCTGCATTGCATAGAGAAGCGCAGAGACCCGGTGATGACATCACTGTGTATAAAATAAGGTCTAGAATGAAAATAGAAAAGCTTTATTTAATCGTTTCCTCCGTGCGATGTCTGAATACTGGAAGGGAATGTGACCCTTGTTATGTGCGGAACGGTTTGCTTCCATTTATTTACATAAATTCCTTTCGTCAAATTCGTTTTCAGAATTTGTTTCATTTATTCAAATTCAAATCAGTTCGAATTTGCAAAATTCTAAATAATTAGAATTCTATTTGAAATCTATTTTTTTTCTATTTGAAAATTAAATTTTGGAAGATAGTTATATTCTTTTTATTCTATTCCTTTCTATTTGAAATCAAATTTTATTTTACTCCAATTTCGGAAGATGGTTATATTGTTCTTTCTATTCTATCCTATGCTATTGGTTTTTTTTCTATTTTTTTTTTCTATTTCATTCTAATTTTATTTTATACGACATTAGAATTTTAGAAGATGGATCTATTTTATTTATTGTATTCTATTCTTTTCTTTTTTTTTTCTACTCTATAATTTTATTTTCTATTCTATTCGAATTCATTCTGTTCCAATTTCAGGAGATGGTTATATGCTTTCTATTTTACTCTATTCTGTTCTTCTTTTTTTATTCTATTCTATTCCTTTATTTTTTATTCTTTTATTTTATTTTCTATTTTTTGTTCTGTTTTACTCTCTCTTCTTTTCTATTCTATTTGAATTTCAGAAGATGGTTATATTCTTTCTATTGTATTCTATTTTTTTTTTTATTCTATTCCTTTTATTTTTTTTTATTCTGTTGTTTTATTTTCTATTCTATTTTGTTCTGTTTTACTCTATTCTTTTCTATTATATTCTTTTTACTTTCTTTTGTATTCCTTTTATTTTCTATTCTATGTTTTTCTATTCTATTTAATTCTCTTCAGACATTTGACTTTGATTTGTAAACAATTCGAATTTGATTGTAAAAACTATTTTGAAAACAAATTTCGGTCGAAATTTTGTTTCCTTTTTGTCGGATTCATTTAAAATGGTTACTATTATCATTTGGAGATTTGGATACATACGAATTTCTGAATAATGACAGATTTGTGGGAATGAACATGTCTTTGTATCTATTGGCAGTATTGAAGAGTCTGGTCCTGGTGGTTTACGTCCTCCTGGTCTGTGCGTTGTTTGTGAGCCCCATCTTCACCACATCACCCTGCGTCATAAAGATGTCCGAGCTCCACCCCAAACCGAAGATTATAGGACATCGGGGAGCACCAATGGTAAGCTTCAGAAGGAGAATGGGGCGGGGCTTATTCTATACCCCCCTCCCCCCATAGACTAGACTCCAATCAGATTTCATTTAATTTAAAGCCGGACTCCAGGCAAGCCACTAAATACATATATAGGGGACCTTTTACTGGATTTGTAATTCTGTTCATCCAATCCTGAGATTTACGCAGCTTAGCAGCACAGCACAACCAGGTGAATGATGCCACTTACAGGTGAGGAATGGAGCGGTGTCCTCTCCCCTCCTCTGGCATGTTGACTGGACAGTGAAAGAGCAGCAGAAGACTGATGAAGTCATCTCTCTTCTCTCTCTGCTGTCTCCAGCTATCAGCACGCTCCTTGTCTGCATGAAGCACACCTGATTAGCCTTCAGTCCTCCCTCTTCCAGTCTGAGCTCTGCTGCACAAGGTGGTGGAGGGGGGGGGGATGCTGATACCAAGTCTTACATTTTTCGGAGGGTTTGGGGTGATGAGCTCAGGCCTCTGATTGGAGGATTCCGGGTGATGAGCTCTTTATATTACAGCTGGCTCCAGAAAATACAATGATGTCCTTCCAGAAGATGGTGGAATCCGGAGGAACCGTGTTTGAGACGGACGTCAGTGTGAGGTGAGACGAGGAGCTCCTCATCATCCGTATACTGTCTGCAGTCTTTGATCCTCTTCATCTGTATACTGTCTGCAGTCTTTGATCCTCTTCATCCGTATACTGTCTGCAGTCTTTGATCCCCTTCATCTGTATACTGTCTGCAGTCTTTGATCCTCTCCATCTGTATACTGTCTGCAGTCTTTGATCCCCTTCATCTGTATACTGTCTGCAGTCTTTGATCCCCTTCATCTGTATACTGTCTGCAGTCTTTGATCCTCTCCATCTGTATACTGTCTGCAGTCTTTGATCCCCTTCATCTGTATACTGTCTGCAGTCTTTGATCCCCTTCATCTGTATACTGTCTGCAGTCTTTGATCCCCTTCATCTGTATACTGTCTGCAGTCTTTGATCCTCTTCATCTGTATACTGTCTGCAGTCTTTGATCCTCTTCATCTGTATACTGTGTGCAGTCTTTGATCCTCTTCATCTGTATACTGTCTGCAGTCTTTGATCCTCTTCATCTGTATACTGTCTGCAGTCTTTGATCCTCTCCATCCGTATACTGTCTGCAGTCTTTGATCCTCTCCATCCGTATACTGTCTGCAGTCTTTGATCCCCTTCATCTGTATACTGTCTGCAGTCTTTGATCCCCTTCATCTGTATACTGTCTGCAGTCTTTGATCCTCTTCATCTGTATACTGTCTGCAGTCTTTGATCCTCTTCATCTGTATACTGTCTGCAGTCTTTGATCCTCTTCATCTGTATACTGTGTGCAGTCTTTGATCCTCTTCATCTGTATACTGTCTGCAGTCTTTGATCCCCTTCATCTGTATACTGTCTGCAGTCTTTGATCCTCTTCATCTGTATACTGTCTGCAGTCTTTGATCCTCTTCATCTGTATACTGTCTGCAGTCTTTGATCCTCTTCATCTGTATACTGTCTGCAGTCTTTGATCCTCTTCATCTGTATACTGTCTGCAGTCTTTGATCCTCTTCATCTGTATACTGTCTGCAGTCTTTGATCCTCTTCATCTGTATACTGTCTGCAGTCTTTGATCCTCTTCATCTGTATACTGTCTGCAGTCTTTGATCCTCTTCATCTGTATACTGTCTGCAGTCTTTGATCCTCTCTTCTCATTCTGTCTCAGCTTGGATGGAATCCCGTTTCTGATGCACGATGCCACCCTGCTGAGGACAACCAACATCAAGAAATGGCCAGAGTTTTCGTTTCGGGACGGTGAAAATTGCACCAACTTCACCTGGAATGATCTCCGGAAGCTGAACGTCGGTGATTGGTTCCTGGAGGTAACGGCTGATCTGTCAGGAACCGAGAAATCTGATAAATCTCCAATATAGAAAACTGACTTCCCCCAAATACTCATAGAACACTCATAGTACATACATTGTACACAGTATAGTACATACATCATACACAGTATAGTACATACATCATACATAGTATAGTACATACATCATACATAGTATAGTACATACATCATACATAGTATAGTACATACATCATACACAGTATAGTACATACATCATACATAGTATAGTACATACATCATACATAGTATAGTACATACATTGTACACAGTATAGTACATACATCATACACAGTATAGTACATACATCCTACATAGTATATGGAATATTCGATGTAGATGAGTTTGTATCTTCATCCCATCCCGAGGTCTCGGCAGATTGATGTTAATGCATTTTGGGAAAAAGCCTCCCAATGTGTGATCTGTGTGTGTGCCGCCGGCTCTCCTGGAATGGAGATTTTAGAAAACCTCCCTACTGGGGGGCCCCCCTTCCTGTCCTTGGGGTCGCCCTCGGACAGGAAGTGTGTTACTGGCAGGATCTCCAGGTGCAAATAAACTTAAAGATCTGCAGCCAGCACAAAGAAGGGACTATGTAAGCCACAGGATATGAAATTTTAGTTTTTGGGTTTAAATTTCAATCTATAGAATTATTGATGAAGAGAGTTGGTCATAAGTGAGGTAATGGGGATCACAGGTGGGTAATGAGGAGAGCCGGTACCGGTCACAGGTGAGGTAATGGGGATTACAGGTAGGTGATGAGGAGAGCCGGTACCGATTACAGGTGAGGTAATGGGGATTACAGGTGGGTGATGAGGAGAGCCGGGTACCGATCACAGGTGAGTTAATGGGGATTACAGGTAGGCGATGAGGAGAGCTGGTACCGGTCACAGGTAGGTGATGAGGAGATCTGGTACCGGTCACAGGTGAGGTAATGGGGATTCCAGGTGGGTGATGAGGAGAGCCGGTACCGGTCACAGGTGGGTGATGAGGAGAGCCAGTACCGGTCACAGGTGAGGTAATGGGGATTACAGGTGGATGATGAGGAGAGCTGGTACTGGTCACAGGTAGGTGATGAGGAGAGCTGTACTGGTCACAGGTAGGAGATGAGGAGAGCTGGTACCGGTCACAGGTGGGTGATGAGGAGAGCTGGTACCGGTCACAGGTGGGTGATGAGGAGAGCTGGTACCGGTCACAGGTGGGTGATGAGGAGAGCTGGTACCGGTCACAGGTGAGGTAATGGGGATTCCAGGTGGGTGATGAGGAGAGCCGGTACCGGTCACAGGTGGGTGATGAGGAGAGCCAGTACCGGTCACAGGTGAGGTAATGGGGATTACAGGTGGATGATGAGGAGAGCTGGTACTGGTCACAGGTAGGTGATGAGGAGAGCTGGTACCGGTCACAGGTGGGTGATGAGGAGAGCCGGTACCGGTCACAGGTGGGTGATGAGGAGAGCCAGTACCGGTCACAGGTGAGGTAATGGGGATTACAGGTGGATGATGAGGAGAGCTGGTACTGGTCACAGGTAGGTGATGAGGAGAGCTGTACTGGTCACAGGTAGGAGATGAGGAGAGCTGGTACCGGTCACAGGTGGGTGATGAGGAGAGCTGGTACCGGTCACAGGTGGGTGATGAGGAGAGCTGGTACCGGTCACAGGTGGGTGATGAGGAGAGCTGGTACCGGTCACAGGTGGGTGATGAGGAGAGCTGGTACCGGTCACAGGTGAGGTAATGGGGATTCCAGGTGGGTGATGAGGAGAGCCGGTACCGGTCACAGGTGGGTGATGAGGAGAGCCAGTACCGGTCACAGGTGAGGTAATGGGGATTACAGGTGGATGATGAGGAGAGCTGGTACTGGTCACAGGTAGGTGATGAGGAGAGCTGGTACCGGTCACAGGTGGGTGATGAGGAGAGCTGGTACCGATCACAAGTGAGGTAATGGGGATTACAGGTGGGTGATGAGGAGAGCCGGTACCGGTCACAGGTAAGGTAATGGGGATTACAGGTGGGTGATGATGAGAGCCGGTACCGGTCACAGGTGAGGTAATGGGGATTACAGATGGGGGAGGTAATAGATGGTCATTGTGATGTTCTTTCTGTTGTCTTCTATTCAGAGAAATCCATTTGGAACAAACAACTTGCTGTCTGCTGCGGACCAAGAAGAGGTTAAACAACAGAAAATCCCGTCTCTGGAGGAGATTGTAAACGCATGCAAAGACCGGAACATTTCCCTGATATTCGATCTGCGTCAGCCACCGCCCGGACACCCGTATAACGAGAGCTTTGTGAACGTCACAGTGAGCGCCATCCTCAACACTTCCATCAGTGAGGAGCTGGTGAGTCTGATAGTCCGCCATTTACTTTGTTCTCAGCACCTCAGTCTGACCTCCGACCTCCCCCCCCTCCGGTCTGAAATGTAACTTTCAGTGCATTCCAATATCAATCACTTTTGCCCAAGAATATTTCCTGGTTCTGATATAGTTATGGAAGAAATGTCCCGTCCATACATTCATCCCCTAATCAGGAAATAATCTAGAACGATGGAATTTGAAGTTCTACTCACTACTCCCAGTCATTCAGTCTCTCGATCCTCGAGTCTCTTGTTCCCTGAGTCTCTTAGTACCCCAACCATTCAGTTCGCCGAGTCTCTTGGTCCCCCAGTCTCCCCTGTCCAAATACAATAGAACAGCTGGAAAGATTAC